>JAQMRL010000002.1:989524-1589524 GCA_035578175.1 Catonia carolina | reverse complement strand
TTAAAAAAAGTTGTATATCGTTTAATTTCCTATAAATTTTATTATATACACTTATGTCATAAAATGCATTCTAAGGCCGAAATCTTAAAAAATCGATTTTTCACAAGTTTTTGTGAGAAAAAGCAAAAAATTGCTAATTACTGCTAAACTAAGAGTTATAAAAAAATGTTTCAAACAAAAGTTGTAGCATTTTAAATTCTCTACAACTTTTGTTATATAAATTGTTGCGCTAAAATGCATATTAAAGCCGTAATCTTAAAAGAAGCATTTTTTTACGTGAAAACACCCTCACCAAGAATTTCAGCAAACATGGCGCCTATCCTATCATGTAGAGCATACCTAAAACATTTAGTAAACAAGGCGATTTTTAAAAAAATCGTAGGACTAATTTTTAAGAAAATCGCAAAGAAAGTGAAAAATTACACGAATAAACTACTACTTCCGGTTGACCGATTTTGATGAAAATGTTCGTGTCGGGTCCGGTAGTGGTATGGAACTTAAGTTTCAAGTTTCAAGTTCGTACGATGTTCCTTTCTTGAGATATTTTGTACACACACACACACAGACACACACACACACACACGCGCGCGCGCGCGCTCACACACACACACAGACCAATCGCTAAAAAACATGTGTTGTGTGGGTTGAGGGGTCTGTTTAGGTGTATATAGTGGGGGTGAATAGTGTATTTGTTGTGATCGATATGAAAACAATACTTTCCTTCCTATATATTCATATAGGCAAGAGAAAGTAAAAAGTGTAAATTGGAATATAAGATGGTGAAGCATTGGAATTGAGTATGGTGATCACGTTTTTCTAATTCAGTTAACGATCATAATAATTATTGTCCCAGCTAAGCCGAGGGTACACTTCACTTTTCAGCTGTTCATTCAATAAACTGAAATTAAATTTACATTTTCAGTTGAAATGGTAAATTGAGGATGGGGAACAGAAATGAGGAAGGGTATTGAATGGTGGAAGGGGAAACTAACCATCTAATTACAGATGTTAACGTGAAACATGGCACACACACACACACACACACACACACACACACACACAAAACAGGCGTAGGCCCCAACTAATAGAGAATACAAGATTGACCCTTTCTCTTCCTTCATTGCAAACAAACTACTACTAAAGCCCCTCAAACTAACTTCAACTTCCAACTTTACGTTCAAATAATAATGATGCAATTCTCTACTATACAGTGACTAACTTAAAACTGATCCTATACAATACAACTGATATATATTTCCATGTTATTTATTTATTTATTTAAACCCACTGGGGGTGGGGTTGGTCTAGAGGTAAAGTCGTTACCGTGAGTCACCTGTTTAACAGCTGACTCACGGTGACGAAGGTTCCTGGTTGAAATCCTAGTAAAGGTAGTCACTTTTATACGGATTTTAATACTAGACAGTGGTTACCGGTGTACTTTGATTGTTGGGGTTTAATTAACCATACTCTCCCACTCTGTACAAGACTACACATCATTTACACGTCATACACATCATCCTTATCTCATTGGGTGATGGGGTTGCTTATTGTTCTCAATTCAACAGATTGCAACATACACATATTAGGGATTTGAAAAAAAAGTTTATTTATATGATCTTATTCTTATTTATTCTTATTATATTTTATACAGTAAAATCTCTCTATTGCGGAACTCTATATAGCGGAAATCTCTCTTTAGCGGCATTATTTACCGACCCTGACCCTTTCGTATACTACGATAATGTATTTAACTCTCGTTATAGCGGCACAAAAATCTCTCTATAGCGGCTAAACAATATCTTCAGGATATGGATTTAGACGCCTATGTCTACGTCTGGCAGACAATGACTTAGCCACTTCTTCACTTTGCAGTAATCGAAAATGTCTTAGGCCAAAACAACGAGGAAGAAAGTGAAGATGACGATAAAATGGAAACAGAAATGTTGTCCCTTCAAGTAAACAGGCACTAGACGCTATTCTTGTTGTTTACACGTACTGTCATTGCCAATATGTAAATGAAAATTTACAAGTTTTAAACATTAAAAATGAGATTGAAGACATGTTTTATGAATTGAAAACGAAACAAAATTTACAACTTATTTTAGGAAATGAAATGTACTTCACAGTCATTGTTTCCTTAATAACGTAAAAATATATACTGTACAGTGTATTTTTTGTGTTTGTGTAGCCTATGTTTTAGGAGATTTTAATTGTATGTATCCTATGTTTATTACTGTTCAGTGAAAAACGAGTTTCAGTGCTAATTAATTTTAGGCTATCTATTACGGTATGTACTGTATGAAAGATTATTGAAAAAAGTTCAATACGAAAAGTGAAATTCTATTGTTAAACATTAGTAACACAACGTCTAATAAAACCAGTTTGTATCCAAATTTCTTGTTAAGTTAATAACCTACACTTTATGTAGGTAATTAATTTAAATATCTCACTGTATTGAAGTAATCTACTGTATTAAACATTCGTCATAAAGTTATCTATTCAGTAGTTTTTCAAAAACTTATTCCATGCACCATTTACATACGTATGTAAGTTATTTTGTACAGAAAAATTAGTACTCCAACTTCCCTCCCACCGTTAATTACTCGCTCTCTCTATAACGGAACTCTCTTTATAGCGGCGGTACCTTATGGTCCCTTCAATTCCGCTATAGAGAGATTTTACTGTACTATACTATTATACTTATACTTATTTATTCTTATTTATCTTATTTATAAGATCTTATTTATTTGGTATATACTATTTCTGGTATATATATAAATATATATATGGTATATATTTCAGATGACGTACATTTTGTTGATGAACCAAAACATGAGTAATTGTCAAAGCATTAAATATTTATTTACCTTTTTAATAACAAAAACACTACTTTTCAACTTGTATGTAGAAGAGGCTATAAATGAAGTGAAGGAGAAAGTGTAGCAGGAATAAAAATTCAAGGAGAAACAATGAAAATACTGAGATTTACCGATGATAAACGATGTATTACCGATGTATTAGCCGAGACAAAGAAAAAACTAGAGGATATCTTAAATGGAATGGATGAGATCTTGAGAAAGGATTACATCATCAAAATTAATAAGAACAAAACGAAAGAGTTGTGCAGCAGCCAGAGTGGTTTAGAAGAGATGGGAAATTTACAAGTACGCAACGAAAACATACAGCAAGTTGGGGAATTCTGCCATCTAGGGAGTAAAATAACAAAGGATGGTAGACGCACAAGGGATATCAAAAGTAGATTTGCACAAGCTAGAAAACCCTTTGAAATGAAAAACAGGTTACCGACTACAAACATTGATTTACAGATTAGGAATTTTTTTTAAACATTATGTTTGGAGTGTATCATTATAGGGAGTGAAACGTGGGTGATAGGGGCTGTAGAACGGAAGAGGATAGAAGCTTTTGATATTGTGTGTTACAGAAAAATGTTAAAGATTAGGTGGGTGGACAAAATAAGTAATTAAGAGGTTGTTGTTAGACGAGTGGATGAAATAATTCTTCTTTCATATATGGTAACATCTTACCAGAAGAAGGGTTAGGCTAGTGGGGCATATCTTAAGACATCCAGGTATTGCTTTATCGATAATGGAGGGTAATACTGAGGGTGTGAATTTTAGGAGTTGGCAAAGGTTAGAATTATAAAGCAAATCACAAAAGATAAAAGAGCTTGGAGAACTGAATCAAACCAGTCGAGAGACTGATGACAAAAAACCTTTTTTGCGAGTTTTTACAATTCTGGATGTCTCTCGCATTTCATATTTTACTCCTTTCTATCCAGCCAATCGTTCTCATAAAATTTGTGACGTAGGTACATCATTCCGGAAACCTACAACGTCTTAAATAACGCGATTAATTTCTATCTCTAGAACAACTCGACCAAGTACTGGACGCTACTGTTACAAAGAATGCCTGACACGTGTAATAACTAGTAGGCCTTTTCATGTAAAAGTAACAACTGAGCAAAGAAAATACAATTACTATTAAATATCATACTATAGGGTGATTCAAAAAGAGCGCCGGTTTTGATATATCAAATTAAGAGATTTATTTTATTGAAAAACTGAAAATAAATACATCAACAAGTTCATCTTACCTTCCGATTTCATGTATGAAAAATGATGTCATGCATGTGTCCTCCTCTACTGCGATGGCACGCATCAACTCTGTCCATGAAATTGGATATTACTGCACGACAAGTTTCGACTTCCATTTGCCCGATAACCCGTCGAATTTCCTCCTTCAAGTCATTGATGTTTCGGGGTTTATTGGCATACACCAATGACTTCAGATGACCCCAAAGATGAAAGTCACAAGGCGTCAAGTCACATGACCTTGGTGGCCATTGATGGTCGGAATTACGAGAAATGATGCGATCCTGGAACCGTTCACGGAGCAACAACATTGTTTCTCGTGCAGCAACTGAATTTTATACGGGTGATATTGGAGATCGTACCGAAGAATTCTCCGTACAGAAGAACATCGTAAACCCAATTGTTGAGAACGGCGACGTATTGATTTTGCTGGGCTAACAGCCACACTGTCACGAACCAACGCAACGTTCTGCTCAGTTCGGCCAGAACGACGACGTCCAGAACTTTTAAGGTCGACTGTTGAACCCGTCTCAAAAAACTTTTTCATGAGCCTGCGAACTGTTGATTCTATCGGTGCTTCATTACGCCCTAGAGTACCGCGAAGTCGCCTGACAGTAGCCGCATAACTCTCTCCACTCTGGTAAAATGTTTTGACGATTAACACTCGTTGTGCAATAGTAAACTTCTCCATGGTTAGACACAGACTGCGAGAGTACTACACTGCGAACAAGAGAAACTACAACTGAATCGTCAATCGGAATGTTCTCCGAAATAGAAATGAGGTCTAACAATGTTGCCAACCGATAAACAAAAATTTACCAGCCGTTTAAAAACCGGTGCTCTTTTTGAATCACCCGTTATATAAATAAACAGTTTTTGGAAAACGGTTATTAAAATGTGTAAAAACGCATTTCTACATAAAACGTAGCTACTTACTAAGTATATTTCTGCTCCATACGAGCAGGAATGAACTAAGTAATTTATGCAACATAAATTGCCTCACTTAACCCACCGGGTTGGTCTAGAGGTAAAGTCGTCACCAAAATCAGCTGTTTAACAGCTGATTTTCGGAGACGAAGGTTCCTGGTTCAAATCCTATTAGAGGTAGTTACTTTTATACGGATTTGAATGCTAGACAGTGGTTACCGGTGTACTTTGATGGTTGGGGTTCAATTAACCATACTCTCTCAGGAATGGTCGACCTGAGTCTGTACAAGAGTACACCTCATTAACACGTCATACACATCATCACCATTGGGTCATGGGGTTGCTTATTGTTCTCAATTCAACAGATTGCAACGTACACATATTAGGGATTACAAAAAAAAATTACCTAACCTAAACCTTACAAACTAAAGTGCCTTCTAGATTGAAAGAGAAATACTAAAAACATTCGTAAAAATTAAAAACATGTACACAGTATGAATTGTTTACGAAAACAGGAAAATTTTGCACATGACATGTGTTTTATAAAAACAAATAAAAAATTCTAGTTGTCGTAGAAACGTGATTTTGGTACCATTGGAAAGCGCTCATTTCAAACTGTATAACACAGTTAAACCAAAAAATCAATATTTTTTTCATTTCTTCGAGTCGGACTCATAAGATTACAGCTTAAATTTACAAAACTTCACTTTTTGTAATGCAAAAGTGTATAATCAAAATTGAGGATTCTCGCCGAGCAAGGTTCTGTAGAAATTACGCATGATTTTGCAGACTGATACACGAGTGTACCAAGACCAAGTACTGGGTATGCAATATTTCTTACGATTCTAGAGCAGAATTAAAAAATCTGGTGTGAAACACTCACACAACTCTCTCTTGCCAATGCAAATAATTAACAATAAACCTAACATTAGTATTAAAACATTAGAAATGAACAAAAACTAACCTCAAAAACATAACCTTATTTTAATCATGAGTGAATGACGCAAAATGACAATCGAACTCAGTTTGGCTTAAAAATACGGAAAATCACGCTTTCACCCTAAACTAGGCTCTGTAGAGAAAAATGCTCTAAACAAAAGTTGTAGATCTTTTAATTTTCTATAAATTTAATTATATACACTTTTGTCGTAAAATGCATACTAAGACCGAAATGTTAAAAATATCGATTTTTCTCACGTTTTCGTGAGAAAAAAAACAGAAAATCGCAAATTACCGCTAAACTAAGCGTTATACAAAAAAATGTTTGAAACAAAAGTTGTAGGTTTTTAAATTCTCTACAACTTTTATTATATAAGTTTTTGCGCTAAAATTTATATTAAAGCCGTAATCTTAAAAAAACAACGTTTTTACGTGAAAACAGCCTCACCGAGAATTTCAGCAAACATGGCGCCTACCCTATCTTGTAGAGAATAAAAAATTGAGTAAAATAGGCGATTTTAAAAAACATCGTAGGACCAGTTTTTGAGAAAATCGCAAAAAACTGAAATATTATACGAATAAACTACTACTTCCGGTTGACCGATTTTGATGAAAATGTTCGTGTCGCGTCCGGTAGTGGTATGTAACTTAAGTTTCAAGTTTCAAGTTCGTACGATGTTCCGTTCTTGAGATATTCTGTTCACACACAGACACACACACACACAGACACACACACAGACCAATCGCTATAAACATGTTTTTTGGGTTCAGGGGGTCTGAAAACGTATAGATCCGGTGAAGAGTGTATTTGTTAAAATCGACATGAAAACAATACTTTCCTTCCTATATATTCATATAGGCAAGAGAAAGTAAAAACATAGTTAAGAAGTACCGCATCCAAAGTGAACAGTGTACCTCGACAATGAATTGTCTACAGTTCAGCCTTCCTTAGTTTGCTCCTCCTACTGTCAACAAACCAAAGCCAGCTACTACAGGGTGCACGCTAGAGTCCACCACTTTATGGATGTCGTAGCACAAATATTTCCTATTAAGTTAACTATATTTTAAATTATAAGTACTTAAAACATCATTCATGATATGGTGTAGGCCTAACAATTTCATTTATAAAAATACTTTTTTAAGTATATTGTATTTAAATACTTTTGAAAGTATTTTGTTGTTACTTTTTAATCAGTGTGTACTCATTTTTATATAATGTGCATGCTCAGTGATGTCATTATTTGTTTACAGTAGGAGCAAACTAAGAAAGTCTGGACTTTAGGTAGATTGTCTTGGGACTTCTATACCAAGCAAGTTTGTAGTAAAATAATTATCATCTGGGGTATTTGCACTAAAACAAATTGCCAGATTAAATGATAAAAAATTACTAATGGCAGCTTATCATGGCCTCATTTTGTCTCATATCCGTTACGGTATCTCAGTATGGGGTAATTCTAGCATGGGTAATATGAATAGGGTTTTTAAAATTCAAAAAAAGCTATTAGGTGTATGGTGGGAGCTAACCAGTTAACCTCATCCACACCACTATTTAAGGAGCTTAAATAGTGATTTTATATGTTAGGCAAAATAATTTTATGCAGAATTTCAATGTTTACAATCATAACACGAGAAATACAAATGATTATTTTGTGGCTAATCACTCCACAAAATTTTTTGAACAAAAACCTACTTATGCATTGAGAAAATTCATGAATAAATTACCTCAATTTTTAAAACGTTGTGATGATTTGCATTCCTTTAAAACAATTTAAAAAATTACTTGATCGGTGAAACTTTTTATGGCGTACAAGAATTTCTTTGTTGATAGTAGTGATACATTGTGTGATTGTTATATGTATTTCTTGTTATAAGTGACATGTCCTATACTCCTCCTGGAGTCTCAAGGACGCAATAAAAAAAATAATCAAGAATATAATTACCATTGAAGAAATCACGACAATTTTTATTGAGTGCTCAATGGAGATGACTAGTACCAAGTGTTGTTTAGGTGATCAGCCGAAAGGCTGGTTTGAACGTGTAGAGGTTTTACTAAGTAAAATGAGGAGTGAGGTGGTTTACCATTGCCACAACCCACTGAATGGAAAAGTACGCTTAACAGCATGCCGGGCCCTCTGTAAACCACATATTTTCCACTTTTCAAATGACACCTTCACTTCATTCACCACAGGGTCTACCTGTATAATGAAATTCATTACTTTCAGAAGAGATAACTCTGATTAGTGTCTTTTACACCCCTACCTCTTCTGTTCTTAGATGATTCAGTCATTTAATTGGCTGACCATGTGATTAGAAACAGAACTATATATTTTAGCCCTGCAACTAACAGATTGAGTGTAAATAATTTGACACTCCACCTGTCTGTTATGGGCATGGTACCAAGTAACATTGATAATAACTGTTTGGGACTATATACATTTTATGTTTGGTTCAATTCATAAATTTATTTTTGTGTTCTATTCTAAGATATCATTTATCGGTCTCAACCAATGAGGGTTGATTTCTACCTGCACATACAAACAGTTTTATACTGAACTGGACACAGTCGTCCGCTAACTCGCAACGCAAAAGAACGCTCTCTGTGCAGTCTTACGCTTTTCCGCTTTCGCCCTAGTATTGGGAATTATCCGCGACCGCTAATTTGCTTTCTTTATTATTATTATTGTTATACACGTTGTAGACCCTTATGGATGACGTGAAGCTCTAAGGTTCTTCCTGCGGGTTCTCCATGAGATCCGCATCTTCTCACTGATGGCTCTCTTCCTCTCCTCTGTCCACGTAGTGCCCGTCTTCTTGGCTCTCATCTCTGGCTGCACTTCCCACTCGTCTATTATTTTTCTATACGTATCGCGGTCTGTCGCGTCTTCAGAAGTGAGTTGAGCGTTGTCAAGGCCTCTTCTTACTTGTTCGGCCCATGTCATGCCTTTAAGATTTTCTGTAGCAATAAGAATCTGGTGGGTAAGTCTGTGTTCAGGAAGTCGTTGTATGGGTCCATAGAATTTAAGTCGTCTTTTTCTAATGTCTGCTGAAATGTTTGAAATTTTCTCTGTGGTTCTGTTGGTTTGTAGCCGGTATCCATTGTCAGTTTTTCGTGGTCCAAGTATTTATATTATATTACATAAATTTATTTCTCTATTAAATTTACGCATCGCTGCGTATTTACGCGCTGGAGACACTTCAAGAAACCAACCACGCTAAATACAGTCCACTTATTCATGATCAACACTCACCGGAAAGCCACTGGTACCAGCTGGTAAGTGGCACGACTTCCAACGTGAGTGGAATAAAACTTTTATTTATCGACAGTAGGCTAAGCTGCTATACGCTCCGCCACCTCAACCTACCAATAACAGTGCAGTAGTAATAACAGAAACGGTGATTTTAACGTGAACACTCTATACAGAGTAGACATAATGGTTGGTGGAACCAAGTTGGTTGGGTTGTTTCTATAATAGGCAACAATATATTCAGCTACCCTCCTACCCTCATCGCCAACCACAGAGCAACGGCCCGTTGCTGGATTAGATGGTGTTGCGGTCATCACCGGAAGTACACTCTCCTTCCCTTCACCCCACCATCGCTCAAATATTCGTCCATTCATTTCATCATGTGCCACAAAATCATTCGCTTCTATCTGATCCTATTTCGCATTACACGTGAAATGGATTAAACAAAATAAAGCCCACTATTTACATTCATTTGAACAATCGTTTTCATCTTAATTGAAATTTCAAAATCTTTTCAGTACTAATTTATTACGAAAAATCTGGTGTGAAACACTCACACGACTTTCTCTTGCCAATCCAAATACATAACAATAAACATAACATTAGTAATAAAACATTAGAAATAAACAAAAACCTAACCTCAATAAACATAACCTTATTTTAATCATGAGTGAAAGACGCAAAATTAAAATCAACCTCAATTTGGCTTAAAACAACGGAAAATCACTCTTTCACACTAAACTAGGCTCTGCAGAGAAAAATGCTTTAATTAAAAGTTGTAGATCATTTAATTTCCTATAAAATTGATTGTATACACTTTTGTCGTAAAATGCATACTAAAGCCGAAATCTGAAAAAAAAGATTTTTCACACGTTTTCGTGAGAAAAAACAGAAAATCGCTAATTACTGCTAAACTAAGCGTTACACAAAAAAATTGCTTGAAATAAACTTTGTAGGAATTTAAATTCTCTACATTTTTACTTTCTCTTGCCTATATGAATATATAGGAAGGAAAGTATTGTTTTCATGTCGATTTTAAGAAATCGAGTTTTCACCGGATCTATACGTTTTCAGACCCCTGAACCCAAAAAACATGTTTTTAGCGATTGGTCTGTCTGTGTGTGTGTGTGTGTGTGTGTGTGTGTGTGTGTGTGTGTGTGTGTGTGTGTGTGTGTGTGTGTGTGTGTGTATACAAAATATCTCAAGAACGGAACATTGTACGAACTTGAAACTTGAAACTTAAGTTACATACCACTACCGGACCCGACACGAACATTTTCATCAAAATCGGTCAACCAGAAGTAGTAGTTTATTCGTATAATTTTTCACTTTTTTGCGATTTTCTCAAAAACTGGTCCTACGATTTTTTTAAAAATCGCCTGGTTTATTTAATTTTTTATTCTCTACAAGATAGGGTAGGCGCCATGTTTGCTGAAATTCTGCGTGAGGCTGTTTTTACGTAAAAACATTTTCTTTTTAAGATTGCGGCTTCAATATGCATTTTAGCGCAAAACGTTATATAATAAACGTTGTAGAAAATGTAAAATTCTACAACTTTTATTTCAAACATTTTTTTGTATAACGCTTAGTTTAGCGGTAATTAGCAATTTTCTGTTTTTTTTTCTCACGAAAACGTGAGCTAAATCTATTTTTTTAAGATTTCATTATACAGTTGGATTGTGTGGTGAATGAAGTGAAGTTGTAATTTTCAGAGTGGAAAGTCTGTGCTTTTCAGAGGGCCTGGCATGCTGATAAGCGTAATTTTTCACTGAGTGAGTTGTGGCAATGGTAAACCACCTCACTCCTCGTTGCTACTTAGTGAAACCTCTACAGGTTCAAACCAGCCTATCGGCTGATCACCTAAACAACAACACTATTATAATAAATATTATAATAACTATTATAATATAACTACACTATTTATAATATTTAATAATCATTGATGCAACTCTTCTAAATATACTATACAAATAACTATTAACTAACGACATAATAACTTTGTATTGTTCATTATAACAGTTCAAGTTGTTTCACACGAGAAAGTCTTCTGTTCAGATATGCGTTGTCAAGCAGTGGTACAGCATTGACATTCACATGGTGGATAAGTCTGTCTTCATGACTCCTGGCAAATTTTCGAATTACTTCATTTATGGAATCCACTCCTAAGTTTTGGTGAAGGTCCTGGTTCAAGCCCTGGTGCTAAGTCAGGAACGACTGAGAAAGGAACGGTGCCAATGCTCCTGAGAACGTTATTCTGAAATCTTTGTTTAATTAGTTAGTTTCATCCTTTTGTCCATCCCCAAACCTGAATTCGAAAGGTCCATTCGGGTTTTAATATTTGCTTGTATATTAATGTGCTTTTCACGGTTGATGAACTCTGCTGTTCCACACGTTTAGACCAATCAGAACGTTTGCCGGCGTTGTCAGATTGTACCTGACAAACATTACGCGCGCATGCGTATAAGAGCCGCAATAGTTCATTCTCGTCTTGCATTTCGTACTGAACACATCGATTATAGAGCGCGTTAACATTATGCAATACTTTATAATATAATCAGCTGATTGTATGTTTATAGGTTATAATTGTTAGTGAAAGACCAAAAAAATGGCTGATGAAATATTTAAAAGAGCTACAAAAGCAGGTATTGGCGTAGTTGGTGGGAAGTGATTGGCTAGCTATAAAGTGGGTGGAAGGGGCAATGCATACACGTTCACAGCTCATCAGCCTTGAAAAATAATATAGGAGTTTGTTATAAGTAGATAACGCTGATTTCCTACTTAGTAACTAGTAAAGTTTCTTGAATTTGAGATCGAGTTCTTGCATTTTCTTTTTTAAGAGTTCAATCCAGCGAAGTTTTACATCGAGGGTCATGCCTAGATATTTTACCGTGTTTGAACTCGTTACGTCTGTTTCGTTAATATTGTGACACTTATCGCTAAGGTCCGTTTCGGGATCTAGGTAATTAAATAATTAGCACACTAAAGTTTACAATTACAAATATTTATTACAACTAACAGATTTACAAAATAAACAATAAACTAATTATAATGAAGTAATACAATAAATAACTTAATAATTTACTACTTAGCACTACTTACAATCAATTTTATAGAGTACACATTCACAATAAAACTGTATAAAATATGCACAAATACAATACGACTGAATAACAATGCTTCGGAAATCTTTCTAACACACGAGTTACCTTCTAACACACTTAGTAAACACTCCCTTGTCGAAGATCAAACGGATACTAACTCACTGACCGCACCCGAGGCTCCCTTTATAGGCCTATAGGTTAGATGAAAGAGGTTTCTCAAAAGACACAGAAATTCAATGAAAAAGATAATTCCAGAGTGACAGAGAAATTCCATCAAAATAATAAAGTTCAAAAACCCTTTTTACTGGAAAAGTCTTAACTATTGTAAACAAGTAAATAGATCTATTGTAAATACAATAAAAGTTGTTACACGTGATCAGCTGACCTTTTATAAATAGGTATGCTTTTATTGTTATACTATTGCCCTATTGTTACTTTTTCACTCTATTGTTGTTGTTATTTAGGTCAACAGCCGAAAGGCTGGTTTGAACCTCTAGAGGTTTTACTAAGTAAAACGAGGAGTGAGGTGGTTTACCATTGCCACAACTCACTGAGTGGAAAAGTACGCTTATCAGCATGCCGAGCCCTCTGAAAAGCACGTATTTTTCACTCTGTAAATGACAACTTCACTTCATTCACCACAGGGTCTGGCTGTACAATGAAATTCATTACTTTCAGAGAGCATAACTCTGATTAGTGTCTTTTACACCTCTGTCTCTTCTGTTCTTAAATGATTCAGTCATTTAATTGACTGACCATGTGATAAGAAACAGAACTATATATTTTAGCCCTGCAACGAACAGATTGAGTGTAAATAATTTGACACTCCACCTGTCTGTTATGGGCAGTTCACTCTATTATCTACTCTTGAACATTTTATGAATGAAGTACTAGAAATTTCTTGAACCATATTCGTCTTCGATATTGCCGCAATAGCCTATATAAATAGGTAGTTTATGGATTTTTTTATTTTTAAAATTTATGCAACCCACCGGGTTGGTCTAGAGGTAAAGTCGTCGTCAAAATCAGGTGTTCAACAGCTGATTTTTGGAGACGAAGGTTCCTGGTTCAAATCCTAGTAAAGGTAGTTACTTTTATTCGGATTTGAATACTAGACAGTGGTTACCGGTGTACTTTGATGGTTGGGATTCAATTAACCATACTCTCTCAGGAATGGTCGGTCTGGGTCTGTACAAGACTACACAGTCTCATTTACACGTCATACACATCATCCTCATCTCATTGCGTCATGGGGTTGCTTATTGTTCTGAATTGAACAGATTGCAACGTACACAAATTAGGAATAATAAAAAAAAAAATTATGTAAACAGACTTTTATTCATATAACTTAATTTTACGTTTCTGTACATCTTTTTGAAGCTTTAAAGGTGTTTTATTTGCATTGGTAACGACAGTTAAAACACACTTAAATGTAATGAAAGATTAAGGCATTTACCGCCCACTCTGTACAATAAGAGATAAAGTTTGTTATAAAATATTTAATAACGAACGAATTTTTCTGGAAAACTCTTCGACTAAATAAATGAACAAACAAGCAAATGAACTCTCCTTCTGGTGTTGGAAGTTCTGTTTTTAATCAATGCCGCTAACTAACCACAACTGTTTACTTGAACAGAACAACTTTCACGTAATAAGTTAAACTTTCAAACACGTAAGTAGAAGGGGAAAGTTTCATTATTAACGGATATTTTATTATTAAATTATTATTATTATTATTTTTTTTTTTTGGAGTGAGGTTTACTTTATCGACTTCTATCGTATAGTTAAGAGATTAAAAACGTAATAAGCCGGTGCAAGAACATTCTATACAATCCCTTCAAATGATCATCACGTGTCATAACCCTCTGAAGCCAAAAATAGTGTTCTTTTTAGAAACAAGTTCATCGTGTGTGTGTGTGTGTGTGCGTGTGTGTGTTAAAAAATTTTTAAATTTCTTTTGTTAGGTATTAAAATTAAATGTAATATTGATATTTTATGTAAAATGTAAATGAATTTATCATTTATTTCATGTTTCTTTTTTTAAATTCTGTTTAACGCAATCGTTTTTTTGTAAATTTATTTATTTAACGTGGCATCAACTAGAACGGCCATTAGCGACGACGTTGGGGTGTAACTATTGTATACAATGAATGATGAAATGATTTTTTACAACGTATGAAAATATGCCACCGTGCCTGAATGGGATTCAAACCCAGGACCGACCGCATGATGAGAGGGAGCACGTAACCAACTGCACCAATGTGGCCGGCTGTGTAACCTATTTAACTGTAGTAATTTAACTTAGTAATTGTGATAGTACCTAGGTAGTATAATTAGTACCTAGGTAGTTATAAGAAGTATTTAAGTGATTTAACGTTTTTGTTCTGTATACTCGTAAGCGCGGAGAGAACTCTTTGTGAAGAAGAGTTTTTGCGTATAAGTATATTTAACTTAGTTTAAAATATTGTACATAGCTTAGTATAGTAATGAATTGTAATTTTAATGTAGCTATATTTTACTAAATAAAATAAATAAATAAATAAAAAAAAGAAAGGCTGACAATGAAGAGAGAGCGTAATTTCCTCACTTCTGCTCTCTGCATACCCAGCCAACAGTATAAGGCGGTGTACGTTCAGCTCGATCGTCACTCCAGTCCGGTCTACAGGTGTGGCTAGACACCAACCATCCACACACGACTACCGGACTCTAACGAAAACCTACTGACGTCACCGCAGAGATAACAACGCTTCTTCAACCGATCCGCAACCGGCACGGATGGCACGGCCCGAAACCGGCACGGTGTAGGATGGTTTTGGATGGCTTTTGATGGTTTTTGAATTGTTTTTGGATGGTTTTGGATTTGATAGTTTTTGATTGTTTTTGGATGGCTTTTGATGATTTTTGGAATATTTTTGGATGGTTTTTGATGGTTTTCGGATGGTTTTGGATGGTTTTTGGATGATTTTGGATGGTTTTTTGCTGTTTTTGGATGGTTTTGGATGACGTTACCCGGCCCCTCAACCGAACATTGCACCCACTGAGTTCCCACGAAGCACCCATCGACGCACTACTGCCAAAGAAGAAAAGTTTACGTCTCCACTTGGAAACATCGTGTCGTGTCTTCTACTATCTCCACTGTCTCGACAATTACCCAAACACAGACGCCCTCTAACAGTCTCTTTCCACCTTGGCACATGCACTGGGTGGCTTGCGGAAATCCACACTACCCATACACACCGATTCTCCGGTGACACCTCCTGTGTTTACATTGGTCTAGAGCAGGGGTTGCCAACCCGCCGCAGTGGTCTGCGGACCACTCACCCTCAGAGTGAACTACCACTCACCACCTATTCATTACATTATTGCATATATCTTAACAGTTGTAACCAAATTAAAAGGTGATTAAATAAAACAAATTTTCAGAAACAAACTATCATTATTAATTAAGAAACTATTATTACAAACATATAATTGTTATTTTCAGAAAGTAGGGTACATTGTACATCACAAAAAGTAAAAATATTTTAATTGTAAATAATCTTTTAATAAAATAAGGAATACAAAATTTAGGCTACTTAGTCGAAAATAACAATGAAAATTAAAAAATTAAATGAAAATTTCAATGCGACTTTTTTGCACGAATTTTTCTGACTAGCTGAGGAATTCTAGGTTTCAGGCTCTTGCTAAGAGCTCTCTTAAATCACTGCTTACACTTAGCCGATTTCGTTGTTTGTTTTTAATTAACAATAAACTGGAGAACCGTTGCTTACACAAATAAGTAGTTGAAAAATATCATAAGATACCGTAAAGCTACTTGCCGAATCTTGGGGTAGCGCAGGGCTTTCTTACACCACAACTCTTCTACCTTTACTTAATCTGAATCTTGAATGTATTTACTTAATCTTGTACAATGAAATCCGTAACTTTGATTTAATCACGGGAAAATATTACTTTTTTATAAGTAGTCGTGGGACTCTCACGGACCACCCCGAAGGCTCTCACGGACCACCTTTGGTCCGCGGACCACCGGTTGGGAAACACTGGTATAGACCTATAAAAATAGTAAATATTTTTACACATAAATTGATTATCTATTTAATAGAGCAGCTTTTGCTGGTTAGTCATGCTTACATCCTTAACCCTGTTCTCTACAAGTTACGTTTATTTTCAGAAGTGTAAATAAACTTAAAATGGTAAAATGGTCGTGCGAAACGGATAGCTGTAGTTTCTATTTTTGGTATAGTATCCAAATAGATCTTGAATAAGAAAAATCCCTTTCATGAAACGATGCGTCTCATTGCTGGTGGAAATTTTTAAAATGGCATACCTTTCACCTGTGACAAAAACCATTTGTGATTTCTGTATCTACTCTTTAAGAGAAATTCAATGACACTATTTTTGTTTCCAAATTCTAACTTTGAATTCTTAACTTCCTGTTTTAGGCCACTTCCGATTAAAACCGGAATTTCATATCCAATCCAGGTCGAAAAACGGTTTGTTGGTACCTGTTGTAATTTGTGAGATGCGGGAGTGACGGACGAACGGACAAAAGAAAATGGTAGATGAAAACAATTTTAAAAATTGCCACCAAAATTTTGTACCGCTTATAAATTTGTGAGAATGTTTATACGGTTTACCGTAATATTGTTTAATTTTTAAATGTCCAAAAGAAAAATAGAGTTTTTAAAAGAAGAAAATGTGTGGCATGGCATTACGAAGCAATCTTACTAACGCCTCCTCTCGTTTAAAATGTTTTCTTCTTTCTTATTTTGTTTTTCTCTCCGTATAATTTTCTCTTCTTTTTTCTTTTGTCAGAAGAAGTTTGAAAAGAATTTTCCTTTAATAAACTTTTTGCATGTAATTAACCCAAAGGCCTTAAAAGTAACAGTTCATAAATTTCACTCTAAAATAAGTTAACTCTAATTAATTTATTATAAGCAAATTTTAAGCTTAATCTAACCTGTTTCTTAATTGCGTTTTATACTAATTATATCAACAATATTAACTTTACAAAAAGTTTTACGGTTTTTCAAAATAAAAAAAAATAATTTTATCAATTTTTACTTTCTCTTGCCTATATTAATATATAGGAAGGAAAGTATTGTTTTCATGTCGATTTTTCGAAATCGAGTTTTCACCGGATCTATACGTTTTCAGACCCAAAGAACCCAAAAAACATGTTTTTAGCGATTGGTCTGTGTGTGTGAACAGAATATCTCAAGAACGGAACATCGTACGAACTTAAAACTTGGAACTTAAGTTACATACCACTACCGGACCCGACAGGAACATTTTCATCAAAATCGGTCAACCGGAAGTAGTAGTTTATTCGTGTAATTTTTCACTTTTTTGCCATTTTCTCAAAAACTGGTCCTACGATTTTTTTTTAAATCGCCTCATTTATTTAATTTTTTATTCTCTACAAGATAGGGTAGGCGCCATGTTTGCTGAAACTCTGGGTGAGGCTGTTTTTACGTAAAAACATTTTCTTTTTAAGATTGCGGCTTTAATATGCATTTTATCGAGAAATGTTATATAATAAAAGTTGTAGAGAATGTAAAATTCTACAACTTTAATAAACGTTAAGACTATTAACGATTAGAGAAATGTTATATAATAAAAGTTGTAGAGAATGTAAAATTCTACAACTTTTATTTCAAACATTTTTTTGTATAACGCTTAGTTTAGCGGTAATTAGCGATTTTCTGTTTTTTTCTAACGAAAACGTGTGAAAAATTGATTTTTTTAAGATTTCGGCCTTAGAATACATTTTACGACAAAAGTGTATATTATAAAATTTATAGGAAATTTAAAGATCTACAACTTTTATTTAATTTTTTCTTGTACAGTGCCTAGTTTAGCGTGTAGGAGCGATTTTCCCTATTTTTAAGCCAAACTTACGTCGATTTTAATTTTGCGTATTTCATTAATGTTTTTTGAGGTTAGTTTTTTGTTTATTTCTAACGTTTTATTACTAATGTTAGGTTTATTGTCAATTATTTACATTGGCAAGAGAAAGTTGTGTGAGTGTTTCACACCAGATTTTTACAATTTTTTTCGCTTTATATTCCATTTCCATTCTCTGTGTACAAAGTTATTGTCATCCTTTTCCAGATTCATGGAAGTGACCAAATTTCTGGTGTGTACCTCTTGGAAAATGTTTGTTGTTTAGGTCATCAGCCGAAAGGCTGGTTTGAACCTCTAGAAGCTTTACTAAGTAAATCGAGGAGTGAGGTGGTTTACCATTGCCACAACTCACTGAATAGAAAAGTACGCTTATCAGCATGCCGGGACCTCTTAAAAGCATCCACTTTCCACCCTGAAAAGGACACCTTCACTTAATCCACCGCAGGGTCTGGCTGTATAATAAAATTCATTACTTTCAGAGGAGATGACTCTGATTAGTGTCACAGTACACCTCTACCTCTTCTCTTCTTAAATGATTCAGTCATTTAATTGGGTGACCATGTGATAAGAAACACAACTATTTATTTTAGCTATGCAACGAACAAATTGAGTGTAAATAATTTGACACTCCACTTGTCTGTTATGGGCAGCAAATGTTTACATTTCAGAAAATGTTAACGTTTCGTTATTACAAAATAATGCCATTACCGGCCGCATTGGCGTAGTTGGTAACGTGCTCGCCTCTTATCATGCGGTCCTGTTTTCGAATCCCCCTAAGCACAGCATATTTTCATACGTTACAAAAAATCATTTCATCCTCCATCGTACAAAAGTTACACCACAACGTCGTCGCTAATGACCGTTGTAGTTGATGCGACGTTAAATAATTTTTTTTGTAATCCCTAATTTGTGTACGTTGCAATCTGTTCAATTCAGAACAATTAGCAACCCCGTGACCTTATGAGATGAGGATTAAGTTTGTGACGTGTAAATGAGGTGTAGTCTTGTACAGACTCAGGTCGACCATTCCTGAGAGAGTATGGTTAATTGAACCCCAACCATCAAAGTACACCGGTAACCACTGTCTAGCATTCAAATCTGTATAAAAGTAACTACCTTTACTAGGATTTGAACCAGGAACCTTCGTCTCCGAAAATCCGCTGATTTTGGCGACGACTTTACCTCTAGACTAACCCGGTGGGTTGTTAAATAAATGAATTAAAAAAAAAATTACAAAATAACAGTTTAGACACACAGACACACGGACACACACACACACACACACACACACACACACACACACACACACACACACACACACACACACACACACACAGACCAATCGTTAAAAACATGTTTCTGTGGGTTCAGGGGGTCTGAAAACGTGTAGATCCGGTGAAAACTCGATATGAAAACAATACTTTCTATCCTATATATTCATATAGGCAAGAGAAAGTAAAAATGTAGGAAAGATGATACACCAGAAAGTAAAACTAAATTTTTATACTAGAAATAAAATGAAACACGTAAAACAACAGTAAAGGTTGATGTTTTAATAATAATAGTAACGTCCTTTATTTAATCCATTTGCGCATGCGCGAGTGTGTGTGTATGTTACATGTATAGTAAATAGTACATTAAATGGCAGAAGAAAGATTATATCGTAGTACGTAGAACACATACTCGTACAAGCGCACGTAATATCCGTAATAAAACGCGGTGCATAACCGTTTGCATTTACGAATGGGGCCGCATTTAAATAGACTGTAACTGCGATTTATTACGTCACGGATGTGCTTATTTCATTTATTTTCTCCCCCTCCCCCCACACCAACAACCCTGTTTCTCATACATCGTGAGAGGGAAGAAGAAGAAGAGGGGTTTTTTTGTGTAGAAATGAGTTAAATGTTTATATTGCTTTAGGGTTGCACAGTTTATGTAAAAAGGAGTAAAGGGTTGATTGTTTCTATGTTACTACATTCATTTTTTATACGACAAGGGATGAATTGTCTGTTTTTTTTCTGTAGTATAATAAAAGAAATCTGACGTTTGAATGAAATGGCCAAATATTCATGTTAAAATTATCGATTTTTATAACTATAAGAGATACATTTTTATTTCTACATTCTAACTAAAAGAGATACAACTATAACTATAAGAGATTTATTTATTGCTACGTTCTATTTTATCCAATATATTTTAGGTTAAAACTAATTTTGAATAAATAACATTTATTTATTTATTTTTTATCTTCTTCTTCTTCTTCTTCTTCTTACTATCAAGGATCAGGCATAAGCCTGTTCCGAACTCACAAACCATCCTGTACGTTTACACAAACTCGAGACACTCCAGCCCGTACATCTCGACTACTGCCATCTTCATCGAGGTCTTCCCACCTCCCTTCTTCCAACTGGAACATATTCAATCACTTTTAGA
The DNA here is from genome assembly GCA_035578175.1 of Catonia carolina. Lineage (NCBI taxonomy): Eukaryota > Metazoa > Arthropoda > Insecta > Hemiptera > Achilidae > Catonia > Catonia carolina. The sequence goes on along the minus strand of JAQMRL010000002.1, from coordinate 1,568,857 downwards.
GGTATTCTCTCCTCTGGCATCCGTTCCAAATGTTGCCTCCATTGATTCCAGTACTCCTCCACTTTTTCATTCAAGCTAAATATACGCAACTTGGATCTAATTTGCTCGTTATGTATTAGATCCAGCTTCGAGCAGCCCTTCACACTTCTTACAAAACCTCATTTCACCTGCTTTGATCCTACTTTATTGGCGTTTTGTGGTAACCGATGACTCACTTGCATAAAGAAGGACTGGGGCTGCCATTACCTTGTACAACTTCACTACTGTCTCTGTTATAGCTCTGTTACCCAGTGTCCTGTTAATGGTATTACCACAAATAGCTTGAAATTTATTTATTATAAATTAATAAATAAATTAATTAATTTATTTGTTTTTATAAAAGTGAAAAAATAAATTTAGAATAAAAATTTAAAGGGAAACAATAAAAATGTTGAGATTCACCGTTGATATCGTAGTAGTATCCGAGACAAATAAAGAACTAAAAAATATCTTAAATGGAATGGATGGGATCATGAGAAAGGATTACATACTTCATGAAAAACAAAACGAAAGTTTTGTGCAATAGCAAGAATGGTTTAGAGAAGATGGGAAATTTAAAAGTAGGCGTTGAAAACATACGGGAAGTTGGGGAATTCTGGTACCTAGAAAGAAAAATAATAAAAGATAGTAGAAAAACAAATAACCTCAAAAGTAGGATTGTTCAAGCTAGAAGGGCCTTTGAAATGAATAACAGCTTACTGACTGTAAATATTGATAAGACTACATATTAGAAAAAATTTCTTAAAACACTAAGTTTGGAGTGTTGCATTATACGGCAGTGAAATATGAGTGATAGGGGCTGTAGAAAGGAAGAGGATTGAAGCTTTTGAAATCTGGTGATGCAGGAAAATGTTGAAGATTAGGTGGGTGGACAAAATAAGAGATTTAGACGGTAGTACGAGGGTCACTATTTATATTTTGTGCCTAAGAATAAATACAAACTATTTTTTGTTGAAAGTGGCTTTATTGCTTTTCAAAATATTCCCCTCTAAGGTTTATACACTTTTGCATGAGTTGGAACCAGTTCTCATAGCATCTTTTCCAGTCTGCGTCGGGTACCTCCAAAACATGGTTTTTGAATGCTTCAACAGCTTCTTCTGCCGACAAAAATAGTTGTCCTCGCAATTTATCCTTGATAGTTGGGAGTTGGGAACAAAAAGAAACCATTGGGTGCCAAATCTGGACTGTAAGGCGGATGACCCATCAATACGTTCTTTTGAATGTTGAAAAAGCTGGTTGTTTCACGAGATGTGTGGGAGCTTGCGTTGTCTTGATGGAGGTTGATCCGACAATTTTTGTTTGTTTTTCTGATTTCATCAAAGACTACTGGCAAACAAATGGTTGTATACCATTCAGAATTTACTGTTTTACGCTCCTTTAAAAGTATTGTTGCCACATGACCAATTTTCCTGAAAAAACAGGCGACCATTTGTTTTGAAGTGCTCCGAGCACGAACAACTTTTGTTGGGTTCGGTTCGTCTTGAAACACCCATAGGCTACCGCCGACTGTTGTTTTTGTTCTGGCTCGTACACATATATCCATGATTCGTCACCTGTTAAAATCTTATATACCTCTTTGGAAGCACCAACATTGAATTTTTTAATCATTTGTTTGCACCAATCGACACGGGCATCTTTTTGGGCTTTTGTCAAATTGTGTGGGATCCAACGACAACACACCTTTTTCACAGCTAAATATTCGTGTAATATTTTATGTATGCTAGTGAGACTAATGCCTAAAGATGTCTGAATCTCACAATATGTCACACGATGATCTTGGATGATCATATTTTGCACAGCGTAAATGTTTTCAGGAACAACAACCGACTTTGGACGACCTTCACAAAATTCATCATTGAGAGAACGACGACCACGATTAAACTCGTTATACCAGCGTTTCACAGTGGCAAAGGATGGGGCTTCATCAGCAAAAGTGGAATTAAGTTAAATCAGTGGACTGTTGTTTAGTTATCCACGTCGGAAATCGTAATAAATCATTGCACGAAAGTTTTCACGACTCAATTCCATTTTTTCACTGACACAACCTTTTTAAATGGCTACAAACGACACAAACAATGCTTCATTTACAATATATCTGGTGTAGGTTATAGTTAAAAATGTCAAACTTTCAAATAAAAACATCAGCTGATACCCAACAACAATCAGTGCTGCCAAGGCTCAAAATATAAATAGTGACCCTCGTAAAAATAAATAAGAGATTTCACGGAAGTAAAATGTACGAGTAGTGTTTGACTGTTGAGGTTGGCAGTACTGACGTATTTTCAGTTCCCTTCCTCACAGCCCATCCATACGCAAAAGGCAAGCTCGTGACTTCAGTGCCGGCCGCACTGGCGTAGATGGTAACGTGCTCGCCTCTCATCATGCGGGTTCGAATCCCATTCAGGCATGGCATATTTTCATACGTTACAAAAAAAAATCATTTCATCCTTCACCGTCTGCATTAGCAGTAATTGCAAAACAGTCGGACGTTAAACAAAAAAAAAAAAAAAAAAAAAAAAGAAAAAGTGACTTCAGTATCTATATCTGTTATGGGCAAAATGAATTAAAAGTTACTGCAACTGCCTACTTGATAGGCCTACTCTCTCATCCCCGACACTAACTGTATTAATGTCAGTTTTCCCCTCACTCTTGGATCTGCATTCAATTCTCCCAAAAAACAATGAAAATTATCTGATACAATTTATGGCTACTACAGACTATAATTAAATTCTAAAATATAAAACCACTTTTATTTATTTTATTTTGTTCATTATTATTTCTGTTGTAAAATCTTTTACAGATTTTGTTATCATTTTAATTTTTTAATATAACCCGTATTTTTACGAGTAGAGGATTTTATTATATTGCTATCATTCGGGTACTACCTTTGGGGAATCGTTTAATTATTCTAGTGTTTGTTTTTTCTTTTGTTTTATTTTTAATTAAAAAGGACGCAAATTACTTTGTCACAAGAATAATCTATTGCTTTTGTTTTTTTTTAATAAAATTATTTTTTTATTTTTTTTATTCCAAATTTGTATGCGTTGCAATCTGTTGAATTGAGAACAATAAGCAACCCCATGACCCAATTAGATGAGGATGATGTGTATGACGTGTAAATGAGACTGTGTAGTCTTGTACAGACCCAAGCCGACCACTTCTGAGAGAGTACGGTTAATTAAACCCCAACCACCAAAATACACTGGTAACCACTGTCTAGTATTCAAATCCGTATAAAAGTAACTACCTTTACTAGGATTTGAACCCGGAACCTTCGTCTCCGAAAATCACCTGTTAAACAGCTGATTTTGGCGATGACTGTACCTCTAGACCAACCCGGTGGGTTAAATAATAATATTAAATTGAATTATTCAATTAAATCTTAAATAAAATAATTAATCTTTAAATTGGTGTCCAATTTTTCATCTTTATCGCTGTATAGAATATATATAGGTATATAATATATACCTATTAATATTATTATTATTATTTATTTATTTATTTAGATTGTTTAGACCCATTTACATAAAGTCACATAAAGTCAATTATGAACTGTTGCCGCCATTCCTCTTGTTTCTCCAGTACACCTTTATAAATTCGCGGTATCTAACACGACGTTCATCCGTCCATTTTGCCCTAGGTCTCTTCGGCTTACCCTCCGATGCAACTTCCCAGGTGTGAATTTTATGCCTGAAGGTTTTACGGTCTTTGAGGTCTGAAGGTGTGATATTTGCATCTCTTAGATCGGATTGCACTTGCTTTATCCAGACGGTTGTAATTTTGAGTTTCTGTGAGTGCATCAGAATCTTCTTTATAAGCCGAGAGTCATACAATCTCATTATATGACCATAAAATCTTAGCCGTCGTTTACGGAAATCAACTTCAATGTTTGAGTATTTTTCCGTCACTGTGTGTGATTGTAGACGATATCCTTCATCTGTGAGTTTTGGGCCAAGAATTTTCCGAATGATTTTTCTCTCAGCTTTCTTAATATTCTCAAGATATCCCCTTTAAAGTTGAGGTGGTTCAAGGTCTCACTGGCATAAAGAGACTCAGGTTTAATGACAGTCGTGTAGTGTCGAATTTTGGTGTTTATGCTCATACATTTTTTGTTGTAGATGTTTGCAACTTTTCCATATGCTCTACGCATTTTCAGTTCACGTGTTTTTTGTGCTAGCCTTTCTGTACCTGTGGGTTCAATGATTTCACCTAGGTATTTAAAGTGATCCACCTTCTTTATGGTGCCATACTTCGTAACTAAACTCCGCGATCTAATGTTTTTTGTGGTCATGAATTCAGTTTTGGTGAACGATATTTGCAGTCCAACTTTTTCCGCACATTCTTTAAGGATCTCAATCTGGTGGATTGCCGTTTGCTCATCTCCAGAGAGATGATGTTGATTATTATTATTATTATATTATAACATTATAATTATAGTTTGTTAATTGACAGTAATGGATTCTGCACGGCGGAGGGGTGTATCGATTGATTATTGATTAATGAATTGATCACACAGCCGAATAGTACTTTCCACAATCAGCAGTACGCATGTGCAGTTAGTATATCGTAAGTAGAGTAACTGGGAGTAATTAGTGTGGTGGGGATAAAGTATCAATTGTCTGATTATGACAGTAGAATGAATACCACCCTCAATCTACAGTGCGCATGTGCAGTACACTTGTAATTATAGTAACCGTAAGTAGTAGTACGGTGGGGATTAAGAATGGCTGCGCGTGTATTGACCAATCATTGATTACTAATAGTAGTCTACATCAATGAACAGAGTGTTTTTGATTCATATGAATTATGAAATGCTCAATAGATAGCGCTGAATGTCATCATCGTCCCTTAAAACGATTCTATTCACGTTATAATTTTTACTTTCTTTTGCCGTAAGTTATCTAAGCCATAAGAGACAGGTGGAGTGTCAAATTATTTACACCCAATCTGTTAGTTGCAGGGCTAAAATAAATAGTTCTGTTTCTTATCGCTTGGTCAGCCAATTAAATGACTGAATCATTTAAGAACAGAAGAGGTAAAGGTGTACTGTGACACTAATCACAGTTATCTCCTCTGAAAGTAATGAATTTTATTATACAGCCAGACCCTGTGATGAATGAAGTGAAGGTGTCATTTGCAGAGTGGAAAATTTGTGCTTTTTAGAGGGTCCGGCATGCTGATAAGCGTACTTTTCCACTGAGTGAGTTGTGGCAATGGTAAACCACCTCACTCCTCGTTTTACTTAGTAAAACCTCTACACGTTCAAACCAGCCTACAGGCTAATCACCTAAACAACAACAAGTTATCTAAACTAAAAGAAGAAACGTCTGTCTGTTTGATTGTTTGTTTGTATGAGGTGGTAATCTCAGAAACTGCTGAACCGATTTTAAAAAATCTTTCATTGTTGCATAGCTTAGAGCTTCCTGATCAATATAGGTTATTTCGCAACTTTAAGTAACTTTAATTAAGTGAGTTAAGCAACTTAAACTGTCACGTTGTCGCATGTTTTAGTCCATCGGGTACATACTACTTTTGTTTTCTCTAGGACCTCTGGATGGTGTACTTTTTGGGCTAGAAACACGATTCAACTTTTATATTTTATAGAAAAACGTGAAGAATAACATTCGATTCCAAAAACATTGAAAATTCGGAAAAATTCAAAACTTTTAATTTTTTACCGTATTTCATTATACGAGTATATTTGTTTTAATTCGACAGGAAGTGAAGGAGTCATATAGTATTTGCAATTACTCAGTGAGTACTGCACCCACGTATTACTGTCTCTTATCTCAGCCACATATCAACTGTCTCTTTCGTTTCCATCGGTATTCTTCTATGCATTCTATTCAATTCTGTTAAATTGCAGGGAGAAACATTTAAAACGGTGGGCATCGATTTGAGACGAGAGTGCTTCCTTCACTCATGGACGACTATTATGTCGGACTTTTTAAAGCTAGAAGTGCAGAAAAACAATTTATTTTTCTATCACAGGGTAACAAAACCACAAATATTCTACAGTAAAACCTCCTTAATCCGGCATTCTATAGTCCGGAATTGTCTATAATCCGGCATCAACGGCAATAGACAAAAATTATAGAATTGCCTTCACAATGAACATTGTAAAGTGAGCAACCCGACACTCAACAGCCACAAAGCGTCACGCTCTGAGTTTGTAAACTCAGTACGCTTTTTTACACGTTTGTAAAATTTGCTGAGTCAAATAAACAATACAGTATGGCCGAAGTTATGAACTTGCATATAATAAAAAATGATTTTTTTAAATAAAAAAAATACTAGTCGTAAGAAGCAAATAGATATTAGATCTTTTTTCCAGCCATCTACCAATGCTGTTGCAAAAAACCACGAATAGTACAATCTTGTACTGTATTTCATTCTGTATTCAAATTTATTTCATCATGTACCCTACAGTACTTAAAAAATACATTTTAATATTTCTCCTGTACTTATATATTGATTTATATTGTTTAAATAACCCATGTTTAAATAATAAATACATAGACTATAGTAAAAGTTTCTTGTGCAAAATGTGTTATTTTTTATACAACTCCTGTATTTTTATAAATAACCTCCATAGTCCAGAATTTCCTTTAATCCGGCAAGCTTCGTGTCCCAAACGTGCCGGATTAAAGAGGTTCTACTGTTTAAAAAAAATCTCTATATTATAGAGATTTTTTTTTTTAATTTCTAATATGTGTAGGCTACGTTGCAATCTGTTCAATTGAGAACAATAAGCAACCCCATCACCCAATCAGATGAGGATGATGTGTATGACGTGTAAATGAGACTGTGTAGTCATGTACAGACTCAGGCTGACGATTCCTGAGAGAGTATGGTTAATTGAACCCCAACCATCAAAGTACACCGGTAACCACTGTCTAGCATTCAAATCCTTATAAAAGTAACTACCTTTACTAGGATTCGATCCAGGAACCTTCGTCTCCAAAAATCAGCTGTTAAACAGCTGATTCTGGCGACGAAATTACCTCTAGACCAACCCGGTGGATTACTCGTAATTTAATGAGGCCTAGCGGGTCCTGGCCGGGTGGGCCCACCCCCACCCCCACCCATTTTTAATATGGCTTGACTGAAACAATAAAACAACGAGGATTTTTATTCACAACAAGATGGCAAACAATAATGGTTACGATATTTACGTATCGCAAATGAGACGATTAAACCTTATCTTCGGGCATCTATGGCAGGGCAAAGACTTAGTAACCTGGCGATTGTATCCATAGAAAGAGAGTTAAGTTTTCTTTTAATGTCGGATCCAGATCCAGTTGTGGACGAGTTTGCACCTCAAAAAGGAAGACGGCTACAGTTCAGTTTGTTTTAAAGTAAACAATAATCGAGAGTTGACTAGTTTATGCGTTATTATTTCTTCATAATTTTGACCAAGATAATGGATTTGGACTTGATTTTTATATTTTCAAACCGTTTGTTGTAACTCATGTACTGTATTTAAAGTGTTCAATTTAGTAAATTTCTTATAAAAATTACAAGGTTCTGTTTGTTTATTCAATAGCTACTAATCCTGAAAGAAAAATAGAATGTACTCAATTGGTTAGCTACATGTATTCAATTTATAAAATCATAGATACATATACAGGGTGATTCATGAAGTTCTCCCCCCACTTCTACAGCACATTGTACTAGTAAAAATAATGAAAAAATGTTATATAAACATAGGTCCGAAAACGCTTCGTTAGCGAGTTACAGCTAGCGAAAGTTTCGCCTGGATTTCAGTTCACCAGGTGAAATGAGGTCTTCCTGGAATTGTGGTAAGGTAGATTAAGGGGCGAATTCAATCATTTCTTATGGTTTTTGATCTGATAAATTGAATAAAACAGGTCCCAGAACTGTAAGTTAAATAGTTTTTGAGAAAACCAGTGTCAAATGCAAAAAATGGAGTGAAAATCACATTTTTTCATCTTTGGGCAAGAATAACTTTGTTATTTCACCAAGAAACAGTTAAAAATTTTCAATAAAAAATGTAGAAAATTTTATTCTGAACAAACCGGTGTAAATAAAGTACACAGAAAGCGAATAGTTTTTGAGAAAACCAGTGTCAAATGCAAAAAAATGGAGTGAAAAAAACACATTTTTTCATTTTAGTTTTTCCGGTTAATTTTACTTTGTACTCTTATGAATAAAAACTCATTTAATCAAACATCTATTCGCTTTCTGTGTACTTAATTTACACCGGTTTGTTCAGAATAAAATTTTCTACATTTTTTATTGAAAATTTTTAACTGTTTCTTGGTGAAATAACAAAGTTATTCTTGCCCAAAGATGAAAAAATGTGATTTTCACTCCATTTTTTGCATTTGACACTGGTTTTCTCAAAAACTATTTAACTTACAGTTCTGGGACCTGTTTTATTCAATTTATCAGATCAAAAACCATAAGAAATGATTGAATTCGCCCCTTAATCTACCTTACCACAATTCCAGGAAGACCTCATTTCACCTGGTGAACTGAAATCCAGGCGAAATTTTCGCTAGCTGTAACTCGCTAACGAAGCGTTTTCGGACCTATGTTTATATAACATTTTTTCATTATTTTTACTAGTACAATGTGCTGTAGAAGTGGGGGGAGAACTTCATGAATCACCCTGTATATACATTTATGTATATATGTTTTACACAGGTAAAAATCTGGTGTGAAACACTCACACAACTTTCTCTTGCCAATGCAAATAATTAACAATATAACCTAACATTAGTAATAAGACATTAGAAATAAACAAAAAACTAATGTCTTAAAACATTACCTTATTTTAATCATGAGTGAAAGACGGAAAATGAAAATCGACCTGTTTGGCTTCAAAATACGGAAAATCACTCTTTCACGCTAAACTAGGCTCTGTAGAGAAAAACGCTTTCAATAAAAGTTGTAGATCTTTTAATTTCCTATAAATTTGATTATATACACTTTTGTCGTAAAATGCACACCAAGGCCGAAATCTTTAAAAAATCAATTTTTCACACGTTTTCTTGAGAAAAAAACAGAAAATCGCTAATTACCGCTAAACTAAGCGTTTTAAAAAAAAAATGTTTGAAATAAAAGTTGTGGAATTTTACATTCTCTACAACTTTTATTATATAATAATTTGCGCTAAAATGCATATTAAAACCGCAATCTTAAAAAGAAAATGTTTTTACGTGAAAACAGCCTTACCCAGAATTTCAAGAAACATGGCGCCTACCCTATCTTGTAGAGAATAAAACGTTTAGTAAATAAGGCGATTTTTAAAAAAATCGTAGGACCAGTTTTTGAGAAAATGGCAAAAAAGTGAAAAATTACACGAATAAACTACTACTTCTGGTTGACCGATTTTGATGAAAGTGTTCGTGTCGGGTCCGGTAGTGGTATGTAACTTAATTTTCAAGTTTCAAGTTCGTACGATGTTCCGTTCTTGAGATATTTTGTATGCACACATACACACACACACACACACACACACACACACACACACACACACACACACACGCACACACACACACACACACACACACACACACATACACACACAGAAAGAGAGAGAGAGACCAATCGCTGAAAACATTTTTTTTGGGTTCAGGGGGTCTGAAAACGTATAGATCCGGTGAAAACTCGATTTCGAAAAATCGACATGAAAACAATACTTTCCTTCCTATATATTCATATAGGCAAGAGAAAGTAAAAAGTAGTTTTATGTGTAAAGTACATTATTTTTACTTTCTCTTGCTTATATGAATGTATAGGAAGGAAAGTATTGTGTTCATGTCGATTTTTCGAAATCGAGTTTTCACCGGATCTATACGTTTTCAGACCCCCTGAACCCAAAAAAAATGTTTTTAGCGATTGGTCTGTGTGTGTGTCTGTGTGTGTGTGTCTGTGTGTGTGTGTATACAAAATATCTCAAGAACGGAACATCGTACAAACTTGAAACTTGAAACTTAAGTTACATACCACTGTCGGACCCGACACGAACATTTTCATCAAAATCGGTCAACCGGAAGTGGGAGTTTATTATCATTTTTCACTTTTTTGCAATTTTCTCAAAAACTGGTCCTACGATTTTTTTTAAAAATCGCCTGGTTTACTCAATTTTTTATTCTCTACAAAATAGGGTAGGCGTCATGTTTGCTGAAATTCTGCGTGAGGCTGTTTTTACGTAAAAACATTTTCTTTTTAAGATTGCGGCTTTAATATGCATTTTAGCGCAAAACGTTATATAATAAAAGTTGTAGAGAATGTAAAATTCTACAACTTTTATTTCAAACATTTTTTTGTGTAACGCTTAGTTTAGCGGTAATTAGCAATTTTCTATTTTTTTCTCACGAAAACGTGTGAAAAATCTATTTCTTTAAGATTTCGGCCTTAGAATGCATTTTACGACAAAAGTGTATAAAATAAAATTTATAGGAAATTAAGAGATCTACAACTTTTATTTTAAGCATTTTTTTGTGCAGTGCCTAGTTTAGCGTGAATGAGCGATTTTCCGTATGTTTAAGGTAAACTGAGGTCGATTTCAATTTTGCGTATTTCACTAATGTTTTTTGAGGTTAGTTTTTGTTCATTTCTAATGTTTTAATACTAATGTTAGGTTTATTGTTAATTATTTGCATTGGCAAGAGAAAGTTGTGTGAGTGTTTCACACCAGATTTTTAACTTAAAATATTGACATATAAATATATAAGTGGGCCCACCGAGAAAAACATTTCTGGGGCCGCCACTGGGAAGTGAAGCGAGCGGTGGTCCCTAGTATTTCATTTCATAAAAATCTTTTTAAATGCTCACTGAAAATGAAATGAAGCTAGAGGTGTAAAGGATGAACTTATTTCAGTATTTTTTTTAAAGAGTTTTAACTCTGTTGAAAAAATAAGTTGTACCGAATCTATGGAGTATAAATCAAAAAGAAGAGTACGAATGAATTTTAGATTAATAAATTTAAAAGAATAAAAGATAGAGTGCGTGCGAATCGGTGTGGATAAAATTATTACAAAGGGTTTCTCTACAAGTTATATCAGGAAAATACTGAACGATAGTGAAGTTTGTAGGTTGGGTGACGAAGGGAGGGAGGTATAGGTATGATTCAGAGTAGATCTATTATTTTCATCCACCGATTCATTTGGTGGATGTACAAGGGGTGGATTTTGGTATAGGGGAGAAGGAGGAGGAGACAAAGACCTAATTCAGCTATTTACATTCTTGGACTCTAGCTGGCAAACAAAAGAACTTCGGAAATTGGGGCGGAAACGAGATACGGGCCTAAAACTGAAAACTCTTCATACTGAAACCCCTCCTCTAGCAAACCTCACAACCTTTTCTTATTTCTCTCTCTCTCTTTCGTTCCCCTTTCCACTCATACAATTGGTCCGACCTGATAACCAAACCGGCCCCTATTTTTTAACTTCATTCAAACATTCTTTCGTAAAACTCCCATCTCCTATCTATTGTTATAAAGCCTACATTTTTTAATAGATTTTTTCTTATTTTCAGATTGCAATCGGAATTCAAAAATAAAACAATTGGTTCTTTTGACTAGAAATTTATTTGAATTTTACTAAAAAATGTAAATTTCGCCAACGCTGAACGCGGGTTTACAGCGAGCCTCAAAGGAGTTGCGTTGAAATTGGGTTTATGTATTTATTTATTTATTTCTCTTTGCCTACGGTGGTGGAGTGTTAAATTATTGTGCATGTGCACTGGTACAGTTTAACGCATTCGCGGCTGACTATTTTTCCTTAAATGACCTCCCGTGCTGATTAACTTTTTTTTTAACAATTACGTTAGTCACTAATAAAAAATAGGTATGGTATACATTTTTTTCTTTGAAATCATGTTTACGGCTCGGAAAAGTGGTTTTTCTATACGACGCAACTGTTGTGTCGTGAGCACTCGGTAATGTCGAAGTGCAAAATATGCCACTTGGTTGAAGACGCATACGTTGCGTCGCCCTCTATTTTCTCTTAGTTCGGTATTCGTGTAGAGAATAACAATACGCTAATATTTTATCATAATGCCTATTTTTATTGAACCTAATTATAACACAATAAAATACATAAAATACTAATAAACAACAATACAAAAAGTAATAGGTTACATACACTACTAATATAACTACTAATAAAAATTAAAAAATATATACTAAAATAAAAAATTATACTAATATACATTTTTGAAAAAGATAAATGAGTAGATAAAAGAAATATCAATACATAGATCTACTGTATAGAAAAACAATTAACTGGTAATGCTAAATTATTTATATATCACTAAGTAATGTAAAAGTAATTTAGTATTTGTGAAAAAATCTAAAACATGGAGTCAAACATAGAATTTTCTGGACAATTTACGCAATAATAAAATTGCTGTCTTGTCTTTTTTTGTTTTGTGCAGAGCAATATCGGCATTATCGCCTTACTTTTTTACCAGCTGGACCTAACGTTACGATCTCTAGTAAATGCATTTTACCACTTACAGGTACCACGCGACTGATAGGCTCTGGCAAGAAGTGCTTGCAAATGACACACTGTGATAATCATGGATATCTAATTTGGGTTTATTGGAATTATATTTTTGAAAAAAATAATGACTATTTATTAGCATCATTCAAGATTGTCGAAATATTTCGTCAGTGCACAAACGTATTAAAGTGTAACACAGGACCGATCCACAACTCAAAATCACTGGCTACGGTATCCACACTATTCTCTAGACCTTTCTAAGTGCTCTAGTATAATACACAACAGTTTCAATAGTGCTAACCCCCCCAAAAAAAAAAAATAAAATAAAACAACAGGGGTAGAATACCGGGAGGGACGCAACACGTGTGTCGTGAGCACGGGAGGTAAAACCTTTAGGACGCAACATATGCGTCGTTAGCATCGAATGTGTTAAAGGCAACAAAAAAAATTAAAAAAAAAAATTTAAGAAACGCTATTATTTAACAATTAATCAAAAAGAAATGAACTAAAAAGAAAAAAAGAAAAAAATTTACAAAAAAAAAATCACAGACATTACAGTTAAAAATAAAAGCGTGGCGCATTAATATATATAATATTTTACAACGAATATTTTACAATAAATATATATATTAATGCGCCACGCTTTTATTTTTAACTGTAATGTCTGTGATTTTTTTTTGTAACTTTTTTTCTTTTTTTCTTTTTAGTTCATTTCTTTTTGATTAATTGTTAAATAATAGCGTTTCTTAAAATTTTTTTTTAATTTTTTTGTAAATTTTTTTTATTTTTATCTTTTTAGTTAATTTTTTTAAGTAATTGTTAAATAAAAGCGTTTTTAAAATTTTTTTTTTAATTTTAAAAATTTTTTTTACAAACACCTCCACAGCGTTTTGTCATCGAAGATAAACAAGTGTGCAAAGTTTGATTCATATTGATACGGTAGAAGTATTAAAATTTTAAGTTGCAAGATTTGATGGATCCAAGAGTAAGTTAAATAATAATAAAAGCGTTTAAAAATAGTTGTATTTTTTATCACATGGTCACCCAATTATATGATTGAAGCTTTAACAAAAGTGCACGAATAGGTACACGTATCAAATACTCTAATATGCTTTTCACATTTGATGAGCTCTGCTGTTCCACACGTTTAGACTAGTCAGAACGTTTGCCACGTTTCACTCTAGTCTTGCATCTCTTACTGAACACATCGATAATAGACCGCGTAAACATGCAGTATTACTTTATAATATAAACAGCTGATTGTATATTTGTAGGTTATAATTAATATTAACCCACCGGGTTGGTCTTAAGGTAAAGTCGTCGTCAAAATCAACTGTTTAACAGCTGATTTTCGGAGACGAAGTTTCCTGGTTGAAATCCTAGTAAAGGTAGTTACTTTTATACGGATTTGAATATTATACAGTGGTTGTGGGTGTAGTTTGATGGTTGGGGTTCAATTAACCATACTCTCTCAGCAGTGGTCGGCCTGGGTCAGTACAAGACTACACCTCATTTACATGTCATACATATCATCCTCATCTGATTGGGTGATAGGGTTGCTTATTGTTCTGAATTGAACAGATTCCAACGTACACAAATTAGAAATTAAAAAAAAAGTTCTGAATCATCATAATGTACGATATTCAGTTCTGTTTGTTGTCTTGTAAGTTTACACAATAGGCCTACATGATAATACAATTATATAGGCTAAGATGTTATATAATTTGGTGTTTCCAGTATAAGCCACATGGAACGCACTTGACTGTTACTGTTTCTGTAGCAGTTAACAATAACCAAATGCCACACTCAAAATAAGATGAGTATGGTATAGGGTCACGCGTATCCACCCATCCACCCATCCACCCATCCACCCATCCACCCATCCACCCATCCACCCATCCACCCATCCACCCATCCACCCATCCACCCATCCACCCCACAATCTTCTTTCCTAGCATTACTCACACTCACACACAATCACCTTTACAGCTTTGCCCAACTTTTATGATTTATTTTAGTATAAGTTCACAATAATACTTCCAGTTTATCCTCTCCCTTATTTATCTGATCGTCATTTATTTTACACTCTTTTAGGCTACTATTTCTAAATAACAACCTTATAAACACGTTTATTCCATAAATTAATATATAAATAACATTTTCATATTCGCTTACGTAACGTGATTGCTTGCTGTTAAATACGTCTGTTACGTCCAGCCAAACCTTTTTTATTCCTAATTTGTGTACGTTGCAATCTGTTCAATTGAGAACAATAAGCAACCCCATCACCCAATGAGATGAGGATGTAAATGAGACTGTGTAGTCTTCTACAGACACACTCACAGAGTATGGTTAATTGAACCCCAACCATCAAAGTACACCCACAACCACTGTCTACCATTCAAATCCGTATAAAAGTAACTACCTTTACTAGGATTTGAACCAGGAACCTTCGTCTCCAAAAATCAGTTGTTGAACAGCTGATTTTTGGAGACGAAGGTTCCGAGTGTTTAAAAAAACAAAAATACAGCGAAAAGCAGCAGCGATCCAATTGGGTAGTTGTTAACAATGTACAGTTCCCGATAAATAAAAGCTAAAAAAAAAAGAAAAAAATTATTAGCAACCAGATGTTGAAATAAACCAGGACAAACCATTTCAATATTATTAAATTGTACCTAACTCGACATTCTTAGAACTCATTTTTTGGAAACTGAAAATTAAAAACATAAAATGAAAAAAATAAAAAGCATAGAGAAGAGAATGAAGTAAGAGCTCATTAATTTCCTTTTCATTTCATTACTTGTGTTTTATTTGTATAAACAGAATTATTGTGTAGTATTCTTTTTTTCATTTTATTTATCTTTTTTATTCTTGTTCATTAAGTTTAAATCCAATCTTGTAAAAAAGGTAACTGAGGGTATAGAAATACTCCAGTGAGGGTGGGCCAACCGATTTCATCTTTTTACCTTAATTATAAACCTCGTGAAAAAATACCCTCTCTTTATATATTTTATATCTATATTCAATTTTATTTTCGTTCATTATTCATTTTTATTTCATTCATTTTACAAATTAACTCTTATTCTACGAATCATTATCTTTTTAATTTCATCAAGTAATGACACGATCATTAAACAACCAACAAAAAAAAAAGATTCATTTTGTTGAAAATTTAAAGGTTTTTACAAAAATCTGAATGGCTGTAAAACGAAATTAATTTATTTGTGAAATTAAGTGATATATTAAAGTGAGACTGTATGATAATTTTACTGATAATTTTGATTTTTCGTTTTTTACTATATTTTTCAATAATTCAGACCTAGATCTACCAAAAAACTATTAAATTACGTCAAAAAATTTATTTTAATGAAAAAATTAAGTTTTTAGCCGGTCGATCCAGAAAAATTATCATGTCACAAAGAACGAATATTATTCATAATTTTATTCTGAGCGTTTAACAGCAAAGAGAATTTTAGAGTTTTTTTTAAATATCTGCCTTATTTTATGAAATATTCTCAGCTGTTGGTTTAAATTTCTAAGCAAATGTTCATGAAACTGTTGTTGTTTTTTTTTATTTAAGGGGACCCGGAATGCGTATCTCCGTAATATTAGTGTAAGGAACATTTTCTAAAAAATCTGGTGTGAAACACTCACACAACTTTCTCTTGCCAATGCAAATAATTAATAATAAACCTAACATTATTAATAAAATATTAGAAATAAACAAAAACTAACCTCAAAAACATAACCTTATTTTAATCATGAGTGAAGGATGCAAAATGAAAATCAACTCAGTTTGGCTTAGAAATACGGAAAATCACTCTTTCTCTCTAAACTAGGCTCTGTAAAGAAAAATGCTTTAAATAAAAGTTGTAGATCTTTTAATTTTCTATAAATTAAATTATATACACTTTTGTCGTAAAATGCATACTAAGGCCGAAATCTTAAAAAAATCAATTTTTCACACATTTTCGTGAGAAAAAAACAGAAAATCGCAAATTACCGCTAAACTAAGCGTTATACAAAAAAATGTTTAAAATAAAAGTTGTAGAATTTTTAATTTTCTACAACTTTTATTATATAAAGTTTTGCGCTAAAATGCATATTAAAGCTGTAATCTTAAAAAAACAACGTTTTTACGTGAAAACAGCCTCGCCCAGAATTTCAGCAAACATGACGCCTACCCTATCTTTTAGAGAATAAAAAATTGAGTAAACCAGGCGGTTTAAAAAAAAATCGTAGGACCAGTTTTTGAGAAAATCGCAAAAAAGTGAAAAATTACACGAATAAACTACCACTTCCGGTTGACCGATTTTGATGAAAATGTTCGTGTCGAGTCCGGTAGTGGTACGTAACTTAAGTTTCAAGTTTCAAGTTCGTACGATGTTCCGTTCTTGAGATATTCTGTTCACACACACAAACACACACACACACACACGCACACACACACACACACACACACACACACAGACCAATCGCTAAAAACATGTTTTTTTGGGTTCAGGGGGTCTGAAAACGTATAGATCCGGTGAAAACTCGATTTCGAAAAATCGACATGAAAACAATACTTTCCTTCCTATACATTCATATAGGCAAGAGAAAGTAAAAACTGTTACAGTTATCCTGTCCAATTTTCTTGTGGTTACTTTTTAGACTATTCTACACCCACTGAGCTCGTAGCATCTTGATAATATATTGTTAGAAAGATAAGATATTTTTTTTGAATTATCACTTTTCAAAATCATAAATTTTTGCCTATTGAAGTGGAAAATAAAAATTTAAACACATTATTTTACTGTAATATTAACTCAGTACATTAAAATTATGATATAAAAGGCTGTGCAAAAATTTCATTCAAAATCCATTCGCAGTTGGCTTAGAAAATGTTCCTTATGCTTCGAAAATTTCTATTTACGGGAAACAAAAAAAAACTAAAAGAGAAAACATTATACGTTAAATAATTCAATGTGTTATTTTGTACAGTTCAGAGGTCAATATATTATATTCACAAGTGGTCTGGTGCTAAATTAAAGTTTTAAAACAAAAATGTATCGCACAAAATAAAAAAAATGAAATTATGTTGTTATCTGTTATCATAAAAAAAGAGATTTTATGCAAATGGTAACGTTTAAAAAATAACGTAAGGATTCAGTAAATTTGTAATTACAAAAAAAAACCGCAAAACCCGCAACAAATTATACCTATATCGTTGGATGCAGGATACTCTGAATTTTAATAGTTTGAAAAAACCGGAAATGTGAAAATTTTTCAATTTCTTTCGTTCCGGGTACCCTTAAAGTTTCATCAACAGCGTGATTATTAGTGACTACTGTGTGTTTCGGTACTGTAACGGTGGGTTTTAACGCGTTAAAATTTCCAGACCCTAGCTGGGAATCGAACCCGGGACCTTCCACAAGTAAGCTAGCGTGCTAGTCACTACGCTACGAAGGCGGCCAAAGTTGATTTTCATTTTGCGTTGTCACCTTATAATTAAAATTAGGTTATGTTTTTCATTTTATATTATTTACTAGCATGCCCAGTCGCGGCTTTGCACGCAAAAAATGGTGTAATCACTTTTTATAAAAATCTGGTGTGAAACACTCACACAACTTTCTCTTGCCAATATAAATAATTAACAATAAACCTAATATTAGTAATAAAACATTAGACATAAACAAAAAAACTAACCTTAATAAACATAACCTAATTTTAATCATGAGTAAAAGACGCAAAATGAAAATCAACCTTAGTTTGGCTTCAAAATACAGAAAATCACTCTTTCACGCTAAACTAGGCTCTGTAGAGAAAAATGTTTTAAATAAAAGTTGCAGATCTTTTAATTTTCTATAAATTTGATTATATACACTTTTATTATAAAATGCATACTAAGGCCGAAATCTTAAAAAAATCGATTTTTCTCACGTTTTCGTGAGAAAAAAACAGAAAATTGCTAATTACTGCTACACTAAGCGTTATACCAAAAAATGTTTGAAATAAAAGTTGTAGGTTTTTAAATTCTCTACAACTTTTATTATATAAATTTTTTTCGCTAAATTGCATATTAAAGCCGTAATCTTAAAAAAAACAACGTTTTTACGTGAAAACAGCCTCACCCAGAATTTCAGCAAACATGGCGCCTACCCTATCTTGTAGAGAATAAAAAATTGAGTAAATGAGGCGATTTTAAAAAAAATCGTAGGACCAGTTTTTGAGAAAATCGCAAAAAAGTGAAAAATTACACGAATAAACTACTACTTCCGGTTGACCGATTTTGATGAAAATGTTCGTGTCGGGTCCGGTAGTGGTATGTAACTTAAGTTTCAAGTTTCAAGTTCGTACGATGTTCCGTTCTTGAGATATTCTGTTCACAGACACACACACAGACACACGCAGACACACACACACACACACACACACACACACACACACACACACATACATACACACACACACATACACACACACACAGACACACACACAGACCAATCGCTAAAAACATGTTTTTTGGGTTCAGGGGGTCTGAAAAGGTATAGATCCGGTGAAAACTCGATTTCTAAAAATCGACATGAAAACAATACTTTCCTTCCTATATATTCATATAGGCAAGAGAAAGTAAAAATATGTAGCAGAAATTGTGTAGCTGCTCACCAATTAAAAGAAAATTAAAACAAATTAAAGAAACAGGGAACTTTACTTTTATAAAATACTCAACTATACAAAATCGTATCTACGTAATAAAGTAGAATAAAATTATCATGTAATGTTGTCACCAGCTGATCCTTAGCACCACGTCGCTAATTGATAAATCATAAATGACTTTACTTATGACAAATTGTTTATTTGAATCACATCAGCTGGTTTAAAAGACCCAGATTATCTAACCTTATAAAAGCCTTAATGTAGGACATAAACATTATTTTCAAACCTTTACGGCTAACTTTTTAACGGTTTCAATAGCCTAAAACCTGCACCGGCATCATAATTACAACATAAAAAAAACTGCATGAAAATTGGTTCAGTAATTTAGGAGATAAAGGGTATTATACACACATACACACACACATACATTGAATTTTAAATATATAGTTTAATAATGAAAGTTAGGTTATACGTTTAATTATTTATATTGGCAAGAGAAAGTAGTGTGTGTTTCACACCAGAGTTTTAGAAACTATTTTCATAAATTTGACATTGCAAAAAATAATAAAATAAAAGTGTCACTATTTTTATTTCACTCGTATTGTTACTCACCGGGTTTGTCTAGAAGTAAAGTCGTCACCAAAATCAGCTGATTTTCGGAGACGAAGGTTCCTGGTTCAAATCCTAGTAAAGGTAGTTACTTTTATACGGATTTGAATGCTAGACAGTGGTTGTGGGTGTACTTTGATGGTTGGGGTTCAATTAACCATACTCTCTCAGGAATGGTCGGCCTGGGTCTGTAGAAGACTACACAGTCTCATTTGCAAGTCATACACATCATCTTCATCTCATTGCTTATTGTTCTCAATAGAACAGATTGCAACGTACACAAATTAGGAATTTAAAAAAAACTCGTATTATTATTATTAGTGGTAAAGCTGCCGAAGTGGAAGACGCTAAGTAAATCTGGTTTGTTTTTGGGATTTCTTGTCCTTTTTATCTGCCCACCAGTTTTTCATTCTTTGTGAGAATTCAGCTTTTCTTTGTTCACTCCATTTTTTTCCGGTTCTTCGAGCTTTTGTCTCTGGTTTAACCTCCAATTTTTTAACTTTTGTTCTAAAATTGTCTCTTATGAGAATTTCTTCTTTGATGATTTCGGCCAATTCTAAATTTTTTTTAACATTTTGTATTTATTGCCCCCATTCACAAGTGATGATACATATTTTACTATTCTCTTTGTGAGTCTATTGTCAGGAAGCCTCATAATGTGGCCATAAAATTGAAGGCGTCTTTTCCTCACGTCTGTCTCTATGTTGGAATATTCTTCAATTTTAGACGTTCTCTGTAATCTGTACCCGTTTTCGGTCCATCTAGGTCCAAGAATTTTCCTAATTATTTTTATTTCTTCTATTATTATTTCTTTCTTCCTATTATTATTATTTATATTTTGTAGTATTTATTATGAAGACACCGCTTACAGAAGAAGAAGAAAATTGATATATTTTTTTGTACGTACCGTAGCCTATACTTTTGTCATAATTAACATTTTGTGCAGCACTCGGTTATTAGTAAGAACAAAGAAAGAAAACATTAGGGTGTATTTTTTACAACAACTGATTTTCGAATCGTGAAAAAAAATAACTCATCAGAAAAAATAATGAAAGTTAGCTGAAGGCGTTGCTGAGTTTCCATTGTTTGTTGTAAATTGAGATCACGTTGGCACTGGTGATGATATTGGAGTGCGCAGTGCGCTATCTAAATGAGTCTTAAGATTCGTTCTACTGAAATTATTTAAGTTTTAACCCTTTCCTGCATAAATCGTACTACGGCGTAGTAGCATGGCTTTTACGTTCCCGCATAAGTCGTACTACAACGTAGCGAGAATTTTATGCATTCCCGCATGAGTCGTACTACAGCGTAGTGATATTTTTTTCCCATTCCCGCGGAAGTCGTACTAACACGTAGTTCGATTTTAAATGTAAATATCTCTGCTATCTGTTGGATTATTGATGAACTGCTTGCACTTTTACTTCAGCTGATATGTTTCCCGTACGTTGTATTTGAAAACATGTGTTTGTTACCGGTTAAACTAACCTAAAAACTGTAAGTTTTGCCATGCTTTCATTCGGCGGTAGTATTGCTAAACATGGCGGGTGCGTCGCGTAATATTGTTGTTTGTGATGAAGATATTAACGAATTATTAGATGAAACTGGTGATTCGGACTGTGAAAGTGAGTTAGATAATAGTGTGAGTTCCGGTGCAAGTGAATTTGAAGCAGAATTAGAATGCCTGGATTCTGATTTTGTGGAAAATATTGACTTCGCTGATGCTGAAATTATAGTTGACCCTGACGTTCCGGACTTGTTAGATTTTGAAGTCGAGGAAATAGTGGACGACGATCTTTGTGATAATCCAGCTACGAAACGTAAGCGACTGTCTAATAATGAGCCACCATTTAAGTGGTCAAAAAACTATTCTAATTTTATTAGGCCAGATCCGTTTATTGAAGATTTTGGGCCAAAACACGATTTAGATGTAGGGGCATCAGAATCGGATTATTTTTGTATGTTTTTGGGGTCAAATTTTTTTGAGGTATTAGCAGAAAATACCAACAAATATGCTGATATGAAGCAAAATCAGGCAGGTAAAATTGACAAGAAATGGGAGGCTACCAGTTCTGATGAAATAAAAGCATTTTTAGGGATTTTAATTTACATGGGCGTTTTTAATTTACCTGAGCAGAGAGATTATTTCATCAGTAAGTATATCTCTTGTCCTCTTGTTTCAAATTGTATGACTTATGGGAGGTACCAAAAATTAAATCAATATTTCCATTTAAGTGATCCGTACAGCAATTTGGCCGATAAAAATAGTTCATGTTATGACTACCTGCACAAAATTAGGCTGGTTTTGGACATTTTAAATAACTTTACTGAGTTTTACAATGCAGGAAGAGATTTAGCAGTCGACGAAGCAATGGTGGCATTCAAAGGTCGACACGGACTTCGACAGTACATGCGAAACAAACCCACAAAATGGGGTTTCAAGCTATGGATTATAGCAACTACACAGGGCTATGTTTTGGATGGTAGTGTGTATTTAGGGAAGAAAGAAGAACGAATAGGAGATTTACTGATGGGAGAAAGTGTAGTGCTAAAACTAAGTGAAAAGTTTTATGGCAAAAATCACCACATTTATTGTGATAATCTTTTCTCCAGTGTAAGGCTCATGAACTTGTTACTGGAAAAAAATATTTATGGCTGTGGCACAACTAGAATTAATAGATTTAACTGGCCTAATGAATTTAAAAAACCTAAAGAATTAAAACTCAAACAAGGGGAAAGTAAAAAGTTAATTAGTAAAGATAATAAACTCACAGCAGTTGTTTGGCAGGACAAAAAGCCTGTTACCTTACTGTCGTGTAATTCAGATCCCAACGTCGATGGAAAGGTAAAGCGGAAAACTGGGAATAATGGCGAGAAAATTGAAGTGGATTGTCCAACTGCCGTAATAACGTACACTAAATGTATGGGAGGAGTAGATCTGAGTGACCAACGACGGTCATATTTTGAAGTTGGTCGTTCTTCAAAAAAATGGTGGAAATTTCTATTTAATAGTATCATAAACATTACTATTGTGAATAGTTACCTGGTAAATAATCAAACAAATCAGCCACAGAGATCAAAACATGGGTACACTCAGCTAGAATTTAGAAAACGTTTATGTAAGCAGCTAGTAGGAAATTTTTCTTCAAGAAAAAAAATTGGCAGGGGAAAATTATTGCCAAGTGTATTATCTCGTAAGAATACACACAAGATTAAAAAAATTGAAGGCAGAGTGAAATCTTGTGTTTTCTGTTTGGAAAATAAATCCAGGACAAAATCAGGAAAACCAGTACAGACATCCACGGCTTGTGTACAGTGCAACTTAGCACTTTGTAAACAAAAATGTTTTTTGGCTTATCATGTCAGGTATGGAGTTGAAATAGACTTATCTTAAAAAAAGTACATTAATTTTTGTTTTTTAGTTGTTTAAAAATTATTTTATCATTAGTGTTGAACCTGTAAAGTGACATGCAGTATACGAGTGAAAAATTTATCATAGTGATTATAAAATAAAGTGTAAATAAGTTGTTAATAATGTGTATAGTGTAATGTTTAATGTGTACATAACTGTTTTTTCTTTAAAATTTAAAATAAGTTAAAATAATTCTTCTGAAAAAATAACTGGTAAGCTTAAAAAATAATAAATTTTATTATAAAATGCATGCACATCATTTTTTTAATTATTGAAAAAAAATTGATATACTTATAAATGAATATAATATGTAATATGTATAAACATATGTAATTGAAACTGTAATACATTATATTGCAACAGTAGCATAAAATAAGATCCCAGGAAAAAGTAGTCTGTAAACTAGTTACTAGTGTATAATAAAGGTGGGTGGCTATCCATCTACTAGATCATAATAAAAGTGGGAGGGATCCAGCTGCTAGTCTACACTAAAGATATGCAGGAAAGGGTTAAAATAAATATCACTGTTTGTTCTCAACTTGTTTCTCTCATTTATTCATCTTATGCTTTATATTTCTTCTTCTTCTTCTTCTTATCTATACTAAAATTACACTAACAGCCGTACAATACACATTGAGGCGACAATCTTAAAAAAAAAACATCTTACTACAGTTCAGCCGTTGTTAGTTTGCTCCTACTGTCAACAAACAAAAGCCACCTACTACAGGGTGCATGCTAGAGTCTCCGAGTTTACGGATGTCGTATTCCTATTAGGTTAACTATTTTTTAAATTATAAGCACTTAAAGTACTAAAAACATCGGTCATGATATGATATAGGTCTAACAATTTCATTTATAAAAATACTTTTAAAAGTATTTTGTATTTAAATACTTTTGAAAGTATTTTTTTGTTACTTTTTAATCAGCGTGTTCTCATTATGATATAATGCGCATGCTCAGTAACGTCATTATTTGTTTACATTAGGAGCAAACTAAGAGAGGCTGTACTGTAGGAGAGTGCAGGCCTCCAAGAATTTCAGTAAACAATGCGCTTACCCTAGATTGTAGACGAAAAAATTAGTAAATCAGCTGATTTAAGAAACATCTTAATAACCGTTTTAACAAAATCGTAAAACGTGAAAAATTTACACGAATAAACTACAACATCCAGTGGATCGATTTTGATGAAAATCTATATATATATAAAATTCAATGTATGTGTGTGTGTGTATGTTCCCCTTTATCTCGTACATTGTTGAACCAATATTTACGCAGTTTTTTTATATTGTAATTATGATGCCGGTGCAGGTTTTAGGCTATTGAAACCCTTAAAACGTTAGCCCTAAAGGGTTGGAAATAATGTTTATGTCCTACATTAAGGCTTTTATGAAGTTAGATAATCTGCTGCTGCATTTAAACCAGCTGATGTGATTCAAATAAAGATTTGTCATAAATAAAGAGATTATGATTTAGCAAATAGCAAAGTGGTGCTAAGGATCAGCTGGTGACAACATCACATGATAATTTTATTCTATTTTATTATGTAGATACGATTTTGTATAGTTGAGTATTTTATAAAAGTAAAGTTCTGTGTTTCTTTAATTTGTTTTAAGTTTCTTTTAATTGGTGAGTGATCAATTGCTTTAAGTTTTTATTTGGCAGCTAACGAAATTTCTGCTACATATTTAATGAATCTAAGAAGATAAATATCCTGTACGTGAGTTGATTTAACTCTAATATCTACCATTCTTAAATCAAATTTTCAATAATTAAAATAAATTATAATGAAACTTTAAATTTTTGTCAGTTCATCGTAAAAGCTTAAATTTTTGTCATAATATTTTACAAATAACTTAAAATTATGAGTTTTGAAATTACGTTTTTAGAGGACAACGTCTGTCGGGTCCGCAAGTATTATTGTTGTTGTTTAGGTCAACAGCCGGAAGGCGGCTGGTTTAAACCTCTAGAGGTTTAAACCTCTAGAGGTTTACTAAGTAAAAACGAGGAGTGAGGTGGTTTACTATTGCCACAACTCACTTAGTTGAAACAGTATGCTTATCAGCATGCCAGGCCCTCTGAAAATCACTTACTCTCCATCCTGAAAATGACACGTTCACTTCATTCACCACAGGGTCTGGCTGTATAGTGAAATTCATTACTCTCAGAGGAGATAACTGTGATTAGTGTCACAGTACACCTCTACCTCTTCTGTTCTTAAATAGTTCAGTCATACAATTGGCTGACCATGTGATAAGAAACAGAACTTTTTTTGTAGCCCTGGAACATGCAGATCGAGTGTAAATAATTTGACACTCCACCTGTCTGTTATGGGCATAAGTATTATTATAATATATTATTAAACTCCACCGATACTGTATTGTAACCGGCCTCATTTGCATCGATATCACTTTAAAAAAACCAGAACATGGAGTGGCTTTCTAATTAAAGAAGTAATAAGAATAACAAAACAGTCATAATCGACAAATAACTTAATATAAAAAAAGATAAAGGCAAAACATTTAATGAAATCAAGTGAGTGGAGATTGAGAAGGGGGATGGTAAACGACAAGATATAAGAGGGTGGGTTTTAGGAGGGATGAAAACATTTTGCCCTATAAATATTCATGTGTTCTCTTCATTAGATGATAAGAATGGGTTGCAGTATGTTTGGTAAGGCCTAAAGAAGAAAAAGAGAAAGCTGAAGGTTTTTCAAAGAGATTGTAATTGTAAAATGAAATTTTAATTGCCAGTGTGGGAAGGAACAGTGAAAGAACTTTGAGCGTGTTCCATTAAAGAGAACCCCTGTCTGTATAAGAACACAAGGAGCGGGGGAAAAGATAAAACAAGAAGTGGAGGAGGAAAGGAGGAAATATAGAAGGCAGTGGTGAATATAGGGGAAGTAGAAACTAACTGAAGAAAGATTCCTTCGCTCGTTCGTCAGTTGTTCGAGAAATACTTCTTTTAGTTCCCCGCATGTACCCGCACAACTAAACAGAGCATTAAATATGTAAACAGAAGAAAAAAAATCAGGTGTGAAACACTCACACGACTTCCTCTTACCAATGTAAATAATATATACTTAATTTTATAACCTATGTTTAATCTGCCCATAACAGACAGGTGGAGTGTCAAATTATTTACACTCAATCTGTCCGTTGTAGGGCTAAAATAAATAGTTCTGTTTCTTATCACATGGTCAGCCAATTAAATGACTGAATCATTTAAGAACAGAAGAGGTAGAGGTGTACTGTGACACTAATCAGAGTATTCTCCTCTGAAAGTAATGAATTTCATTATACAGCCAGACCCTGTGGTTAATGAAGTGAAAGTATCATTTGCAGAGTGGAAAATATGCGTTTTTCAGAGGGCCCGGTATGCTGATAAGCGTACTTTTCCACTCAGTGAGGAAGGCAATGGTAAAACACCTTACTCCTCGTTCTACTTAGTAAAACCTCTACAGGTTCAAACCAGCCTTTTGGCTGATGACCTAAACAACAACATGTTTAATCATGAGTAAACAAAGTAAAATAAAAATCAACCTAAATTTAATCATGAGTGGATTCCGAAAAATGTAAATCAACTTTTGTAGAACTTAAAAACACGAAAAAACAGTAACTGCCGCTAAACTAGGCTCTGTAGGAAAATTATTAACATAAAAGTTGTAGGGTTTTTAACCAATCGCTAATAACATTCGCGCTAATAACTAATAACATAGCGCGCTACCCCTACGCTACAGAGGGGGCCAACTTAATTTTTATTATGTGACAACATCGTTTGGTAGATAGAATTATTTTCATAAGTTTACTGTCAGTAGGTGAATTGAATGTGAACGGGAGAGGTCAGTTGAGTAGCTAAGACTACTTGAGGTATTAAGAGACGTAGGAGTTTAATGAGGCAGCGATGAAGGGAGGTAAGCGGTCCGAAATACAAGTGTGGTAGATGGTCCTGGTGACCGTACACACGTATCGATGTCCATCCAGTCCATCTGGCAGCTGACAACCGGACAATGATTAATGTCACCTGGTCCTCATGTCTACATCCCCCTACCCTTATGGTCAAACACTCACCCTTATATTATCACCAAACCCTCTACCATTAATACCGCCGGCATAACCACCCTCCTTAAACTGCAAGTCATTCCTTTTCTGATAAGTGAACATGTAACGGGGGAAAACCTGATGACTGAACAATTCTACGCCCAGTAAGTAGTTACAGTTTAGCCGTTGTTAGTTTGCTCCTAGTGTCAACAAACAAAAGCCATCTACTACAGGGTGCACGCTAGAGTCTTTACGGATGTCGTATTCCTATTAAGTTAACTATCTTTTAAATTATAAGTACTTAAAGTACTTCAAACATCAGTCATGATATGATGTAGGCCTAACTATTTCATTTATAAAAATACTTTTAAAAGTATTTTCTATTTAAATACTTTTGAAAGTATTTTGTTGTTACTTTTTAATCAGCGTGTACACATTTTGATATAATGCGCATGCTCAGTGTCGTCATTATTCGTTTACATTAGGAGCAAACTAAGAGAGGCTGAACTGTAGGCCTACTGTGTCACAGTATCAACCGATCCTACTATAGTCACTTGAGTCACGAATTTTCCCTTGTTTGCAACGAGGGGAAAAGGGGGAAAAGCATCAGTGCGCATGCGCAACTGCTTTAACCCTTTATAGATCTGTGGTAGGTATTCTTACCAGTGGCAATAAAGTCGATTTTTTTTAAAGAATAAGCTATGCAGTTGAACCCTATTGGCATTTTATGGTTTTATAGATGTTCTCTATAAAGTGAAAATTAAAAAAAAATTATATATTTATACTCCAAATAAAAGTACATAGAATAGGCCCTGTTGTTTATCCATTAGCATTAATTTGAATAAAACAAATTAATTTCACAGTTGTCATTAATTACATGTTTATTTTTGTTTAATATTGCAGGTTTAATATTTTGCTGGCGGCGTAGCATCGCACGCCGGTTACCGCTTGTAATACATTAAAATAAGCAATAATATCAAATAAATTAATAAAGATGTGGTCAAAGTCTGCCCATAACAGACAGGTGGAGTGTCAAATTATTTACACTCAATCTGTCCGTTGCAGGGCTAAAATAAATAGTTGTGTTTCTTATCACATGGTCACCCAATTAAATGACTGAATCATTTAAGAACAGAAGAGGTAGAGGTGTACTGTGACACTAATCAGAGTGTTATTCTCCTCTGAAAGTAATGAATTTCATTATACAGCCAGACCCTGTGGTGAATGAAGTGAAGGTGTCATTTGCAGAGTGGAAAATATGTGCTTTTCAGAGGGCTCGCCATGCTGATAAGCGTACTTTTCCACTCAGTGAGTTGTGGCAATTGTAAACCACCTTACTCCTCGTTTTACTTAGTAAAACCTCTACAGATTCAAACCAGCCTTTCGGCTGATGACCTAAACAACAGATGTTCTCTGGTAAGTAGGCTATCCACATATTGAAATTAGCGCACAGCGACCATTTGCTTTGTTTTTTTTTTTGTTTAACGTCCGACTGTTCTGCAATTACTGCTAATGCAGACGGTGAATGATGAAATGATTTTTGTAACGTATGAAAAAATGCCGTGCCTGAATGGGATTCGAACCCAAGACCGCATGATGAGAGCCGAGCACGTTATTTGCTTTGTGAGTAACACGAATGTGGTAAGGATTCATACCAGCGAACGCTACCATGTTGTTTTGTTGTTACTTTTGTACAGTGCTTAGAAATTTCCAGGTTTTTTATGTGAAAGCAAGCATTCATGCTAATATAAAGTTAATATAAGTTATTTGCCATATTTTTCTGTTATATAGGGCTACAAGTTGTTTTAATAAACATTCTTACCACTAAATATTATGTGATTCCCATTTCAATAAATATTCCTTGGTAAGTATAATTGGGCTTGACATAAAAAAAAGAAATATAATTACTGTTATAACATTAGAAGTACATTATTCAATTCCCTATAAAACAAAATTTAACATTTTACAACATGTTTTGTACATTTTCTTCCGTAGTACTGCCCTATAAAGGGTTAAAGCTAGCCAATGACTTGCCACAACGTTACCAATACTTACTCTTCTAGCTCTGTTAAAAACTTTGTCGGCCATTTTTTTGGTCTTTCAATAATAATTCTAACCTATAAACATACAATCAGCTGATTATATTATGAAGTATTGCATGTTAACGCGCTCTAAAATCGATGTGTTCAGTGTGAGATGCAAGACGTGAGTGAACTATTGCGGCTCTTATACGCATCTGCACGTAATGTTTTTCAGGTACAATCTGGCAACGCTGGCAAACGTTCTGATTGGTCTAAACGTGTGGAACAGCAGAGCTCATCAATTGTGAATAGCATATTAATTTGCAATTCATACTGGCCTGGCCTTCTAGCAGTTATAAATAAACACGCAAAATAATGAACAACAAGAATTTCTGCCGTTTTTCAATATGGTGAGCATAGTTCATGTTTGTTATGCTATTTAGATAGCAGTGAATTGTGCGAAATTTTAAAACCATGTGAATAATTTCCCAAAAAAGTCTGCATAAAAATAATGAGCTATTGCTAACACCGTAATGGTTCGCGCGCTAGCTTACGAAGCGGAATATATCGGGTTAGGGCCAGTTATATAACTGTCAGTAGTTGCTAATAATTGAACTGTTGATACGACTTAGAAAAACTTAATCATTCCAAATAGAGAGCCAAGAGCCAAGCCAACGTTACTGGCTAAAAGACGCGGTTTATACACATGCCCAGCGTGTTGCCTATACACAAGGCTTTTATAACTACAAACAGTATTATTGTCAACCAATTCAACACATGAAATTTTTATCGAGTACGTGTTATTTTGTTTCATGAAAGTTTAACCCGCTTGGATTTAGCATAACTATTCAAAATGTTAATGTTACAGAAGTCAATAGAGAATCGAACACGGGATCTTCAGTTAAGGTGCCAAATATGCTATCTCTTGAACCTCGACACATTTTAATTTTAAATTCAGCTAATATTTTTTATTGCAGGTAACATTTTAATTAAAATGCTATTATACTTACTCTTACTTAAAAGACTTACTTACTTACTTACAAACTCACTTTAAAGAGTGATTTTCCGTATTTTTAAGCGAAACTGAGGTTGGTTTTCATTTTGCATCATTTACTCATGATTAAAATTAGGTTATGTTTTTTGAGGTTAGTTTTTTGTTTATTTGTAATGTTTTATTACAAATGTTAGATTATATTGTTTATTATTTGCTTTGGCAAGAAAAAGTTGTGAGAGTGTTTAACACCACATGTTTTTGTTATTATCTGTTTATTTAAGGGGAGATGGCACGATGGTTTTAACTGAAAATTTCGATTTATGGTTTTTATGTTTTTCAAGCATTTAGTCCTAGATCTACTAGCAAAACATTTAATTACGTGAAAAAATAATTTTTTTTAATGAAAAAATTAAGTTTTTATCAAGTTTACACAGAAAAATTATAATGGGTCCAGGAACGAATATTTTTCACAATTTTATACTGCTCGTTCTAGTGCAAAAATAAATTTTAGTTTATAAAATATCTGCATCATTGTTTTTTTCATTCTCAACTGTTGGTTCACCTTTCTAAACAACTGTTGAAGGGAAATTTACTTGATTTTGTACATTTTGTTTTTGATTTGTCCCTTCTTGTTTCTTGTGTTTTCCCGTAAATTTAGATTTTTAACACTAGATACATTTTTCTCAGAAACCAATAAACCTACCAGGCTGAAATTGTACCCGTTAATTATCTTGTATATCCACATATACCAACATTTTTATGACTTCCTCAGGTGCTACGAAAATTAGAAATACGCAAAACACGTAGAAAACAATTTGTCAAAATTTTATGTTAATCGTAATATTTTTAAAAAATGGCATGTCACAAAGATTAAATTGAAAAAAATATCAGTAGCTCGAGAAAAACCCGACACCCGACATGGTATGTAAAGTTTCATTTCCATATCTTTTACCAATCCTATGAAAAATATACCTAAAAATAGCAAATTTAACATTGGCGGTGTTACGTCCAGCCATACTTGTAATGTTTACAATTTTTATTTTATAAATATTTACAGTCCAGCTGATCTAAATTTAAAATCTAATAATGTGTAACTAGGCCACAAAAAACGTCCAGCCATACTTGTAATGTTTACAATTTTTATTTTATAAATATTTACAGTCCAGCTGATCTAAATTTAAAATCTAATAATGTGTAACTAGGCAACAAAAAACATTCATAAAGTATTCAAGACTTTATAACTTAAGTACAAACTCAAAATACATTCAAGACCATTATTATAAATCATCATTATTAAACAAAAAGTAGGGCTAAAATAAATAGTTCTGTTTCTTATCACATGGTCAGCCAATTAAATGACTGAATCATTTAAGAACAGAAGAGGTAGAGGTGTACTGTGACACTAATCAGAGTTATCTCCTCTGAAAGTAATGAATTTCATTATTATACAGCCAGACCCTGTGGTGAATGAAGTGAAGGTGTCATTTACAGAGTGGAAAATATGTGCTTTTCAGAGGGCCCGGCATGCTGATAGGCATACTTTTCCACTCAGTGAGGAAGGCAATGGTAAACCACCTCACTCCTCGTTTTACTTAGTAAAACCTCTAGAGGTTCAAACCAGCCTTTCGGCTGTTGACCTAAACAACATTAAACAAAAATCAACAATTAAACATCATCTGCATCAAAAACAATGTCTCATTTTTTACATAATTTTATTTCAATTTTAAATACATTGGCACAGGCGGAATACAAAGTACAGTCTTTTCTTAAACTTATTTTGAGCAGCCAGTTGCGGACGCCCTCTGGAAACTGCTGCTGCGGACTAACCTGGTGGGTTAAAATTTCATAGAAAAGTTATGAACGTATTTTTAATAGTAGGCCTAACTCCTAACATGCAGTGCTCCTTTTAAAAGAATAAAAAAGTTGAAATTTGTTAGCTTTTTTTATAGCGCTTTTATGTCGTTATGAGAATAGAAAGTAGGCATTAGCCTATTTTGGCTAATGTACGCCTAACCTATATACTGTATAATAGGCTTGCCGGTTTAATAATAATTAAGATGAGAATCTTTATGGATATGGTCTGGCGTAATTAACGGTAGGCCTACTTACAGCTTTCATACTGAAATTTCCGAGTAGGCCCATACTTTTATCATTAATTTTAACCCCAACTTATTCAACTATTCTTAGGGCAGTGCGAAGTGAAGTGAATCGATTGGATTATAACAATCACTAACTTATAGGTTGTACCCTAACAGTACACCCCTCATTACAATAATTTACGTATTATGATTAACCCTTTCAGTGCCGAAACAATATTTAAAAGTGCCATTTAATTTGAATAAGGGAGTACTAAAAGTTCTAGCCCTTATTTTTAAAACTTGCAGACGTAAGCCTGCCATTGCCGACCAAAATTTCAACATTAAAGAAAAATAAATGTCTTCTAAAAATTTATTGTATTCATAAAGAAAATAAATCGTTTTAACACTAAAAATATTCAAAATAGTTTTTTTTTCAGTTTATTTAAAGTTGAATTGACAGCTTGGTCAATAGGAAATACTGTAGGTTTTGGTACCTTAACGGTAGTTTTAACGTGTTAAAATTTCCAGACCCTAGCCGGGAATCGAACCTGGGACCTTTCGTTTTGTAGGCTAGCGCGCTAGTCACTACACTACGCAGGTGGTTTCAAAATATATTATTCCATTAATTTTTGGTAAAAGTTTTTTTGCAAATGTTTGGTTAACCGGTTTTTGGCACTGGGCATAACTTAAGGACGTCCGGTAAACCGGATGTTATCACTACCTAAAATATATAGACGTCCTGTTTTCCGGACGTTGGTACTGAAAGGGTTAATAAATAGCATTACATTTATTTATTTGATATTATTGCTTATTTTATATGCATTATTTGTATTTATAATTATGTATGATTGTTATTTTGGCAGTCGCAGGCTAATACTACTGTTGGAACCACTAAACAGGCATTGCCTCGGAGGCCCCTTTTATCGTTGTACTGGAATTAGTTTGTACTATTTTTTTTTACTTTTGAGAGCGCAAAAGATCTCTTTAGTCAGTTAATTACAAACTCTTTTTGCATTCTTTTCTCTGAATTTTTGCCAATATTCGGTCATTCTGACCGATCTGGCCTGTCTCTCTAGTAGTGTAAAAATGAGAGATCCAGCACAACCTTGACCTTTGACCCCCCGGTTCGAGCACAACCTTGACCTTTGACCTTGACCTTGACCCACCACGTGCCGCCCCCCCAAAAAAAAAAAAAAAAAAAAAAAAAAAAAAAAAAAAAAAAAAAACACCACCTAAAAAAAATCAAAAAAATCCCCCCCCCTCAAAAAAAAAATTTTACCGCCAAATTTTTCCCGCCAAATTTGTTTCCCCGCCAAATTTTCAAACCCGATTTTCTCCGCAACCGCTGGACCGATTTTGTTGCGGACGGCACCCACGTGACCGGGAGATCGAGATCTACATGATAAGCCTTAATCCGTAGCCGTATCCCCGATGGAACCCGAGATAGCTTGTAACACGTGACCCGGGGGTCGGATCAACGAGGTTCAGGTGCGCGCAGGATCCGGACGCTCCGTAGACCGCGTTACGTCCGGTTTCGACCGTTAGGTTTTTTCGGGACCCTAAATATATAAATTTAGGAAATATGTTACCGTCAAAAAATAACGCGGGACGGACCGCAAGACTCGTCGCACCACCCGCAGGACATCCGTATCACTACCCGACGAGGTGAAGACTAATGATTGGGGCGATGAAATCTGTTTATTTGCAACTCTATTTTTTAATTTTGACAATGACGCATGTTGTTGTTACGAGTCACGTGATATGCGCGTGCCTTTCATTGACGTCATTCGTTTTTTATCTATGCACGCGCCAGACTATTGATCGGGATGATGCAACTTGTTATTGCAATTAAAGATGATGCAACGTGTTTACTTTGTTTATTAGCATTGACGTCATTCGTTTTTTATCTATGCACGTGATAGACTTGCGCAGCTAGCAGGAATAAGCAGGAATAAGCAGGAAAAAGCTGCGCAGCTAGCAGGAATAAGCAGGAAAAAGCTGCGCAGCTAGCAGGAATAAGCAGGAAAAAGCAGCGCAGCTAGCAGGAATAAGCAGGAAAAAGCTGCGCAGCTAGCAGGAATAAGCAGGAAAAAGCTGCGCAGCTAGCAGGAATAAGCAGGAAAAAGCTGCGCAGCTATCAGGAAAAAGCTGGAAAAAGCTGCGCAGCCAGCAGGAATAAGCAGGAAAAAGCTGCGCAGCTAGCAGGAATAAGCAGGAAAAAGCTGCGCAGCTAGCAGGAAAAAGCTGGAAAAAGCTGCGCAGCTAGCAGGAATAAGCAGGAAAAAGCTGCGCAGCTAGCAGGAATAAGCAGGAATAAGCAGGAAAAAGCTGCGCAGCTAGCAGGAATAAGCAGCAAAAAGCTGCGCAGCTAGCAGGAAAAAGCAGGAAAAAGCTGCGCAGCTAGCAGGAAAAAGCAGGAAAAAGCTGCGCAGCTAGCAGGAATAAGCAGGAAAAAGCTACGCAGCTAGCAGGAATAAGCAGGAAAAAGCTGCGCAGCTAGCAGGAAAAAGCAGGAAAAAGCTGCGCAGCTAGCAGGAAAAAGCAGGAAAAAGCTGCGCAGCTAGCAGGAATAAGCTGGAAAAAAGCTGCGCAGCTAGCAGGAATAAGCAGGAAAAAGCTGCGCAGCTAGCAGGAATAAGCAGGAAAAAGCTGCGCAGCTAGCAGGAAAAAGCAGGAAAAAGCTGCGCAGCTAGCAGGAAAAAGCAGGAAAAAGCTGCGCAGCTAGCAGGAATAAGCAGGAAAAAGCTGCGCAGCTAGCAGGAATAAGCAGGAAAAAGCTGCGCAGCTAGCAGGAATAAGCAGGAAAAAGCTGCGCAGCTAGCAGGAAAAAGCTGGAAAAAGCTGCGCAGCTAGCAGGAATAAGCAGGAAAAAGCTGCGCAGCTAGCAGGAATAAGCAGGAA
This sequence comes from Catonia carolina, assembly GCA_035578175.1. NCBI lineage: Eukaryota > Metazoa > Arthropoda > Insecta > Hemiptera > Achilidae > Catonia > Catonia carolina. The sequence goes on along the minus strand of JAQMRL010000002.1, from coordinate 1,533,654 downwards.
AAAGCTGCGCAGCTAGCAGGAATAAGCAGGAAAAAGCTGCGCAGCTAGCAGGAAAAAGCAGGAAAAAGCTGCGCAGCTAGCAGGAAAAAGCAGGAAAAAGCTGCGCAGCTAGCAGGAATAAGCAGGAAAAAGCTGCGCAGCTAGCAGGAATAAGCAGGAAAAAGCTGCGCAGCTAGCAGGAAAAAGCAGGAAAAAGCTGCGCAGCTAGCAGGAAAAAGCAGGAAAAAGCTGCGCAGCTAGCAGGAATAAGCAGGAAAAAGCTGCGCAGCTAGCAGGAAAAAGCTGCGCAGCTAGCAGGAATAAGCAGGAAAAAGCTGCGCAGCTAGCAGGAATAAGCAGGAAAAAGCTGCGCAGCTAGCAGGAAAAAGCAGGAAAAAGCTGCGCAGCTAGCAGGAATAAGCAGGAAAAAGCTGCGCAGCTAGCAGGAATAAGCAGGAAAAAGCTGCGCAGCTAGCAGGAAAAAGCAGGAAAAAGCTGCGCAGCTAGCAGGAAAAAGCAGGAAAAAGCTGCGCAGCTAGCAGGAATAAGCAGGAAAAAGCTGCGCAGCTAGCAGGAATAAGCAGGAAAAAGCTGCGCAGCTAGCAGGAAAAAGCAGGAAAAAGCAGGAAAAAGCTGCGCAGCTAGCAGGAAAAAGCAGGAAAAAGCTGCGCAGCTAGCAGGAATAAGCAGGAAAAAGCTGCGCAGCTAGCAGGAAAAAGCTGCGCAGCTAGCAGGAATAAGCAGGAAAAAGCTGCGCAGCTAGCAGGAATAAGCAGGAAAAAGCTGCGCAGCTATCAGGAAAAAGCAAGAAAAAGCTGCGCAGCTAGCAGGAATAAGCAGGAATAAGCAGGAAAAAGCTGCGCAGCTAGCAGGAATAAGCAGGAAAAGCTGCGCAGCTAGCAGGAATAAGCAGGAAAAAGCTGCGCAGCTATCTGTTCAATATAAAACAATAAGCAACCCCATGACCTAATGAGATGAGGATGAGGTGTATGACGTGTAAATGAGGTGTAGTCTTGTACAGACCCAGGCTGACCATTCCTGAGAAAGTATGGTTAATAAACCCCATTCATCAAAGTACACCGGTAACCACTGTCTAGTATTCAAATCCGAATAAAAGTCACTACCTTTACTAGGATTTGAACCACCGAACCTTCATCTCCAAAAATCAGCTTACATTATAAGAAGCGGCAACATTTGGAACGGATGCCAGAGGAGAGGATACCTCTAAAGTGACGGAATATGTTCCAGTTGGAAGAAGTTAGGTGGGAAGACCTCGAAGACGATGGCAGTAGTCGAGATGTTAGGGTGGAATGTCTCGTGTTTCTGTAGACGTGCAGGATGGTTTGTGAGTTCGGAACAGGCTTATGCCTAATCCTTGATAGTAAGAAGAAGAAGAATTCCTAATATTAGACACACATTCCACGCGTTATCTCAAATAATTTATTTAATACGAAAATTCATATAATAAACTTTATGGGTTTTTTGTTATACGCCTCGCACTCTGTTAGCGCTTCTACAAAACCTGCAAATGCAACACTCAACACAACACTCCAATCATAACATTATTAATTAATTGTAATATCTGACGTGAAACACTTACACGACTTTCTCTTTCCAATGAGAATAATTAGTAATATCAGCTGTTAAACAGCTGATTTTTGCGACGACTTTACCTCTAGACTAACCCGGTGGGTTTAGACATTCTTTAAAAGTAAAAATTTTATTATTTTATAAAATTTATAAATGAAAATTTCTGTACTGGTATTTTTTTATTAAAATTTAGGGTGTAGAGATATGAGATGTGATGACATAATTTTATTTTTCAGTTGAGTCACGCCTACTTATTTTTTGTGTGTATTTTAATAAAAGACAAAACTGAATGTGAATAAATGTGCGTGGTACAGGACAGGGTGTAGACTATAGTGTACGGTGAACAACCATTTCTGATTTAAAACAATTTTAGCTTTACACTGGAATTAGCGCTTCATATAAATAATTCCGTTATTCACCACTACAGATCAATAAACGGGTTTTTCGATATCCAAATACCACAAAAATACTGTGTTGAAAATAAAAAGCTTGAAATTACTATGTAGAAATTTTATTTTATAGGCCTATAACTTAATAAATTTTTAGTTGTTTCAATAAGAGATTGTATGAACAATAACGTAGCTAAAAATAGTTATATAAAATTCTACTCAAAACTACCAATCCATGTTGTTGTTTAGGTCAACAGCCGAAAGGCTGGTTTGAACCTGTAGAGGTTTTACTAAGTAAAACGAGGAGTGAGGTGGTTTACCATTGCCTTCCTCACTGAGTGGAAAAGTACGCTTAACAGCATGCCGAGCCCTCTGAAAAGCACATATTTTATACTCCGCAAATGTCACCTTCACTTCATTCACCACAGGGTCCAACTGTAAAATGAAATTTATTACTTTCAGAGAAGGTAACACTGATTAGTATCTTTTACACCTCTACCTCTTCTGTTCTTTCAATGCTTCAGTCCTATAATTAGCTGACCATATGATAAGAAACAGAACTATTTATTTTAGCCTTGCAACTAGCAGATTGAGTGTAAATAATTTGTCACTTCACCTGTCTGTTATGAGCAAAGGTATAAGTAGTTCTATACTGTAATACGATGCAAATAAAGCCGTATTATGTTAATACATTATTATGGTTACAAAGTACCTTGTAACCACTGTCTAACATTCAAATCTGAATAAAAGTCACTACCTTTACTAGGATTTGAACCACCGAACCTTCATCTCCAAAAATCAGCTTACATCTCCAAAAATCAGCTTACATTATATGTTAAAATACATTATTATGGTTACGTTAAATTTATCGGTTAAATAAAATATCATTACAGTCTATTAACTAAGAAACAGAATGGACAATGGACTTCTTACATTCGCATATGTGTGCGTGTGTCGTGACATGTGCTGTTTCAATAAAGGAAAAGGTCAAACAACAGATAACAAAACTTTTGTAATTACTCAAGATTAATTAATTTTAACATTTTATAATATTATTTAGACGTGAATTAATAAAGGCTCAGCCACTTATTTCTATTATTCAATTATATTTTTTATATTAAACAATAAAATATGCATTAAACCGTTTATCATTGTTTGCATTTCAAAATGCCATACTTGTAACGTGCACATATTATGAATTTTTAAACATTCAATTCAATTAATTTTTACTGATCTATTTTTAATTGAGTTTATGTGCGCGCAATAATCATTTATTTTATTGTTTTTATTATATAGTTAATATACCCAGTCAGACCTTAATGTATTCATCTCATTACGATGTCATGAAGAATAGGTGACTACAGATGTAGCTACTCAGCAGATTTTTTTAATTTGATAATTTAAAATCATATAGAAATTAATGCATATTCATTTTTTGATTAAATTTACGTATAATGCGTTGTTTAGGTCATCAGCCGAAAGGCTGGTTTGAACCTCTAGAGGCTTTGCCAAGTAAAACGAGGAGTGAGATGGTTTACCATTGCCTTCCTCACTGAGTGGAAAAGTACGCTTATCAGCATGCCGGGTCCTCTGAAAAGCATATACTTTTCACTCCGCAAATGACACCTTCACTTCATTCGCCACAAGGTCTGGCTGTATAATGATTAAATTCATTACTTTCAGAGGAGTTAAATCTGACTAGTATCTTTTACACCTCTACCACGTCTGTTCTTACATGTTTCAATCATATAATTGGCTGATCATATGATCGGAAACAGAACTAATTTTTGTAGCCCTGAAACTAGTGCCAAAGCCGGAGGGCTTTGTCGATCGTGAAGCGAAAGCGCAGCACGATGCGAGGATCTGTCGGGGACAGACCCTCCCAGGAATCGGTCACCGATCCTGCCTGCATGTATGTCAGATACTATAGACGGTTTAGGTTTCAAGCAATAAAAGACAGATTCATAAAAGAATAAAACATTTATTGATATAAGATGATGATGATGAAGATGAAAACGAATACATGTATGGCGATGAGCTCTTAAGTTCTTACGACTAATAATACTGATGCGGCGTAAACTCTAATGCTGGTACGGTTCTACGTTTAGAGGTTGGATAAAGTCGGCTAGTAGACATATGCGAGGATTAACAAAAAATGTCGGCTAGTAGACATATGCGAGGATTAACAAAAAATAACATTTGTATAATTTTTAGGGTATACAAAAACTCTGCTAGACTGCAGCTCGCTTAACTAGGCTCTGTAGTAATGTAAAATTAATATATATTTTGTAAAGTGGTAATGTAAAAGTTATTAACTAGGCTCTGTAGAGAAAAATGCTCTTAGGGTATACAAAAGATACACTCTGCTAGACTGCATCTCGCTTAACAAGGCCCTGTAGTAATGTAAAATTAATATATATTTTGTAAAGTGGTAATGTAAAAGTTATTAACTAGGCTCTGTAGAGAAAAAATGCTCTTAAGGTATACAAAAGATACACTCTGCTAGACTGCATCTCGCTTAACAAGTATAAGTAATGTAAAAGTTATTAACTAGGCTCTGTAGAGAAAAAATGCTCTTAGGGTATACAAAAGATACACTCTGCTAGACTGCATCTCGCTTAACAAAAGATACACTCTGCTAGACTGCATCTCGCTTAACAAGGCTCTGTAGTAATGTAAAATTAATATATATTTTGTAAAGTGGTAATGTAAAAGTTATTAACTAGGCTCTGTAGAGAAAAAATGCTCTTAGGGTTATACAAAAGATACACTCTGCTAGACTGCATCTCGCTTAACAAGGCTCTGTAGTAATGTAAAATTAATATATATTTTGTAAAGTGATAATGTAAAAGTTATTAACTAGGCTCTGTAGAGAAAAATGCTCTTAGGGTATACAAAAGATACGCTCTGCTAGACTGCATCTCGCTTAACAAGTATCAGTATTATTATATTTTTATATTAATAGAATAAATGTACTAACCTGTTTTATCATTGTTTTCATTTAACATTTTAAAGGTTAGCCTTATATTTAAATACGATATTTACATACGATTAGATTAGCATTGTATAATCATTGTACTGAATATTATATCATGGTAATAATTATAGTAGCCTTTACTATAATTATACCTAAAACTAGAAGTTAGAGTAACTAAGAGAGGCAATTAATATGCTAGTGCACCGACACCTAAAACGTAAAGTTTGAACTTGCTGTAGTAACTAAGAGAGACGAATTATATGCCTGTGTACCGTCGGGGAACTTTGATAGACGATGAACCGTCGTTTTTTGTTTTTCCAGCAAGTATGCGGACATTGAGGGTAGTGCTCCCCAAAATACAAGGGAGGATTTGGGGGCACAGGCTCCAAGCTGGAGAGAGATTCAGACGCTCATATACATGCCTGAGGCTGGGGACTGTATGACTGCATGGGTAGACCTGCGTACCCTTCGGGAGCTGGGGTTGTACGAGGAATTTCGTACATATCTAGATTCCCGTATATATTTTGTTGTATATACCTATATGAATACTTGTCGTTATGAAGCTTTATTTCAACCAAGATATCTTTTCCGACCTCTTCGTACGGTGTCATATCTTCGCCCGACTCTTTTATCATTTGATATTACTCTGATAATACCACATTCACCTTTTCTTTATATTCCTGCATATAACTGTTAATACGTGCCATATACGTCACATTTTGCTGTGTTGTAATACGTGTATGATCAATAATTTGAATCGACATTTTTTGTTCTTCGGCTAAAACAAAAGAATAACAATTTTGATTTTATTAACAGAAATTATTAATAAATTTATACTTTCAATTTCAGTTTTATATATTTATTATAATATATTTATTACTTTCTCTTGCCTATATGAATAGTATATAGGAAGGAAAGTATTGTTTTCATGTCGATTTTTCGAAATCGTGTTTTCACCGGATCTATACGTTTTCAGACCCCCTGAACCCAAAAACATGTTTATAGCGATTGGACTGTGTGTGCGTATGTGTCTGTGTGTCTGTGTGATCAGAATATCACAAGAACGGAACATCGTACGAACTTGAAACTTAAGTTACATACCACTACCGGACGCTACACGAACATTTTCATTCGTATAATTTTTCAGTTTTTGCGATTTTCTCAAAAACTGGTCCTACGATTTTTAAAATCGTCTATTTTTACTCAATTTTTTTATTCTCTACAAGATAGGGTAGGCGTCATGTTTGCTGAAATTCTCGGTGAGGGGCTGTTTTCACGTAAAAACGTTGTTTTTAAGATTACGGCTTTAATATAAATTTTTTATTATTAATCAGTTGCATTGACAAGAGAAAGTTGTGTGAGTGTTTCACGTCGGATTTTTTTATTTTAAGATACAAATTATATTTACCTTTCAATTCCTCGAGTTCCGTTGCCTTTTTAGAAATTAATTCTTGTGTTGAAATAACTTTTTGTTTCCATGTATTTCTTATGCTGACTCCTTGTTTAATTATTGCTGTGATATAATACGTGTATGATCAATAATTTGAATCGACATTTTTTGTTCTTTGGCTAAAACAAAAGAATAACAATTTGATTTTATTAACAGAAATTATTAATAAATTTATACTTTCAATTTCCGTTTTATATATTAATTGTAATATATTTTAAGATACAAATTATATTTACCTTTTAAATCCTCGAGTTACGTTTCCTTTTTAGAAATTAATTCTTGTGTTGAAATAACTTTTTTTGTTTCCATGTATTTCTTATGCCTGATCCTTGTTTAATTATTTTGTTTATTTTATGTATTTCTTCATCCGATTTAATTTTAGTTATTATTTCTTCGAAATGTTTAGTTACATCGTTCCATAATGATTGATATCGTTCCATAATGATTGAAATCTTTTAACCTGTAATAAAATGAAGGTTATCAATTTTTCAACACAATATATTCACATGCATACAAGACTTTTCTAATTTTTTAGTAAAGTTAATAAATTGATTTAATTGTTTTTCTGTTGCTCTATTGCATGAAAGCTTGTTGTAACATTTTACAGTTGTAAAATAAAAATTAAAGAGAAAAAATTTATTAATTCTCCACAATTAAATTAAAGAATTTGTAAAGATACAGTATGATACAAAAATCAAGCAATAAAAAGTATTAACATGAGTAACGAAAAAAATTATATTTTAAAATCTAAACAAAGCAAAACAAACAATCTGACAACGTGCTCGCCTCTCATCATGCGGTCCTGGGTTCGAATCCCACTCAGGCGCGGCATATTTTCATACGTTACAAAAATCATTTCATCCTCATTACACACAATTACACCCCATCATCGTCGCTAATGACCTTGCAGTTGATGCGACGTCAAATAAAAAAAATCTGGTATGAAACACTCACACAACTTTCTCTTGCCATTGCAAATAATTAACAATATAACGTAACATTAGTAATAATACATTAGAAATAAACAGACTAAATATTCAGTGAACGAGCGTTTTACATACGTTTATGTAAATTATTATTCCAGTATAGTATTTATAATAAGACCCACCTTTAAATAAGAGCTGTTGATCAAACAAATTGATTTTGTTGTTGTTGGTTGTTGTCGTTGCTGCTGGTGGTGGTGGTGGTGGTGGATGGTTTTAAACTACAACAGAACAAAACCGAAAACTTGTGTTATAGACTTGTTTTAATACCAGTACGTTCTAAGTTCTACTAGTCAAAGTCTAAATTTTATAAGAAGATTTTAAGTTCAAATTTTTTACGTCGGTATCGGTTGTAGACTAAATAAAAATATTCTAAGCTAAGTTTAAGTCCATACAAGAATGTAATTTGACAGTTTACAATTTACAAAATATTCTAAGTTTACATTTTATTACCTAAGTTAAAATTGTATAAAAATATTATAAGTTTAAATTTATAAGAAAAACTTGTGTTATAGACTTGTTTTAATACTAGTACGTTCTAAGTTCTACTAGTCAAAGTCTAAATTTTATAAGAAGATTTTAAGTTCAAATTTTTTACGTTGGTATCGGATGTAGACTAAATAAAAATATTCTAAGCTAAGTTTAAGTCCATACAAGAATGTAATATGACAGTTTACAATTTACAAAATATTCTAAGTTTACATTTTATTACCTAAGTTAAAATTGTATAAAAATAATATAAGTTTAAATTTATAAGAAGATTCTAACTTTAAATTTAATTTTTAAATAAAAAATTTTAAGTTCGAATTTAATTACTTATACGTTTAAGTCGATATCGGTTGTTGGTGCAGATTAAAACAACTTCTAGGTTTAAATTTAATAAGAAAATTAAAAGTGCATATTTCATAAAAGTGCTAAAGTCTTTTAAAATTTAAAAATTAGAAATAAACAAAAACACTAACCTCAATGAACCTAACCTTATTTTAATCATGAGTGAATGACGCAAAATGACAATCGAACTCAGTTTGGCTTAAAAATACGGAAAATCACGCTTTCACGCTAAACTAGGCTCTGTAGAGAAAAAAGCACTAAATAAAAGTTGTAGATCTTTTAATTTCGTATAAATTTGATTAAGGCTGAAATCTTAAAAAAGATTTAAAGTGTATATTTCATAAAAGTGCTAGTCTTTTAAAATTTAAAAATATTTAAAGTAGAATAACACTCACCTTCACATTCAGGCTGGTAACCCTTAAATGAGGTTGGAACTCCCCTTCAGCAGGTTCCTGTCTCGTTCGAGCCACTCGTTCTCCTTTTTCTCGACGAAACAGCAACCCGGCATTCTTGTTCGGTGTATTTTGAACGGTTGGTCGTTCCTCTCCCATTTGTGCAGCCTGATACGACAGTCCGGGCATCTAACTGTGTCGTCATCACCACCTTCGAATATGAAACCCGCCAATGCCAATTCCTTGACATCAACGTTTCCATGAAAGCGTTTAAAAATAGTCGCCCTGCCCTGCCCGTCACGTCTTACTTCATAGTAAGTTTTTAATCTTTGACGATAGTTCATGATCGACACTAAATGAAAGCAGTGAACGTACCCGGTATTTATATAGCTTAGAGTAATATGTGTTGCCAATTTAAATTTTCAATAAACAAGTTGCGTCATCCCGATCATGATTCGATGGGTAAAACGGAGTGTTTTTATACAGGCGATTTCCCTATGCTAATACATGGCGACTATTCAAATACAATGGAAACGCTGAATCTGACATATTTCTTCAACACACTTATCGGCCACATGTAACGACAATCAAAAGATCGATTCTGCAAGTTTTAGAGTTGCAAATAAAATTAATTTCTCAGTCGTTTGTTTAACTGAGCTCTTTCGAAGAAACATGCAATTTTTATGTCAATATTTTAACCTGGTGTAAGTATTTTTAGAGGAGTCTTTCTGTAATACTCAGAATTAAATACCCTACTCCAGAATTTTTAAACGAAACGAATTTATAATTTTCAGATAACGTATAATATTTATATTCGTAATGTTTCGTCTCGTCAGGATCAACCAATTTTAAAATAATTTTTAAGCTAATCAATAAAATAATCAATAAGCTAAGGAAAATTCATTAACGTATGACGTTCTTAATGGACCTATAGCTGTCAAATCTTTGTCCAGCTAAACCTGTTACTAAAGACTACATCTTTTGACAAGGTTCTAAACTGAAAAGCCGATCATCTCGTGTTTGATTTCCGGCTCGGTTCCAGGAGATTTTCACCCCATTACACTTAAGTTATATGGCTTCTCAGATATTAAACTAAACAGTGTCTTAAGTAAATAGTTTCTTATCCCGCGGTCAGTCAATTTAATGACTAAATCATTAAAGAACAGAAGAGGCAAAGGTGTAAAAGATACTAATCAGTGTTACCTCCTCTGAAAGAAATGAATTTCATTTTACAGTTGGACCCTGTGGTGAATGAAGTGGTGGTATCATTTGCGGAGTATAAAATATGTGTTTTTCAGAGGGCCAGGCATGCTGATAAGCATATTTTCCACTCAGCGAGTTGTGGCAATGGTAAACCACCTCACTCCTCGTTTTACTTAGCTAAGCCACTAGAGGTTTAAACTAGCCTTAAGGCTAATGATCTTAACAACAATCTTTAGAAATTTATAGAAACTCGATTTCGAAAAATTGACATGAAAACAATTCTTTCTTCCTATATGATATAGGAAAGAGAAAGTAAAAATAGAATAAAAACTTTTCTTAAAAAATGTTACAATCTTATTTTTTAAGAAGCTCAATCTTACAAACAGTGAAAGATTTTTTGAAAATCGTGCAAGCCATTTAGGTTCCACGAAAAGCAAAATCAGAAAACGAATGAATGGATGGAATGAGGGAAGCCTACAGTAAAATATGTTGAGTGTGAGATTGATGTTTAGGTCATCATCCAAAAAGGCTGGTTTGGACCTGTAGTGGTTTTACTAAGTAAAACGAGGAGTGAGATGGTTTACCATTGCCACAACTCGCTGAGTGGAAAAGTACGCTTATCAGCATGCCGGGTCCTCTGAAAAGCACATATTTTACACTCCTCAAATGACACCTTCACTTCATTCACCACAGGGTCCAACTGTAAAATGAAATTCATTACTTTCAGAGGAGATATCTCTGATTAGTATCTTTTACACCTCTGCCTTTTCTGTTCTTAAATGATTCAGTCATTTAATTGGCTGACCATGTGATAAGAAACAGAACTATTTATTTTAGCCCTGGAACAAACAGATTGAATGTATCAGCATGCCGGGTTCTCTGAAAAGCACATATTTTCCACTCTACAAATGACACCTTCACTTCATTCACCATAGGGTCTGGCTGTATAATAAAATTCAGTACTTTCAGAGGAGATAACTCTGATTAGTGTCTTTTACACCTCTACCTCTTCTGTTTTTAAATGATTCAGTCATTTAATTAGCTGACCATGTGATAAGAAACAGAACTATTTATTTTAGCCCTGGAACAAACAGATTGAATGTAAATAACTTGACACTCCACCTGTCTGTTATGGCCAGAGTGTGAGATTATAGATTGCAAAAAGAGTTTCTATAAATTTCTAAAGATTGTTGTTAAGATCATTAGCCTTAAGGCTAGTTTAAACCTCTAGTGGCTTAGCTAAGTAAAACGAGGAGTGAGGTGGTTTACCATTGCCACAACTCGCTGAGTGGAAAATATGCTTATCAGCATGCCTGGCCCTCTGAAAAACACATATTTTATACTCCGCAAATGTCACCTTCACTTCATTCACCACAGGGTCCAACTGTAAAATGAAATTTATTACTTTCAGAGAAGGTAACACTGATTAGTATCTTTTACACCTCTACCTCTTCTGTTCTTTCAATGCTTCAGTCCTATAATTAGCTGACCATATGATAAGAAACAGAAGAAAAAACCTCTGAAATCCTTTAAATGAAAGAGTTTTAATTGATTTTAAGGTCACCAACATATTATATTTATAGCATAAATATACAGTTCAGAATGTATGTAATGCTAGTTTATAAGAAAAGAACATTATGTAACTATTTTTCCGTCTGTAATAATCTACGATAAATTAATTAACATTTTGTTTAAAGTTTACTAATAATTATTACAATGGATTTAATAATATTTGATACAATGTTATGTAGAAGAGACCTTTTGAACCAGACCAGCTGATAAAAAATTACTTTGTTTTATTATTAGATTATAGGTCATTTGCTGTAGCTAGAAGCTTTACCTACAACGCTCTGCGCCGCTGGGCTGTTCTGTTTAGTGGCGGGGGAAGCACCTCGTAGGTGTAACAGTAGTATACAGTTACAAAGAGAGAGAATGATCATTAAGTGAGAAGGATACAACACTTGCCCCTTGAAAATAACCCTAATCTTCCTACTCGTCCTCCCCTTACAAGCGTCTTCCTAAAACAAATGACCTATACAATGTAGAATAAATTAAATAGAATCTTATTATACATATAATACCGCCATGCTGTTGCATTGTAAATGCTGAGTCCTCGGTTCGATATATAATAACACGCTGTATGACGTTGATGGTTTTTAAGATTGAAACAAACATTGAAACAAACAACTTATCGCTGAGTCGGTGGCTCGTGACTTTAATGAATAATACATTGCATCATTTTGAAAATTAACTGTACATTTAAATTTACAATAAACAAGTTGAGTCATCTAGAAAAATTAATTGCAATAACAAATCGATAAAAAACAAAAAACCAATGATGACAATGAAAATATTCTAAAGTACAGGGTGTTCCGAAACGAAATTATCAAAATTATCAAAATTACCGATTGTTCGGATCCTGAAAGAACCTAACGGACGAAACCGGACGTAACGCGGTCTACGGGACGTCCGGGTCCTGCTGGCACCTAAACCTCGCTGTTTCAATAATCAGGTTACGTGTTACAAGCGATCTCAGGTTCCATCGGGGTTCACGGCTACGGATTAGGGCTTATCTTGTAGATCTCGGTCTCCCGGTCGCGTGGGTACCGACCGCATCAAAACGAATGACGTTAATGATTACAAACTAAAGTACAGTGTGTTCCGAAACGAAATTACCGAAATTACTGAAATTACCGATTGTTCGGATCCCGAAAGAACCTAAGACCCGAAACCGGACGTAACGCGTTCTACGGAACGTCCGGATCCTGCTGGCACCTAAACCTCGTCGATCCGATCATCAGGTCACGTGTTACAAGCTATCTCAGGTTCCATCGGGGATACGGCTACGGATTAGGGCTTATCTTGTAGATCTCGATCTCCCGGTCACGTGGGTACCGCCCGCATCAAAATCGGCCCAGCGGTTGCGGAGAAAATCGGGTTTGAAAATTTACCATTTTTTTATTTTTTTTTTAAATTTTCAAACTCAATTTTCTCCGCAACCGCTGGTCCGATTTTGATGCGGGCGGTACCCACGTGACCGGGAGATCGAGATCTACAAGATAAGCCCTAATCCGTAGCCGTATCCCCGATGGAACCTGAGATAGCTTGTAACACGTGACCTGGTTATCGGTTCGATGAGGTTTAGGGCTTATCATGTAGATCTCGATCTCCTGGTCACGTGGGTACCGCCCGCATCAAAATCGGGCCAGCGGTTGCGGAGAAAATCGGGTTTGAAAATTTGCCATTTTTTTATTTTTTTAAATTTTCAAACCTGATTTTCTCCGCAACCGCTAGGCCGATTTTGATGCGGGCGGTACCCACGTGACCAGGAGATCGAGATCTACATGATAAGCCCTAATCCGTAGCCGTATCCCCGATGGAACCTGAGATCGTTTGTAACACGTGACCTGGTTATCAGATCGATGAGGTTTAGGGCTTGTCTTGTAGATCTCGATCTCCTGGTCACGTGGATGCCGTCCACATCAAAATCGGCCCAGCGGTTGCGGAGAAAATCGGGTTTGAAAATTTGCCATTTTTTTTTTATTTTTTTTAAATTTTCAAACCCGATTTTCTCCGCAACCGCTGGGCCGATTTTGATGCGGGCGGTACCCACGTGACCAGGAGATCGAGATCTACATGATAAGCCCTAATCCGTAGCCGTATCCCCGATGGAACCTGAGATCGATGTATCTGTAGCCCTTATTGACTCTGGCGTATGGGATCATCTCTACCAGATCGGCCTGATACAAGTCGTCGATACCCTTCAGCTCTACGTTTCTGGTGGGATAGTTCCTGCGGGCTTGCTTGTGAAGCTCGCGCGCTATACCACTTCTCAAGCTCATCGTGCGATGCACTGAGAGCGACACTGCTTATATCTAGGTTAAATAGGGATTTTGAATGGAAAAGACGTTATTTTTATATATACATTTATTAATTAAATAATACAGCCTTTGGTTTACTCTTGAGAGTTCTTATTCATTTTTTAAATTCTACTATATTCATTGTTTTCCCCTCGATCTCCCGGTCACGTGGGTGCCGTCCGCAACAAAATCGGTCCAGCGGTTGCGGAGAAAATCGGGTTTGAAAATTTGGCGGGGAAACAAATTTGGCGGGAAAAATTTGGCGGTAAAATTTTTTTTTTGAGGGGGGGGGATTTTTTTGATTTTTTTTAGGTGGTGTTTTTTTTTTTTTTTTTTTTTTTTTTTTTTTTTTTGGGGGGGGGGGCGGCACGTGGTGGGTCAAGGTCAAGGTCAAAGGTCAAGGTTGTGCTCGAACCGGGGGGTCAAAGGTCAAGGTTGTGCTGGATCTCTCATTTTTACACTACTCTCTCTGCATCTGAAACAACTGTTTTAGTACCTCTGTTTTCGGTTTTATTTTTTTTAATCTAAAGTTTTTGTTTTTAAATATGTCTGTCTTAACTCTCTTGAGCTCCAGTTCTCTAAAAGTTAAACCTAGTTCTTCCATATCGTCTTTGATTTATTTCCTCGATCCAGATTAGTGTTTTTTTTTTTTGGATAACAAGTTTCTTATAATTCTGTCTTCTGATGTTCTAATTAAATGGCCAAAAAAAGATATGCTTTTCTTTCTAATACTGGCTCATTATTTAAATTTTATTACTTAAAATTTTATTAATTACGATTGTTTATTATTGACAATAAGAAAATCTTTATTATTACTTTCTCTTGCCTATATGAATATATAGGAAGCAAGTATTGTTTTCAAGCCGATTTTAAGAAATCGAGTTTTCACCGGATCTATAAATTTTCAAAACCCCCGAAACCCAAAAAACATGTTTTTAGCGATTTGCTCTTTGCGTGTGTCTGTGTGTGAACGGAATATCTCAAGAACGGAACATCGTACGAACTTGAAACTTGAAACTTAAGTTACATACCACTACCAGACCCGACACGAACATTTTCATCAAAATCGGTCAACCGGAAGTTGTAGTTTATTCGTGTATTTTTTATTTTTTTTGCGATTTTCTCAAAAACTGGTCCTACGATTTTTTTTAAATCACCTTTTTTACTAAATTTTGTATGCTCTACAAGATAGGGTAAACGCTATGATTACTGAATTCTTGGTGAGACAGTTTTCACGTAAAAAATTGTTTTTCTATGATTACGGCTGATACAACACAGTCAAGCCTAACCAGTATACGCACTAACACACACACAACACACATGCATTTACAGAAACAAGTTGTCCAGACTCGGACCAATCAGGAGCCGGCTTGCCATGCTGCTCTCTGATTGGTTACAGGTTGGACAACCTAACAGTATATAAGCAAGTAGTTTTCACACACAGAGCAGTCTTACACCAGCAGTCAAGAGGGACACAACTAGACAACACAGCTCCAGCCGAAGAAACTCTATAAGGAAAACCAAGTCTTCTCGCTTTATTTCTGATGTCTCCTGCTTGCCCACGACGGGCCGTCCGCTGTTCCAGCGGCAATTAGTCGCTTCGCCGGGTTCGCCCCAGGCGGTGCTTCGCTGTTTCTCTCGGGAATAGCGGAGGTTCGCACCCATGCGAACAGTCCTCCACGACCTAAGCTTTCTACATAAACGACCCTTTTAAGGGCCGTCATCCTTAAGGTTAATTTATTTTATAATTTTTCCCGATTCCAACCTGCTTATGTCAAGACGCCGGGGAGGTAAAAAGGAGCAACACCGCCGAGCCCGACAACAACGACCCCGTCACTGCAGCAGAGATCTCCTCGCCCCGTCGCATCACTTAGTTTAACCGTCGCGCCAAGGCCGGCTCCGTCACCCACCGTCACTGCACAATCTAACCATCATAAAACGGCCCTTTTCAGGGCCACCAATGTATTGCTCACCAAGGTTGCAAACCGCTACCCAGCACTGACTCAGGCCGGCGAACGACTCTTTGAGAGCCTCCTCGCTCCCTCCGCCGCCCGCCTGGTGTCACGGCTTTAATGTGCATTTAAGCGCAAAAGTTTATATAATACAAAATGTAGAAAATTTAAAATCCTACAACTTTAATTCAAACATTTTTTTGTATAACTCTTAGTTAAGACGGTAATTAGCGATTTTCTGTTTTTATTTCACGAAAACGTGTAAAAACTCTATTTTTTAAAGATTTCTGCCTTAGTAGCCTATGCATTTTACGACAAAAGTGTATATAATCAAATTTATTGGAAATTCAAAGATCTACAATTTTAACTTTGAGCATTTTTCTCTACAGAGCCTAGTTTAGCGTGAAAGAGTGATTTTCCGTATTTTAAAGCCAAACTGAGGTTGATTTTCATTTTCCGTTTTTCACTCATGATTAAAATTAGGTTTTAATTATTCTGGTTAGTTTATTGTTTATTTCTAATGTTTTATTACTAATTTTGGGTTATATTGGCCAATATTTGCATTGGCAGGAGAAAGTTATGTGAGTGTTTCACACCAGATTTTTCTACAACATTATGATATAAATTTCTTATTCTCCTTCTATTCTTATTCTTATGTTCTGTTAAATTGGTTTTATTTTGTTTAAACTGTAACGTACCAAATTTACTGGGCACCTGGAGTTGTTTATTTTTTGAGTCTATTAAAGTATAAACAAACTCCAGCTGATTATTATTTAAAAATTATTTCACATTGACAAAATTATTTTAATAAAAAGTTATTTATTCCAGTTGCTAGGCGACTAGAGAAGAATAAGATGGATTTTGTACAAAATTATTTTAGTGAGGGACAATATGGCGAACCGTATAGGAGGTCCCTCATTCAGTCACAATTTTAAAAGTTTACAATAAAAGTTTAAAAGTTTATTATCTTTTGAATTATTTTAAATTTAAAGTTCTTTTACAAATTTGGCATCTCTTGTGTGGTGATAAATAAGTATACCACAAATTTGGCGAATCCCTCATGGGGAATATTTAATATTACTACAAATTTGGCATCCCTTGTGGGGAAATATCCACAATCTTTGGATTGGAATAACGTGAATAATAAGAAGAGTAAATTTGAATAATAATAGCAATAACAATAATAATATGAATATAGATAAGTCAGATGATAACATGCAGCTTATTTTGAACCTGTTGCAAGAGCAAGCTAGGAGATCTGAAGAGCAGGCTAGGAGATCTGAGGAGCAAACTAGGAGATTGGAGGAGCAGGCTGAGGAGCAAACTAGGAGATTGGAGGAGCAGGCTAGGAGATCTGAGGAGCAAACTAGGAGATTGGAGGAGCAGGCTAGGAGATCTGAGGAGCAAACTAGGAGATTGGAGGAGCAGGCTGAGGAGCAAGCTAGGAGATTTGAAGATATAATGAGTAAACTCGGTAGGGATTTAAGTAATAGAATAGATAGAATAGAACAAGTTTTTAAAAATAATGAAATGCTAAATGAAAATGTTAAACCAGATGAAAATAATGATATAGGAGAACCAAGAGAAAATATATTAAAAAATGAATCAGTAAATAGTAAAAATGATGAAATATTAATTGAAAATGTTGAACCAGTTGAAGGTAATCTTGAAGTAGAAACAGATACTTATGCCAGTGCCAGTCAAAACGATTTAAAATCACCAGGAGGAAAGAGAAGTAGTGTAAATCGAAGGGTGTCAACCTTAGATGAAACAGAGGATGATGAAAAAATACCAGCACAAGTTAGCACCAGTAGCAGCTCAGCCTATAATCCGGATGAGATAGGGAAAGGAAACAGCCATTCAACCAAAAGTAATGTACAAAACAAAGAAAAAAGAAGTACCGTAAAAGTTAAACAAATACCTGGATTAATAGAGGAAATAGAATCTGAAATTGTATTGCAAAATGTACTCTATAGCATAAAAAGTGACGGACGGGATGAAGGAGGAGGTTTGTTGTATATGTATGTGTATGATGTTTATTTGAACTTTTATTTATTTTATGTATATGTATATTTGGTAGTTCACAGTTCCTATTTATCAGTTTATTAAGTTTTGTTCCATTAATTTTTTGTTTGATCACAGTAAGTGTAAAAAAAATTTGATGTACATTATGTTGGGTTATAGTTTGGTTATAGTTTGTTTATAGTTTGTTTATGGTTTGTTTATAGTTTGTTTATAGTTTGTTTGTAGCTTATAGTTTATAGTTTATTTGGTTAGTAGAATTGTAAGGTCGCTTAGTAACAATTTTTAAAACATTTTGGAATTAAATTTATCAAACAATTTCAAAATTTAGATTATCATAAAAATTTCTTTTTGTTTTCAAAATTGAATTGCGGGGATATTTGTAACGTACCAAATTTACTGGGCACCTAGAGTTGTTTATATTTTGAGTCTATTAAAGTATAAACAAACTCCAGCTGATTATTATTTAAAAATTATTTCACATTGACAAAATTATTTTAATAAAAAGTTATTTATTCCAGTTGCTAGGCGACTAGAGAAGAATAAGATGGATTTTGTACAAAATTATTTTAGTGAGGGACAATATGGCGAACCGTATAGGAGGTCCCTCATTCAGTCACAATTTTAAAAGTTTACAATAAAAGTTTAAAAGTTTATTATCTTTTGAATTATTTTAAATTTAAAGTTCTTTTACAAATTTGGCATCTCTTGTGTGGTGATAAATAAGTATACCACAAATTTGGCGAATCCCTCGTGGGGAATATTTAATATTACTACAAAACTTTACTTTAATAATTACGCATTTGTGTAATTTAAAATAGTTAGACAGTTTCAAAGATATATACATTATTTACTTAGATATATTAAATGATATTGTTATTTTGTGACTGTTTACGCTTAAAGATAAGAAAATTATTTTCATTCGATTTGGTTAACGCACACGCTTTCTGTTGATATTCAGGTCCAAAACTACGTTATGAAATTTTATTAAAGATAACAAAGTAATTTACTATTCGTCAAAGACGAATTTTGTTAAAAATAAAAATGTTTATTTTGATTTAATAATAATAACTAGATACGCAAATTTCGAACAGATTTATTTATTTATTTATTTCCCATTGCTTAAAAAAGATAAATATCAATTCAAAATAAATATTATTTTCCTTAATTATACTTTAATAATCAAAAAAACTATTTATTTTAAAAATTCGCGGTGGGGAAATTAATCCACCACCCAACTATGGTTTCCCATGTTCAAGGGTAGATCAATTCAGTGGTTCTACTGCGACTACTGTAATACGGTAATCTATCAGTGTGTTAGTAATTACAACTACATGTTAGTTACTTAAATACTAATTCAACTACTAAGACAATTTTATTTAAAAAAAAAATATGCTGCTATATAATTACATGTATAAATGAAAAACAAAACAAAACAATATAATAATATGCAAGACAAAAGAATTTACTTAAAAATAGCAAATTAAAATTGAAACCGGTAGACGAGCTTTTACAAAACTATTTGTTTCCTGGAGTAACCATTTTTTCTATAGCGTCTCTCCCTACTTCCATTAGCCAAATGGTTATTACTTTTATGTACATTATGATGTTCGGTATATTTTTAATTTGTAAGGGGATTAAATTGAGCAGTTAAGGCGCTAAATAGCAGAAATGCCTTTGGTATAAAGTTTTTAAGGCCTTGTGTAAAAGTAAGAGATCCTTGTGCTCTTGTAGTAAAATCGTTAATATATATTTATACGCGAAAATGAAAGCTTCTCTTGCAAATATTTGGCGGATGTTAAAGATGTAAGTTTCATTTTAATAATCATTGATATAATAAACTTATTATTTTCCTAGTATAATTATCAGACTTTATACTAATTAGTTTAAGCATCACCGAAGGTAATAATTACAAGTTCTACTATGGTTTTCTTATTTCAGTAAAGTTAAAACTACAATAAAATCAGGCTTGTGTTACTCCTTTTATTATCTTTCCCGAGTTTCCTTTCTTTTCATTTTTTCTTCGCTAATTTAAAAAATTCCATCCATCTGTATCATTTCACGTTGATTTAAATTAATCAATGATATCATGTTGTTGTTAAGGTGATCAGCCGAAAGGTTGGTTTCAACCTCTACAGGCTTCACAAAGTAAAATGAGAAGTGAGGCGGTTTACTATCACCTTACTCGCTGAGTGGAAAGGTATGCTTATCAGTATGCCAGGCCCACCCTGAAAATGACACCTTCATTAAACGCTTTTATTTAACTTACTCTTGGATCCATCAAATCTTGCAACTTAAAATTTTAATACTTCTACCGTATCAATATCAATCAAACTTTGCACACTTGTTTATCTTCGATGACAATACGCTGTGGAGGGGTTTGTAAAAAAAAATTTTAAAATTAAAAAAAAATTTTTTTAAAAAAATTTAAAAAACGCTTTTATTTAACAATTACTTAAAAAAATTAACTAAAAAGAAAAAAAAAATTACAAAAAAATAAAAAAAAAAATTAAAAAAAAATTTTAAGAAACGCTATTATTTAACAATTAATCAAAAAAATGAACTAAAAAGAAAAAAATAAAAAAAATTAACAAAAAAAATAACAGACATTACAGTTAAAAATAAAAGCGTGGCGCATTAATATATATAATATTTTACAATAAATATTATATATTATACAATATTATACATATATATTATATATATTAATGCGCCACGCTTTTATTTTTAACTGTAATGTCTGTTATTTTTTTTTTGTAAATTTTTTTATTTTTTTATTTTTAGTTCATTTTTTTTGATTAATTGTTAAATAATAGCGTTTCTTAAAATTTTTTTTTTAATTTTTTTGATTTTTTTGTAATTTTTTTTTAATTATCCAAAGGTTATTGCTGTATAATTAAATTCATTACTTTTAGAGGAGATACTAATTGTGACTAGTGTATTTTACACCTCTCTACCTGTTCTGTTGTTAAATGCTTCAGTCATATAATTGGGTGACCATCTGATAAGAGAGCGAACTATTTTTTGTAGCCCTATAACTAACAGATCAAGTGCAAAATATTTCTGTTATGGGCATAATACATAATTACATTATGTTATAATTATTCCCTTAACAGGATAACAACAACCGAATAAATTAATAAATATAAGTGCAATTTTTTGTCTTATAAAATATCGTTAAGGTAAATCCTAAGGTTGGTTATGTTAATAGTGAAGTAAAATAGTAGTATAATAGTAATACCTAGTAGTAAAAATAGTAAAACAATAGTAATAGTAATAAAAATAGTAAGATAATAGTAATAATAGCAAAAATTGTAAAATAATATCTATAATAGTAATAAAAATCATCAGAAGAATCATCGGGCCGACTCAAAATAAAGAGGGAGAATACAGGCTCAGAAGTAACGAAGAAGTGTATTCCTTCACCACACCCATAAGAGAAGTCATCCAGCAGAGACGACTGGCATTCTTCGGCCACATAGCGAGGATGCACGACTCCAGACTAACGAAGCAGTTATGGAAGTACTGGGAGGGCAGGAAAACTACAACGAGATGGCACAAGGAGATCCACGAGACGATGCTGGTGAATGACATTACGGGCGAAACACTTCTCAATAGAACAGAAATGAAGCAGAAAATTGAGAATCTAAAGTGCTTGGGAGGGCCGAGGAGAACGGGAACGGCCTGGACGGAGGAGCGAAAAAGATCACATGCAGAAAAAATGAAGGCAGCATGGGTCATCCGGAAACTGGCTGGAACTAAGAGAAATGCATCCCTAGTAGGATCTAACAAGAAATAATAATAATAATAATAGTAATAAAAATAGTAAATATTAATAGTAATAGTAGTAAAAATAGTAAAACAATAGTAATAGTAATAAAAATAGTAAAATAATAGTAATAATAGCAAAAATTGTAAAATAATATCTATAATAGTAATAAAAATAGTAAATATTAATAGTAATAGTAGTAAAAATAGTAAAACAATAGTAATAGTAATAAAAATAGTAAAATAATAGTAATAATGGCAAAAAATGTAAAATAATATCTATAATAGTAATAAAAATAGTAAATGTTAATAGAATATTAGTAAAAATAGTAAATAGTAATAGAGTAATAGTGAAGTAAAGTAAACAAGTTTATTAAATAGGCTAAGTGGAGAAATTTGAATGAAGTTAGTGAAGAAATAGAATGAAAAAGCCCACCTTAACCGTTGCGCTCTGTTCAAGAGTGGTAGTGAGTAAATAAAATATTGTTTGAACAAACAATGAGCGGAAGGAGCTACCTCAACCATTTTATGCTTTGTATTAGTGAAGCATAAATTTATGCACATTATTCATTTACTCGAAGCAATAACAATAACAATCTACATTCTAGTATATGCCTACATAATACTGAACAGTTAGGTTACGTACAAACATAATATTCTCTATTCTTTATATAGGGTGATTCAAAAAGAGCGCCGGTTTTGATATATCAAATTAAAAGATCTATTTTATTGAAAAACTGAAAATAAATACATCAACAAGTTCATCTTACCTTCCGATTTCATGTATGAAAAATGATGTCATGCATGTGTCCTCCTCTACTGCGCTGGCACGCATCAACTCTGTCCATGAAATTGGATATCACTGCACGACAAGTTTCGACTTCCATTTGCCCGATAACCCGACGAATTAAACCCCAAATACGGCAGTTCTGTTTATTAACAAAACCGTTTAAGGGGAGCAGACTGATTTTAATAAAAAATATTGATTTTTCAATTTTACTATAAATATTGATCGATCGTTTTCCCTTATTTAAATTGATATATATATATAACACGACATATTTTGATGCTTTTTCTGTTGAGAAAAATTATTTTTTTACATTGATGGGGTACGTAGTGTTTATTTCGATATTTTTTCACGTTTTTCATTCTTGTAAATTGAGATTAATATAATCATGTTACTGCTCTAACATTACGGAGATCGCGTTTACATAAAAACGATAATTTCTAGAACGCGTATGAATCAGCCGTAGAGGAAATATTGGTGTGTTTTTGTTTGGAAGTTAATTCCAATTGGCAATAGGTGTTTCTGTTATAGTATTATGCTTTTTCTATATCCGCATTTTCCGCGTATTGTATTTTTTGACTTTAGGTACACATATTTTAGGAACCATCCCACCTAGGAGTGTGAAATTTCACACACTACATTTTAATACTAAGGTGTGTATTTACTCCAGAGGTATTTTAAAAATTTTGGAGTTTTTATTTTTTGAGTGTGCTTTTCATAAAAAAAATGTGGGCACATTTGAACATTTTTTGAGAATAAAATACATTTTTAAATTGGATGAAGATAAATGAAAAAAATCTGGTAAAAATTTGTAAAACGGTACTGTAGAAAGGTGTGCCAAAGCTCAGCTTTGTAGCTTTAACGGTTTCTACAAAAAATTTACCTAAGTTAGTATTGCAGGTATAGTCTGGGGATAATGAAAATGGTCTGCTCCCCTTAAGTGGAAGAGCGCCTGAAAATGATTTTGTTTGCGAAGGTGTCATCATCCTGCCGTTTTCTCAATACCCAGTCAACAACAAACTGTTGTCTCTTCTGGTGGTCTGCCACTTTCAAATGTTGCGTCAACTGAATTTTATACGGGTGATATTGGAGATCGTACCGAAGAATTCTCCGTACAGAAGAACATCGTAAACCCAATTGTTGAGAACGGCGACGTATTGATTTTGCTGGGCTAACAGCCACACTGTCACGAACCAACGCAACGTTCTGCTCAGTTCGGCCAGAACGACGACGTCCAGAGCTTTTAAGGTCGACTGTTGAACCCGTCTCAAAAAACTTTTTCATGAGCCTGCGAACTGTTGATTCATTCGGTGCTTCATTACGTCCTAGAGTACCGCAAAGTCGCCTGACAGTAGCCGCATAACTCTCTCCACTCTGGTAAAATGTTTTGACGATTAACACTCGTTGTGCAATAGCAAACTTCTCCATGGTTAGACACAGACTGCGAGAGTACTACACTGCGAACAAGAGAAACTACAACTGAATCGTCAATCGGAATGTTCTCCGAAATAGAAATGAGGTCTAACAATGTTGCCAACCGATAAACAAAAATTTACCAGCCGTTTAAAAACCGGCGCTCTTTTTGAATCACCCGTTATTTAGTAGCCTACAGCCAACTACAAAGCAATATGCTTAAGCCTGTTTGAACTTACGGGTTAGAGCTTAGGGATACAGTTATAGTCATTTGAGTCACGAGTTTACCCTTGTTTGCAACGAGGGATAAAAGGGGGAAAGCATCAGTGCGCATGCGTGACTGCTTTAATTTCAGTGCAACAAACATAACAACTTATACCCTACCCAGAGCATGTTGTACAGTACATCGCTGAACCTTTTGTAGGTTAACTGTACGAATATAACTGGAGGGGCTTATGCCAGAGTGAACCAACTACAAAATTGACACTTTTGAGCTAATACCATGACGAAAATGTAAAGTAGTTGATTTTCATCGAGTCTGAGTCCTGGAAGAAGTGAGCTTGCGCTCAGGATGATGACGTCGTAGTTAGGCTAACTTGTCATTCGGAGAATTGGATAGAAGGAACTTTTTTGGGATTGTTCTTTATTTGGAATTACAGATGAATAATTGGGGGAAAGATTGGCTCGAAATCAGGGTAACAGAAAGAACATTGTGTTGGGAAGGGACGCTTTTTCTAGTCGGGAGTGGTTTTATTGTTGTTAATTTGTTGGAGAAATTTGTAAACATTTGATATTGATGAGAAGGAAGAGTGAATTTTCAGGTGATGGCGTATAGTACTAAATTTTGAGGGGTTTTATTTGTTTCTTTTTTTAGTAGGAAATATTTTAAAGGGAGTCTATAGAAAATTTTGGAATGACTGTTTAATATTTACTTGTGGCGGGTGAGGTGTCGTGTAGATTGCTCTGACAGCTGGCTGTACAGAGCCTTGACCGGCGTCGTGAAGGACTCTTGAAGCAGATTGAACTTCTCCAGGCTGGGGGGTGAGGACGTAGTCGCGGGCGGTTTTGTTATTGATGAAGCCAGTGTTAGTGATTTTCTTGTCATTATGAACCAAGAGAAATATAGCTTGCAAGGGAATTTTTACGATAGTTTTGTTCTTCTAAAATGGAAATTTATAATTCTAAATTAAATTAAAAAGTCCAATACTAACAAAAACATGAATTTGTACATGGTTCACTCTGACATAAGCCCCTCCAACTGTTTGTTCCCGTAAACAGAAATGTCGGTTTCTCGAAAACGTGATAGAACTATTCACAGTGCTGAACGCTTAATTGAACTGATTGCAACGAACACACATTAGGACGTAAATATCATCATCATCATCATTTGTCAAGGATTATTTAAATTTTTTTTGTTGTTGTTGTTGTTTAATGTCTGGCTGTTCTGCAATTACTGCTAATGCAGACGGTGAAGGATGAAATGATTTTTTTGTTAGGTATGAAAATATGCCGTGCCTGAATGGGATTCGAACCCAAGACCGCATGATGAGAGGCAAGCACGTTATCAACTACGCCAGTGCGGCCGGCGTAGTTAAGGATTAGGCTGTCAAGGATTAGGCTCAATGGACAGCTCCGACATAAATTTTTTTTTATCTCTTCCGAAGCCTCGCTTCCCTTTAGGTTTATAATATTCCATGCTCGCAGAGGAAGTCTGTGTGCTGGCATCCAAAGTAAATTGTTGGACCATGGATGATTGGCATATAATTTTGGTAGACCATGTAATAAGAAACAGAACTAATTTTTATAGCCGTGCATCTAGCAGATCGAGTTCAAATAATTTAAAACGGGCAGGGAAGGTAATTGACCTTTTATTAATTCGTGACGTAGGTAACTTTTTTTCTCGTTCTTTGTATAGCTATGTTTTTTGTTAATCTATGAAAACAATTATAATCGAATTAAGACAATTAAAAAGTTAATATTTTAACGTTTACAATTTGCGGGAAAATGAGAAATTTATTGGAAATAAATTATAATCGTATTATTGCATATATACAATTAAAATAATAATTGTTTTTAATTTTAGTAATTATTTTTACTTTCACTTTCCCTACATTAATATAGGCTATAGGGATTTATATTTTCATGTCGATTTTACCAAATCGCGTTTTTACCAAAAATACACGTTTTTAGGCACTCTAAACAAGAAAGAACATGTTTTTAGCGATTGGTCTCAGTGTGTGTGTAGGTCTGTGTTTGAAAAAATATCAAAAGAATGAAATAGTGTACGTAGGCCTAGTTCAAACTTGGAATTTAAAGTAAGTACCACAACGGAACCTGAAACAAACATTTTTATAAAAATTTGTCAACCGGAAGTAGTAGTTTATTCGTTCAGTTTAAACATTGCAATTTTTACTTTCTCTTGCCTATATGAATAAATATATAGGAAGGAAAGTATTGTTTTCATGTCGATTTTAACAAATACACTCTTCACTGGATCTACACGTTTTCAGACCCCCTCAACCCAAAAACCATGTTTTTAGCGATTGGTCTGTGGGTGTGTGTGTATGCAAAATATCTCAAGAACGGAACATCGTACGAACTTGAAACTTATATTACAAATCACTACCGAACCCGACACGAACATTTACATCAAAATCGGTCAACCGGAAGTAGTAGTTTATTCGTGTAAATTTTCAATTTTTTGCAATTTTCTCAAAAACTGGTTTTACGATTTTTTTTTTAAATCGCCTCATTTACTTAATTTTTTATGCTCTACATGATAAGGTAAGCGCCATGTTTGCTGAAATTCTTGTTTTAAAAACGGCTCACACGATTTTTTCTTAAATCGCCTCAATTGCTATATTTTTTATGCTCTACAAGATAGGGTAGGTGCCATATTTGCTAAAATTCTTGAGGAGGCTTTAATCTCTTAGTAATTATTTTATTGATTGCGATTTTTAAACATTTCTTTAGACTGCGAACTCAATATGCACTTTAGATCAAATATGTAGTTCATTATAATAAAGTTATAGAATATTAAAATACCTACAACTTTTACTTTAAACGTTTTTTTTCTTCAACGCTTAGTTTAGTATCATTTAGTTATTTTCTGTATTTTGCTCATCAAAATCCTTAAAAAATGAATATTTTAAGATTGCGGCCTTAGTGTGCATATTACGATAAAAGTGTAGCACATAATAAAAGAGACAGGAAACAAAAAGATACAACTTTTACCTCTAGCATTATTTTTTTTCTACAGAGCCTAGTTGAGTCAATTTTTCGTATTTTTAAGACGAAAACAGATAGATTTTCATTTTGTGTCATTCACTCATGATTAATATTGTTATGTTCATTTTACATCGTTTATTTATGATTAAACATAAATAATATTTTTCATTATTAAGAATGGCAAGAGAGAGTCATGTAAGTATTTTACACATATTTTTTATTAGGTTTAGGATAACGAACAAATTTTTTAATCTTTAACTAATTAAAGATAGCAATTTCCTAAGATATAATTTTGAAAATTAAATGATAAAGAGAATTGAAAAACTATTTCATCTTATAAAAAATGAAATGAAATTTCAAAGAAAATGTATACAGTTAAATAGTAAAATATAGCCAGAAAGATTTCCAATTGAAGATAAGCCAGAAAAACGTAGAGTAGTGAAGAAATAGTTTGGCAAGACGCTTTTCCTGATACGAATAGATATATCCATCTGTGGATAAAAAAAAATAGAAAAATAAATAAGCACGAAAGAAAAATAGTAATAATATTAAAAGGAATAGAAGATAGAAGTTGTTTTTGTAGTGGCATGAGAAATTGGAAGATTTCTAGTTTAGATTACCTTCTTTTTATAAGATTTACCAACCGACATGTTGTATCTATATAGCTACTATGATGTCGTTTAGTTAACTATTTTTTATTTTGTACAGGGTGTCAAAAAATATTAACATATTAGTGTAAAAACGAGCATTCGAGCACAAACATCCTGAATTGAAGGAGTCGGCAGAAGAAAGTGCTAACTCACAAAATTTCCAGCATGATTTTTCTAAAATATTTTGTAAAAATAAAATGTTGAGCACGTTTTAAACAGGATGCTATATTTACGATCTTAAGAACCTAGATTAAAAAAAAAACAAATGTTTCACAAAAATTCAAAAACATGATTTGTAGATTTCAGTTAACTTTTAAAATGAAATTGTGTAAAATTATGTTGATGTGGGTTAGCACTGTCTTCTCCTAAACCCTTCAATTATCCGGCTTTATTCTAAATTTTCCAAAACTTTTCCAGTAATATCTTGAATTTTCTGAATATATTCTAAGGTTTATAAAAACGTCCCTAATTTTATTAACAATTTTGTGAATGTTATTAAAGTACACTGGTTATCACAAAATTTCCGGGAATATCCAGAGTTTTATAAATTTTTCCAGACTTTTTAACTTTTTAAATAAATTTATCCGGTTGTAACGAACCAATAATCGTAGCCTATAGATTCACAGATATTACGAATACTTAGTTGTGTAATTTCATAACATTCATTTTAGAAACCCATCCATCATTTTATATAATTTTTGTTTTTTGTAATCCCTAATTTGTGTCAGTTGCAATCTGTTCAATTGAGATCAATAAGCAACCCCATGACCCAATGAGATGGATATGATGTGTATGACGTGTAAATGAGATGTATTCTTGTACAGACTCAGGCCGACCATTCCTGAAAAAGTATGGTTAATTTAAACCCAACCATCAAAGTACACCGGTAACCACAGTCTAGCATTCAAATCCGTATAAAAGTAACTACCTTCACTAGGATTTGAACCAGGAACTATCGTTTCCAAAAATCAGCTGTTAAACAGAGCTGATTTTGGTGACGACTTTACCTCTAGACCAACCCGGTTGGTTTTATATAAATTTAATCTATAATATGTGGACATTGCAATCTATTCAATTTAAAAACAATAAGCAAACCCATGACGACCCAATCAAATGAAAACAATATTTATGGCGTGTAAATGAGACGAATGCAGTGTTGTACAGACTCAGGCCGACCATTCCTGAGGAGAGTAACCAATGTCTATTATTAAAATCTGTATAAAAATGCCCATAAGAAGCAGGTGGAGTCAAATTATTAGCACTCAATTTGTTAGTTCTAGGGCTATAAAAATGGTTGTGTTTGGTTATCAAGTAATCACATGACGGGAAAAACAAAATTTTGAATTTTTGAAATTTTTTTGTTCCGTACCCCCTGTTAATGGATAACTTACGGGTGTCCGGTGAATTGGATGTTGGAACTACGTAAACTATATAGACGTCCTGTTTTCCGC
This sequence comes from Catonia carolina, assembly GCA_035578175.1. Classification (NCBI taxonomy): domain Eukaryota; kingdom Metazoa; phylum Arthropoda; class Insecta; order Hemiptera; family Achilidae; genus Catonia; species Catonia carolina. Next base: position 1,504,729 of record JAQMRL010000002.1, on the reverse strand, counting down.
ACGTTGGTATTGAAAAAATTAAAGGGAAGCGATTTTCGTTTACACCCTGTTCTATATATTTAGTATATGTTTAGTTTAGTATTTTTTATTCAGTGGGTGTTATGGTTAGTTTGTCGTTGTCTCAGTTTTCTTTGACCAGTTAAATCAGTTTGTGGAGAAGTAGTTCCAGAAATAGAAGTAAATTTGGAGAAGGATAGAGAACGGAAAAAAGAGGACAGATATAGACTTACTTAGTTACTTAGTTAGTTTAACAACAAACTGTAAAGCCCTTTTGCTTAGTTACTTTGCAAAGGTTTACTCGTTGCTAAGCCATAACAGAAACTCATCTGGATAAGTAAGGAGAGACCTAAACAGAACCGATTCAAAATGAGTCACTCGCTCAGAACTATCCTCACTAAATACTAACTGAGTCGCCGCTCAATCGATTCCACTTCAATAGCCTACACAAATACAAATACAAATACAAATACAAAGACCCACTCTTATAGAAATGGGTACAAATGTAGAGCATTAATCGTTACACTAACTTACTCATATGTTTACACTAGCAACCAGATTCAATGTTGTACTACATAAATTACACAAGTTATGGTTGTTTTTTTAGTATCAAATGTAATATTAGCGTGTTTTAAAAACATAACTGGTTATTAAATTTAATAGAATTAAATTTTTAAGAAATACAAAGCAATCATTTAATATTCGAGTAAAGAAAATCTACGCTAAATTAACACATTTTTAAATTAGGACAAAATAATAAATTTAGGAATTTTATTATGAGTTGATGAAAAGAGAAGTATAAATGGAAACATCTTATTAGAAGAAGGGATAGGCTAGTGGGGAATATCTTACGATATTTTTATTTTTATTTTTAATTTATTTATTTATTATTTCTAAAAACAAGTACACTGAATCTTATTTTATGTTATTTGGTAATCCCCGGATAGGTCTAGCCTGTGCCCGGGTATCAGTTGTCGGTTTATTTTGTTATTTATTCTATTACCTATAATAATAGCTTCTTATATCTACACTAAATTTACATAAAAGAAAAGAAACAAAAATTTACAAAAAAAACATATAACAAAATTTCCTAACGTAAATATACAAAAAAAAAAAACAGGATAATAGTATAAAAAATAAAATATCATGTAATGGCAAAGGATGAAGCAGACTTTCGATGACAATGTTAACACAAAAAAATTTTTAAGCTGACACAAGAGCATATCCAAGTAATGCTCTATCAATAATGGAGGGAGTGAATTGAAGGAGCAGGCAAAGGTTAGAATATTTAAAGCAAATTGCAAAATATGTAAAGTCCAGCCTCTCTTGTTCCTAATGTAAACAAATAATGACCTCACTGATCATGCGCATTATATCAAAATGTGTACACGCTGATTAAAAACTAACAACTAAATAATTTCAAAAGTATTTAAATACTAAATACTTTAATTTAATTTTAATTTTTTAAATTTTTATTAATGAAATTAAAATTTAATATTTTTTATAAATGAAATTGTTAGGCCTACATCATACCATGACTGATGTTTTTAGTACTTTAAGTACCTATAATTTAAAAAAATAGGTAACTTATTACGAAATACAACATCCGTAAAGTCGCAGACTCTAGTGTGCACCCTGTAGTAGGTGGCTTTTGTTTGTTGACAGTAGGAGCAAACTAAGAACGGCTGAACTGTAGGGTGTTGCAGGTATTTAGATATGAAACGACTTGCGCAAGATAGAAAAGCTTAAAGAACTACATCAAACCAGTCGAGAGACTGATGACTAAAATAAAACAGTGTATAAGACTATGAGGCAGGCCTATAAATTGTAGGTGTGTGAGTGTGTATGAGAACAAGACGAACGGTCATACTCACATTTACGTAGTCTCTCATTACTAGATCTAGAACGCCACCCTTTCCTCTTCCCCTCCAAAAACACCTTCCTACCTCCATTGTACGACGTCTCCGTCTGCCTCCAACTCTAACTCGGCCAGCTAACTGGATTAGCTTAATTGAAAATTTTCACATAACTCTGCACCGAATCTAATTAACAATTCTGCCTCCCTCCTCTACTTCTTCATCTTGCCCCTCTGACAGAATTCAACCGGTGCGGGGGGGGCAACGTTTCAAATAAACCGATGAACTTACCTACTAACAAACTAAGGAAATTACCTCCCCCCACACTCTCTTCACCCCGCAAACAATAAATGCGTTCGGATCCCCAGTAGACACTTCGTTCTCGCACATTATGCGTATTCCCAGGACCCAGACTGGGACTGGGAACAAGGCTATCGCCTCCCTCCTCTCTCCTCCCTCACCCTCCTGCCTCCTTCTTCATCTACAACTCAACTCGGGTTGTGCAAGATAAGAGAAACGCCAACAAACCTCTCTTTATACTCATCATAAAACATTACGTCTAATTCCTAAATTTTCACATCGCAAAATGAATGACACCACGTATTATTCAAGTTAAACGTACATTAAAATTTAAATTCTATCATTCAAAATGATTGCACTATAAATTATACACCATTTATTTATTATTATTACTTTCTCTTGCCTATTTGAATATATAGGAAGGAAAGTATTGTTTTCATGTCGATTTTAAGAAATCGAGTTTTCACCTGATCTACACGTTTTCAGACCCCTTGAATCCAAAAAAACATGTTTTTAGCGATTGGTCTGTGTGTGTGTATACAAAATATCTTAAGAACGAAACATTGTACAAACTTGAAACTTGAAACTTAAGTTACATACCACTACCGGATCCGACACGAACATTTTCATCAAAATCGGTCAACCGGAAATAGCAGTTTATTCGTGTAATTTTTCACTTTTTTGCGATTTTCTCAAAAACTGGAAGGCCTACTACGGTTTTTATTAAAATCGCCTCATTTACTCAACGTTTTACGTTTTACAATATAGGGTAGGCGCCATGTTTGCTGAAATTCTGGGTGAGGCTGTTTTCACGTAAAAAAATTGTTTTTTTAAGATTGCGGCTTTATTAGTATGCATTTTAGCGCAAAATGTATATGATTAAAGTTGTAGAGAATTTGAAATTCTACAACTTCTATTTCAAACATTTTTTTGTATAACGCTTAGTTTAGCGGTAATTAGCGATTTTCTGTTTTTTCTCACGAAAACGTGTGAAAAATCGATTTTTTAAAGATTTCGGCCTTAGTATGCATTTTACGACAAAAGTGTATAATAACATTTATAGGAAATTAAAAGATCTACAACTTTTATTTAGAGCATTTTTCTCTACAGAGCGTGAAAGAGTTTAGCGTGAAACTTTAGTTTAGCGTGAAAGAGTGATTTTACGTATTTTTAAGCCAAACTGAGGTTGATTATCATTTTGCGTCTTTCACTCATAATTAAAATTAGGTTATGTTTATTGAGGTTAGTTTTTTGTTTATTGCAAATGTTTTATTACTAATGTTAGGTTTATTGTTAATTATTTGCATTGGCAAGAGAAAATCGTGTGAGTGTTTCATACCAGATTTTTACTGCATAGTATGGAGTTTGAAAAAGTAGAAATGATGTAAATAAGTATGTTATACTGATTTTAGAGATCATTATTCATCGGAATACTTGTATTAAACAAGTATTAAGAAACAAGTAAAATGAATGATAAATAGCAAGTAGCAAACAGCAACCAGCTGTAGAAAAGTAGCAAATAGAAAGCATCTTCCTTTTTTCCATTAACCTCGATCTCCTCTCTTATCTTTCCACCTCATCAATTACCCTCAACGTTTCTTCTTTTTCGTTTTTCTTTCCTTCATTTCCTTTATTTTTATTTTTCGTGTTGTTGTTAACGTTATTACTAAGGCACTGCATATTTACCTTCAACATATTCTCATCATACAGTTGTAGCAGCCAGTTTTGAGGTTTCATTATTGTAAAACATGTCATTTATTCTTTTTTTTTGTAATTCCTAATTTGTGTACGTTGCAATCTGTTTGATTCAGAACAATAATGAACCCCATGACCCAATGAGATGAGGATGATGCGTATGACGTGTAAATGAGACTGTATAGTCTTGTACAGACCCAGGCCGACCATTCCTGAGAGAGTATGGTTCATTAAACCCCAACCATCAAAGTACACCGGTAACCACTGTCTAGCATTCAAATCCGTATAAAAGTAACTACCTTTAAGTTACTAGGATTCGAACCAGGAACCTTCGTCTCCGAAAATCAGCTGTTAAACAGCTGATTTTGGTGACGACTTTACCTCTAGACCAACCCGGTGGGTTTCATTTATTCTAGTATAAAAATATAATTGAATCGGTGAGTGGGAAAAGGGTAATATTCTAAAAAATGCGAAATTTAACGATGATAGCAGTTTTGTTAAGTTTACTTCGGCGCATCTATTGGTTAATAAAAGGGAAATATTACTTGTATCTAAAAGCAGCAGCTAAGCTACATTAAAAATTTAGTAGGGTGCAAAAAGGGTAATATTCCAGGAATATTACCCTTCTTCCATTCAATAGCGAACACCAGTTGGACCCCACTGGTTTCTGTCCAACATTTTATTATCAAAATGTAACTAAATTATTTTGAAATAAAAATAAAGTTTTGTAGCATATTGGCACATATTGTTTTTTCAACTTAATTTTTCCTTTTCATTTGTACCAAATCTAGAAAAAGGTGAATAGTCAACATATTAATAATCAAAAATCAATCCCATGATTATTGTAAAACAAATTCTAAAGTCACCATTAAAAAGCTTTAATATAGGTAGTACTACAAATTACCAATTGAAAATTTTACCATTAAACCAAAAACCAAGTCATAAAACAGATTTATTTAATTTCTCGAATATAAGGTGTTAATATCATGTTGATGATGTCACGGGAGAGTGGGCGGGAGGGATGGATGGCTAGCCGTGTGCTAGCAATTCATTCAGATTCGGCAGTTAGCGGTCGACAGTCTGGCAATTGGTCAGGCTCATTCAAGTTCATATATTCAATTTACAATAGTTTTAATTACGTTAATCAAATAATACAAGTGTATAAACAATTCATCCATTCATACATAATATATGTAAGAAAAATAAAAGTCTTAACACAATTGAACATTTTGTGTGATCATTTCTTTTCCCCAACATAAGGATTTTAGAATATAACCTTTTTTCCACTCACCGTGTCAATTAAAAAATTTTTCAAAATAAATGTTATTAAAATTATTAAAATATAAAATATTATTAAAAATAAATTTTATTTATTATTCAAAATTTAAATTTAATATTTATGGCAAATAAGTTAAATTAAATAAAGAAAAAAAATATTTATAACAATTGAAAGTTTAAAAAAAGAAAAAGAATGAAAAAATTGTTGTCGGTAGCTGCTTACCGGTAAGGAAGTGTAGTTGAGTTTTTATTTGTTCTTAATGAAATAATAAATTAAAAGATCACGCTACACAGTGAACAAAAAATCTACCACTACAGTGTGTTTTCTATAAAACTGCTATAGAACCTTGTTTATAGTGTCTGTCGCAAAATATTTGCCGCGATAAAACATAAATTTAAGTATCTGGTATGAAACAATTACACGACTTTGTCTGGCCAATATAAATAATGAAAAACATAACCTAATTTGATACATTTCATGAGTGTATAACGGTGAATGAACATCAATCCCTACTGGACCTCAATTTTGATAATAAAAATATACAAAATCACCAATATTTACGCTAAACTAAGCTTTGTAGAAAAAACCCTTGAAATGAAAGTTTCATTAACCTTTTTAAGCTGCATTGACTTTTGCTAGTAGTTACTTAGACGTGTTTCAGTGGATCCACCATCATCCGAGTACATAATATTATTTGAAACTAAAACGTTTTTTAAAGTCAAATCTATAGAAGATGTTACATCATCAGTCGACTATATAAAATTTGTACAAAAGTGTTTAAAATCTATGCAGGGTGATTCACAAAGATATACAGAAACTTTGGGAGCTCATTTTACATGTAAAAATAATGAAAAAAGTTTATATAAACATGTGTCCGGAAATGCTTCGTTTCCGAGTTACGGCTAGCAAAAGTTTCGCCCGGATTTCAGCTCACCAGGTGAAATGAGGTCTTCCTGAAATTCTGGTAAGGTAGATTAAGGGGCGAATTCAATCATTTCGTATGGTTTTTGGTCTGATAAATTGAATAAAACAGGTCCCAGAACTGTAAGTTAAATAGTTTTTAAGAAAAGCAGTGTCAAATGCAAAAAATGGAGTGAAAAACACATTTTTTCATCTTTGGGCAAGAATAACTTTGTTATTTCACCAAGAAACAGTTAAAATTTTTGAATAAAACATGTAAAAAATATTATTCTGAACAAACCGGTGTAAATAAAGTACACACGAAGCGAATAGATGTTTGATTAAATGAATTTTTATTCATAACAGAACAAAGTAAAATTAACTGGAAAAAAGATGAAAAATGTGTTTTTTTCACTCCATTTTTTGCATTTGACACGGGTTTTCTCAAAAACTATTTAACTTACAGTTTTGGGACCTGTTTTATTCAATTTATCAGGTCAAAAGCCATAAAAAATGATTGAATTCGCCCCTTAATGTACCTTACCAGAATTTCAGAAAGACCTCATTTCACCTGATGAGCTGAAATCCGGACGAATTCTTTTGCTAGCCGTAACTCGGTAACGAAGCATTTCCGGACCCATGTTTATATAAACTTTTTTCATTATTTTTACATGTACAATGAGCTCCGAAAGTTTCTGCATATCTTCGTGAATCACTCTGTATAAAAGTCTATAAAAAATCTATATAAAAGTTTTGTACTATGTATGACTGATAATGTAACATCTTTTACAGATTTTAAACAATTTTTAGTTTCAAATGACATTATATACTCTGATGATGGTGGATCCACCGAAACACGTCTAAGTAACAAATAGAAAAAATAGATTTTATTTTTACAATCTAAAAATATTAGATTTTTCGATATTGTCACAATTATATTTTGACAATATCGAAGAAGAGTATGGTTCGAAAAATTTCCAGTAGGCTACTTAATTCATAAAATGTTAAATAGTAGATAATAGAGTGAAAAAGTAACAATAGGGTTAGTTATAAAATGATACCTATTTAAAAAGGAGTGTATAATAAGGTAGGGTGTTTGTTGTACAAATATTTGTGAAAGAGTCGGTTGGTTGATCACCTGTAACAGCTTTCATTCTATTGAGACTTGTTTATAATACTGTAGTTAAGATTTTTCCAGTACTAATAAAAAAGAATTTATATTATTTTTGTATCGAATTCTTTCTTTTGCTAGAATTGTCTTTTTGATCTACGTATATAAAGAGCACCCGAGTGCGAAGAGTCAGTCAGTCAGTATCCGTTTGATCTTTGACGAGTGTTTGTTACGAGTGTCCTATCGATACGTTAGAAGAGGTCAACGCTCCGGGCATTGAAGTGGTCAACTATTGTTATTCTCTTTTATTATTGTGTATGTGCATTGTGTATAATTGTTTGTAAGTAGTACTAAGTAAATTATTTAAGTTATTTATTGTATTACTTCATTGTAATTAGTTTATTATTTATTACTTATTTTGTAAATCGTTTAGTTGTAATAAATATAGGATGATTCAAAAAGAGCGCCGGTTTTGATATATCAAATTAAGAGATTTATTTTATTGAAAAATTAAAAATAAATACATCAACAAGTTCATCTTTCCTTCCGATTTTATGTATGAAAAATGATGTCATGCATGTGTCCTCCTCTACTGCGCTGGCACGCATCAACTCTGTCCATGAAATTGGATATTACTGCACGACAAGTTTCGACTTCCATTTGCCCGATAACCCGTCGAATTTCCTCCTTCAAGTCATTGATGTTCTGTTTATTAACAAAACCGTTTAAGTGGAAGTGCGCCTCATCACTGAAAATGATTTTGTTTGCGAAGGTGTCATCATCCTGCCGTTTTCTCAATACCCAGTCAACAAACTGTCGTCTCTTCTGGTGGTCTGCCACTTTTAAATGTTGCGTCAACTGAATTTTATACGGGTGATATTGGAGATCGTACCGAAGAATTCTCCGTACAGAAGAACATCTTAAACCCAATTGTTGAGAACGGCGACGTATTGATTTTGCTGGGCTAACAGCCACACTGTCACGAACCAACGCAACGTTCTGCTCAGTTCGGCCAGAACGACGACGTCCAGAACTTTTAAGGTCGACTGTTGAACCTGTCTCAAAAAACTTTTTCATGAGCTTGCGAACTGTTGATTCATTCGGTGCTTCATTACGTCCTAGAGTACCGCGAAGTCGCCTGACAGTAGCCGCATAACTCTCTCCACTCTGGTAAAATGTTTTGACGATTAACACTCGTTGTGCAATAGTAAACTTCTCCATTGTTAGACACAGACTGCGAGAGTACTACACTGCGGACATGAGAAACTACAACTGAATCGTCAATCGGAATGTTCTCCAAAATAGAAATGAGGTCAAACAATGTTGCCAACCGATAAACAAAAATTTACCAGCCGTTTAAAAACCGGCGCTCTTTTTGAATCACCCTTTATTTGTAATTTTAAACTTTAGTGTATTAATTATTTAATTACCTAGATCCCGAAACAGACCTTAGTGATAAGTGTCACAATATTTACTAAAAAAAAAAAAAAAAATAATAACAATAACTTATACGTTAAATTACCACTTAAATTTTACTGAATTGTTCTGTGGAATTCAAGGTTTTCATTTACACTATACGAAGTTATATAAAGTCAAAATTCTACACAGATTACATTTAAGAGAGTTTTCTTTGTATTAACTTCCCTGTTAGCAAATGAAAGCGTTTTAAAAGATAAACTAATAATGGAAAAAAAATAATAATGATTTTTCAAATAACGCACGGAAAATGGAAATTAAATTAATTAATTAATAATTATTATAATTTTATTATAATTATTACTAGCGGAACCCGGCGTGCGTTGCTACACTTACGCGGTTCAGGATTAAATGACTAAAAACAGTACGTTTACAAAGTAATCATAAACAGGCGTTGTTTATGCAATATAGCATACATACATTAAACATATTATGCCCAAAACGGGCAGGTGGAGTGTTATTTTAATTGCACTCTATCTGTTTGGTCCAGGGCTAAAAAAAAATAGTTGTGTTTCTTATCACATAGTCAGCCACTTATATGACTGAACTATTTAAGAACAGAAGAGGTAGAGGTGTATTGTGACACTAGTCAGAGTTATCTCCTCTGAGAGTAATGAATTTCACTATACAGTTGGACCCTGTGGTGAATGAAGTGAAGGTGTCATTTGCAGGGTGGAAAGTGAGTGCTTTTCGGAGGGCCTGGCATGCTGATAAGCATACTCTTTTAGCTCAGTGACGAAGGCAATTGTAAACCACTTCACTCCTCGTTTTTACTTAGTAAAATCTCTAGAGGTTCAAACCTTTCGGCTGTTGACCTAAACAACAACATTAAACATACAATAAGCCTACCATTTATATTAACCATTATTTTTAAACCTTTAGGGCTAACTTTTTAAGGGTTTCAATAGCCTTAAACATGCACCGGTACCATAGTTACAACATAAAACAACTGCATGAAAATCGGTTCAGTAATTTAGGAGATAAAGGGGAACATAACCGCATACATAAAATTTTATATTTATAGATTATTATTAATTATTAAATAAATTAATGTATTAATTAATTACGTCTTGTGTATTGAATGCAATAATAACAAATACCAGTAAAATAATTAAGTCCATATGATTTACAAAATTGCAAAGCAAAGATTTTTAATATATTTTGTAGGAATAATTAAGAGGGAAATTTTACTTTCGAAAGGGAATTTTTATTTTGAAAAATTACCACCATTCTGAGATTCAGAGATTTACTATCAATCTATTTCAAATTGAATATATTTATCAATCGAACAATTGAACAATCAATTATCAAAATATTTTTATTCAATAATAAACTGAACTTATTGAATATTGAATCAATGATAAAATTTAATATGATAATAATTCAAACAAAGTAAAATGAAATCAAGTGATGAATTTAACTTCTTTACTCTGGAGTGATTGGGAAGAAGTAACAAACGGAAAAGGCTTTCAAATAAACAAGAGAAGAGTATTTGTGTTGGTGTTAAAGGTAATAAAAAACAGGATTGTAAAAGATAACTAGACTATAGCCTACACGTTTGAAATGTTGGCACGACTGAGAGACGACCGCTTCAATCTAAATTCTGTTGAAATAGATTAAATAGATTTACAATATTGAAACAAAAGACAGAGAGAGAGAGAGAGAGGGAGGGGGAGAGAGAGAAAGAGAGAGAACAAGAGAGAGAGGAAGAAAGAGAGTGAGTGAGAGAGAGAGAGAGTCAGAGAGAGAGGGGGTGGGAAAGAGAGTGAGTGAGAGAGAGGGGGAGAGAGAGAGAGAGGAAGCAAGACATGGAGGGAGAGAGAGAGAGGATAAGACATTAGAGTGACAGAGAAAGAGAATAATTGGAGAGAACTGGCGATGAGTTAGATTCTGGATCTAAGAATAATGTCTATTTGGATAGAGAATTGTCAAGTTTAATGAGATGCAACCATCTACATCTTCCTCTACGGTACAGGATGAGCATAAAGTATCCACTTATTCAAAGAAACTTAGTCCATGTAAAATACAGATATAATTACTTTCTCTTGACTATATGAATATATTGAAAGGAAAGTATTGTTTTCATGTCGATCACAACAAATCCACTCTTCACCCGAATATACACCTACACAGACCCCTCAACCCAAAAAAAACATGTTTTTAGCGATTGGTCGGTGTTTGTGTGTGTGAACAGAATATCTCAAGAACGGAACATCGTACGAACTTAAAACTTAAGTTACATACCACTACCGGACCCGATACGAACATGTTCATCAAAATCGGCCAACCGGAAGTAGTAGTTTATTCGTGTGATTTTTTCACTTTTTTGCCATTTTCTCAAAAACTGATTCTACGATTTTTTTAAAAATCGCCTGGTTTATTCAATTTTTTATTTTCTACAAGATAGGGTAGGCGCCGTGTTGGCTGAAATTCTCGGTGAGACGCTTTTCATGTAAAGAAATTGTTTTTTTAAGATTGCGGCGTTAATATGCATTTTAGCGCAAAAATGTAGTATATAATTAAAGTTGTTAAAAATTAAAATTCTACAACTTTTATTTCAAACATGTTTTTGTATAACCCTTAGTTTAGCAGTAATTAGCAATTTTCTATTTATTTCTCACGAAAACGTGTGAAAAATCGATTTTTTTTTAAGATTCCGGCCTTAGTATGCATTTTACGACAAAGGTGTATATAATTAATTTTATAGGAAATTAAAAGATCTACAACTTTTAATTATAGAATTTTTCTCTACAGAGCCTAGTTTAGTGTGAAAGAGTGATTTTCCTTATTTTTAAGATGAACTGGGTTCGATTTTCATTTTGCGTCTTTCGGTCATGATTAAAATAAGATTAGCTTATATTTTTAGAGGTTGGTTTTTTGTTTATTTCTAATGTTTTATTACTAATGTTAGTTTTATTGTTAATTATTTGCACTAGCAAGAGAAAGTTGTGTGAGTGTTTCACACCAGATTTTTTTTTTAAAAGTGATTACACAATTTTTCGCGTGCAAAGTCGTGCCGGGGCATGCTAGTAGTAAATAAAATAAGTATAAATTGTTATCATGTGTTAGTGGATGTATGTGTATGACCTTTATTGGAATTTGAACCCGGAAAATTAAAAATACCCGTATAATAATAATAATAATTTAAATATAGCCTAATCAAATTTGAAATCATTTATGAAAACAACATTGTAGTAGAAGGAAAATAGAATAGGGAAAAAGGATATGTTAAAAGACCGCACTCGAGGAAAACTTAATTATTTGATTGAGAATGTTATGTGAAAGCTTTTGGCAATGTGTTGACGGGGAGGAGTTGAAGGGGGTGGGTAGACGGTGGTTAGTTCTTGTGGAAAATATTATTAAAACCACGCGGCTCTCCTCAGAGTCGAGAACAGTTAGAGCCATATCGTCATTTTAGGGTTTCACGGTCGTCTCGTCTCTAAAATTTGTTCAACAATTATACGAAACGTGGATCAGCCCTTCGGGTAGAGTATGAGGAAGAAAAGGGATGAATAAAAGTAGAAGACTTTGAGTCAGACGGTGTGTGTTTAATTTGAAGAGGTCGGGGGGAGGTGTGCCACTGTAGGATAAGTTGTAGGTTCGGGGGATATAGAGGACGTAAGGGTGTGTTGGTTGGAAAACTGGGAAGTTACAAGAGTTAAAGGGGTAAAATAAGAAGGGTCGGATAGGAAAATGTAGCCAGATTAATATTTTTACGTGTGAAGAAAGGGTGGAAATAACTTTATCCTTTCTCTCTCTCTCTTTAGTTTACAACCCTATCGTCCATATTTGTCTTTTTCTCTGTTATTTTCCTAAAACAGCAGCCGCATGGAAAAGTCTCTCGAGTTGAGTTTGCTTATTGCCGTCACCAACGATATCGTTGCATGCTCACCCTCACTTCATCCACCTTTCCTTTCCGGCGAAGGTGGAGGTAGTTGTACATCGCAACGATACAATCTACAATGAAATGTTTTGAGAAACTTCATAAACAAACCTTCTGCAAATAACATATATGTTGTGTTTTAGTTACATTTAAAATAAATCTCTGTCTTCAATTAAAATATTTCAATCAAATTATTCTAACCCTCCGGGTTGGTCTAGAGGTAACGTCGTCACCAAAATCAGCTGTTTAACAGCTGTTTTTTGGAGACGAAGGTTCCTGGTTCAAATCTTAGTAAAGGTATAGGTATCAGACGAACTTATGTCCCATAGACGAGGGAGTGAGAGGGAGATAAGTGGCATAACTACGCATGCACTGAAAGGTCTTTACCGTTATAATCCAAATCAGAAAAAATACTACAGTCGTTATATTGCTTGTTAGTTTACTGCGGGCATAAACGCTTGCTCACAACAATGAGTAAAATTAAAGACAATGTTATTGGAACGGCGTGTGGGTTGTGCAAGTGAGAGCGTTATGCTTTCTCTCACTCCCACGGCTAGGGGACTTTAGTTCATGTAAATACTGTAGTTACTTTTATTCGGATTTGAATGGTAGACAGTGGTTGTGGGTGTAGTTTGATGGTTGGGGTTCAATTGACCATACTCAGTGAATGTGTCTGTAGAAGACTACACATGATTCTCATCTCTCATTGGGTGATACGGTTGGTTATTGTACAGATTGCAACTGACACAAATTAGGAATAAAAGAAAATTATTCTGACTCAAACTACAAGTCCAGCCTCTCTAAGTTTGCTTCTAATGTAAACAAATAATGACGTCACTGAGCATGCGCATTATGTAAAAATGTGTACACGCTGATTAAAAAGTAACAACAAAATACTTTCAAAAGTATTTAAATACAAAATACTTTAAAAGTATTTTTATAAATGAAATTGTTAGGTCTACATACATCATATCACGGCTGATGTTTTTAGTACTTTAAGCACTTATAATTTAAAAAATAGTTAACTTAATAGGAATACGACATCCATAAAGTGGTGGACTCTAGCGTGCACCCTGTAGTAGCTGGTTTTGGTTTGTTGACAGAAGGAGGAGCAAACTTAGAGCGGCTGAACTATAATTATATTTTACGTATACAGAGTGAGGCATATGTATATGTATGGGGGGAACTCTTCAATAAGTTGGAAACTGTTGTAGATATAATACTGTAACTTTCAGGATAAGTTATTGGTGGTCAAATACTTTACCTTTTGACGTACAACTGAATTTCAACTCCTTCTAAGGGGGTGGCCTAGGGGTTGTAACTCAAATATTTTAAATGTAAACACCCATTGTGTGGTACATAATTTTAAAGGCCTTTTAAATACAAGAAAAACGGCATAAATAAAAATTCTCTATGATACTTGTATCCAAAATGGCGGATGATTGAAGTTTTAGTTTTTAAAGAAATAATTGACACAATAATGAAACTTAGAACAACATTTTTTTGAATGAATAACGAAATACATTGAAAAAATTGGTTATTTATTTAGTAATCTGTTTACTACTATTTACATTTCAATTTAAAAGATGCTCGAATTGCCCTTCTTCTCTCGTTTGACAGTGTGCCAGTCTGTCATAAAATGATGACACCGCATTATTTAATAACTCCTCAGTGATGGTTTGTGCTGCTTCTTCAATTTTATTTCGTAGCTCATTGATATTTTGCAGCTTACTTGGGTAAACAATACTTTTTAAGTGGTCCCATAGAAAGTAATACAATGGTGTCAAGTCGGGTGATCTCGCTGGCCATTCTATTGCCCCTCTTCGTCCAATCCATCTTCCAGGAAAAAATCGGGTGAAGAAGACTAACAGAAGAAAAAAAAGAATAAGGAGTTTGTTTTGGTTTAACGTTCGACTGTTCTGCAATTACTGCTAATGCAGATGGTGAAGGATGAAATGATTTTTTTGTAACGTATGAAAATATGCCATGCCTGAATGGGATTCGAACCCAAGACCGCATGATGAGAGGCGAGCACGTTACAAACTACGCCAATGCGGCCGGAATTGGCGTAGTTCCTTATTCAAGAATAAGGAAGAGGATAAATTAGATTTCCATTAGAAAACATCAAAGAAAATTCAAACAAAAGGTGTTAAGGGTTGTGTTAAGATTATAAGGATTCCCTAAAGGGATTTATACAGCTGTTTATACAAATTGAAATCGCTGTAAACCATAATGAGGTGATTGTGCTTTTAGTATACACAACCGACACCTACCTACCTTAGTTCAATTTGCTTTTATCTTTCAATATGAAGGTGAGAAATGTTGCTCACTAACTAACTCACTGATTCACTCGTTCAATACTGGAATCGTTCAATAAGAACGGTTCAATTGAACTACGTAGATTGACGGTGGAGGGGAAAACTGACAAAACTTATTATTACATTTTACAGGGTGAACAATAACTTCTCACTTTTTTTTACTTTCTCTTGCCTATATAAATATATAGGAAGGAGCCAAAATCGACATGAAAACGACATGATAGTTTGGAGTGAAGTGAAAGAGTTTTTAAATTATTATTTTTGTTATTTATTTTTCAAGTTGATTAACGGTGCGGTATGTTAATAATTTATATTGTGAGCTGCGGTTACATTAAAACTACACATCAGGTTTTAATAAATTATTAAAATAAAATTTAAATTGTCAATATTTTTATATATTGTGCTTATCAATGTTTAAGTTTAATTAAAATATTTAAATATCGTAAAATTAATATGTTATTTTTATTTTTATTCTACATTGCATGAATGTTTCCATTCTTTTCAATTATTCGATCAAAGTCACGTCTTTGGAACAGTGTTGTTTTCTTTAGTTTTAATTGTATGTTACCATACAAATTTTATAATTGTACAAGCATTCTTTATAAAACTGTAATGGACGATCGTAATTTATTCCCTCCCTTTACTAAAAATACGACTGGTTAGAGAGTAAGAAATAAAATATGAAAAGTAAATGGAAATATGTACCTATTAGTTCAGATAGATGAGTTTTAAAAAGTTGATCGAATTTTGTTTATTTGTTTTTAGTTTTGTGTAAATGTATGGGATGGAGGTTGAAGTATAACGTATAACCACATATAATGTAGGAGTGAGGAGGGGAGAGAGAGCGAAGATAGGTTTTCCATCTAAATGCAAATGGTGATGATGAGAATGATATGGTGGTATCTGATATAGAAGGGACTAGGTCCGCGGTTAGAGACGAAAGAAAGAGAAAGAGTGTGGTGAACGGGAAAGAGAGAAATAAGGGAGTTGGTTAGTGAATAGGGGTGAAGGAGATATGTGGAAGTGGAAATGGACGGGCCGCAGGTGTTCAAGGGGAATCAAAGAGTAACCGAACCATGGTGGTAGTGCTGCCTCCAGATGGAGATCACGTTTTCACCTTACTCAATCCTCAATCCTCAATCCTCAATCCTGATCCTCAATGCTTGACTCTCCCTGTTCTATAATTCTTCCTTCTTCCTTCCCCCATACATACAGATAACTCTTTGAATAACATCTACCCCGACGAGTACTGAAAACTTAACAACCCCACACACACACACACACATCATACTCTTATTCTCCGGCCTATAGTATATTTTATATCAACTATCCTAATACCATGTCATTTCGTGATACATTTCTAAAAATCCTGTTAAATTTTTCACGGAAACATATTTCAGTTACCCTAAATAATTATAAATTGAACATAAAAATAATCTGGTGTGAAACACTCACACTACTTTCTCTTGCCAGTGCAAATAATTAACAATAAAACTAATATTAGTAATAAAACATTAGAAATAAACAAAAAACTAACTTTAATAACATAACCTAATTTTAAAAATGAGTGAAAGACGTAAAATGAAAATCAACCTCAGTTTAGCTTAAAAATACGGAAAATCACTCTTTCACGCTCAACTAGGCTCTGTAGTGAAAAATGCTTTAAATAAAAGTTGTAGATCTTTTTATTTTCTATAAATTTAATTATATACACTTTTGTCGTAAAATGCATACTAAGGCCGAAATGTTAATAAAATCGATTTTTCACACGTTTTCGTGAGAAAAAACAGAAAATTGCTAATTACTGCTAAACTAAGCGTTATACAAAGAAATGTTTGAAATAAAAGTTGTAGAATTTTAAATTCTCTACATTTTTTATTATATATATTTTCGTGCTATAATACATATTAAAGCCGTAATCTTAAAAAAAACACTTTTTTTACGTGAAAACAGCCTTACCAAGAATTTCAACAGAAGAACAACAGATCGAGTGCAAATAATTTAACACTCAACCTGACTGTTATGGGCACAGGAAAAAATCTATAAAAACAATACTTTCTTTTTCTATGACAAGAGAAATGAAAATGTTAAGTGAACTTGGAGAAAATAGGGAAAAAAATAAACCGATTTATTAAATGAACCCCACTGAGGCACTTTTAGGTTACTTGAAAAATTATTTGAGCAGTTGTTGTGTGTAAAATAATATTGTGTAATCTAATTTACTAATTTTTTTCATTTCTAATTTGTGTACGTTGCAATCTGTTCAATTTAGAACAATAAGCAACCCAATGACCCACTGAGATGAGAATGAAGTGTATGACGTGTAAATGAGGTGTCGTCTTGTACAGACACCTGAGAGAGTATGGTTAATTAAACCCCAACCATCAAAGTACACCGGTAACCACTGTCTAGTATTCAAATCCGTATAAAAGTAACTACCTTAACTAGGATTTGAACCAGGAACCTTCGTCTCCGAAAATCAGCTGTTAAACAGCTGATTTCGGTGACGACTTTACCTCTAGACCAACTCGGTGGGTTAAGTTAATTAATTCACTAATCAGTAATTTAAAGCAGAATTGATAACGACAGAAAGTTTTTTTATAAACGATTGAACGGTCGCGGTCGTTTGGTTGTTGGAAAAATGTGTTGGAGGAGAGAAAATGAGATGTGGCAGATTGCCATGGGGTCTAACCAACTTTTTTCACAAAGCTCTAAGTAAGTTGGACCAGGACGACATTTAGGTTAAGCTTTTGACGCTATGCAGGCACGCAGGCAGCGTCTGGTGAGGGTACCAGATTGGATTTTAACATGACTCTAGTAGTGGAGTCATTAATAAGTGTGTGGTGTGTTACGTACAAATGCAACTCCACCCTCCTTTCATTTCAGACCACCGCTTTGTAATTACTTCACTCTACAAAGGTGCTCTTAAATTATTATATGCTTTTTTAAACAAAGTAATTCTTTATTTTGTTACTTAATTACTCTAACAATATTCCGCTATGTCTTAACATTTTTAATCTCAAACAACGACAAAAATATAAAACACCTTTGTTAAAAACACACAAAATTGATAAAAATAGATGGCCGGCTCGTTGGCGTAGTGATTAACGCAACTGGCTTCTACGCCGGGCTCCCGTGTTCGATTCCCGGTCAGGTCTCGCATCATCACTCATTTTCATTATCATCATCATCATCATTATCCACCGTCTGCATAAAGGGGGTAGTCAACTCAAGAAGATGATTTTTTTTAAATTTCGATTTTTTACATTTATTTGAAGTTTAAAATTTTCTGAATCACAACATTTGTTTAGTTTGTACGTTGACAAAAAGTTATAAAAACATCTGTTTAAAATAAAGCTCACTAGCAAGGCGAGTGAAATTATTCCTTCAACTTTAAGTTTTCCGGGAATGTGGTTTTTACATTATTGTACATTTTTGGGAAATAAATATTTTGGTTATTATTGGAGATATTTGGATGATGTTTTTTTTTTAATTTTTATAATTTCTTGCTCTATTATCTATGGAATGATTATTCCAAAAACCTTTATAGGGGTTTAGTTAAAAAATAATTTGTGAATACATAAAAAAAATGTTTTTCAAAATATGGTTTTTCTTTAATAAATTTCTTGTAAGAAAAAATACATACAAGCGCATACAACAGATAATAGAGAGCTATTTTCTGTATTTTGTAGCATAAGAATCATGTTGATATCTTTCTTGGTTCCTGAGAATTTTGATTCCCCGTAAAAGCCCGCTTTTCCAACCTCACCCTTATATTAGGGGCTGTAATTAATTTTTTGGCTTGGTTCAAATGGTAGATCATTACTAGTAAAATACTCCTTCATTTAAAATAAATAATGATACATTATAGCCAGAAGTTTTGATTTTCATTTTCTGGGTTGACTACCCCATTAACAGAAATTGAAAAACAGTCAGACGTCAAAAATAAAAATAAATAGATACATTAGAGAGTCTAAAATCGGTCCATCTGTTCGGCAGCTACGGTGCGACAGACAGAACACCAGATCGAATTTTGATGTTAGGTTAAAAAATTTGGTGTTCTGTAAAAATTAATTTTAACGTTTGTCAACGCCACTCCTTCTAATTAATCATTTACTGTGTTGCCAGCCTCCAATATTTCTCCCGGCATTTGTCGGTGCGGTAGGTCCTTTGGCGGCGTACCGACAAACCTTTCGGCTGCGCACCGAAAGAGGCCTTTATCATAAAGGCCGAGCCAGTAGCCGCCCTCTACCATAGCGCTTCGATTCAGAGTTTGTTCTCTGCAAAGCAACTCTGCAAAGAATTTAAGTTGACAGTTTTAACGAAGAAGACAAAGGTAATGACATTCAGGGGGAAGGAGCCAGTCAGAAGTAAAATTGTTATAGATAATAATATTTTGTTCTTCAGATCTCCCACTTTCAGTATCTAGGTTGCAACATTACATACCACCAGGATAAAGATGGTTACAATAAGATCCACCCACCCATTTCAGAAAATATGCGCAACTATCCAATCCACTTTAAAAAATAGCACCAGCAAAAACACGAGGGTGAGATTTTATAAAACATTAGCAGTGCCGACTCTACTCTATGGCAGTTGCAGTTGGGTGCTATCAAAGCGAGAGGAGATTCAGTAGATTGCAACCATCTGAAATGAAATTTCTTCCACATATAGGTATCAGACGAACTAATGTCCCATAGCCGACGGAGTGAGAGGGAGAGGGAGATATGTGGCATAACTACGCATGCGCTCATAGGTCTTTACCGTTGTAATCCAAATCTGAAAACATACTACAGTCGTTATCTTGCTTGTTAGTTTATTGCATGTATAAACGCTGGCTCATAACAATGAGTAAAATTATACGACAATGTTATTGAAACAGCGCGTATGGGTTGTGCGAGTGAGAGCGTTATGCTTTCTCTCACTCCCACGGCTAGGGGACTTCAACTCATCTGAATACTGTACATATGGGTGTAGTAGAGAAGATCGTTACAGAAATACCGAGATAAGGAAAGAACTCAATCTCTTCTGTACAAACAACAAGGTATCCCAGAACAGAATGCAGTGGTTAGAGCATACAAACAGAATGCGGGAGGATAGGATACCTAACCAGACACTGGGCTTTCAGCCGAAAGGCAGGAGAGAACGAGGACGCCCGAAAAAGAGATGGGCAGACTTGAGAGGTTCGCAACTGGTAGAGATGCCTAATCCTTGAAAGGCAGAAGAAGAAGAAAAAGTAGGAGATGGTGAAGAAGATAATGATGATGAAGGAGAAAAAGAAGAAGAAGAAGATGATGATGATGAAGGAGAAGAAGAAGAAGAAGAAGAAGATGATGATAATTAAGGAGAAGGAGAAGAAGAATAAGAAGAAGAGGATGATGATGATGAAGGAGAAGAAATAGAAGAAGGAGAAGAAAAAGAAGAAGATGATGATGAAGGAGAAGGAGAACAAGAAGAGGATGATGATGAAGGAGAAGAAGAAGAAGAAGAAGAAGAAAAAGATGATGATGATGATGATGAAGGAGAAGAAGAAGAAGAAGAAGAAGAAGATGATGATGATGATGATGATGATGATGATGAAGGAGAAAAAGAAGAAGAAGAAGTAGAAGATGATGATGAAGGAGAAGGAGAAGAAGAAGAAGAAGAAGATGATGATGATGATGAAGGAGAAGGAGAAGAAGAATAAGAAGAAGAGGATGATGATGATGAAGGAGAAGGAGAAGAAGAAGAAGAAGAAGAAGAAGATGATGATGATGATGAAGGAGAAAAAGAAGAAGAAGAAGAAGAAGATTAATTTTGCATTCCACTAATGGTAAGAGTGAGTAGGTGTGTAGCACTGGTGCATCTGCTACTACTGGAATATAACTTGAAATGTAGTAGTGATTTGGTGAAATGAAATAAAACGGGCATCAAGAATGAGGAAGTTACTGAAGTAGTAGTAGTAGTAATACGGTTAACGTAAAGTTAAGGATTGCTCAGCTCAGCGGAGAAAAGGGAGGAGAAAAAAGGAAATGGAGGGTCATAAAACAGAAGAAGAGTAAATTTGATGTGTAATTTATCGTTTTTTTTGGGTCGGGGTGTGTACGTTCTGTTGAAAAGTACTAACCGCCAATTGAAGGGACCCATCGTCGATCGGGTCGACTACACCCTCCACTCCTCTTCTCTCTTTTCTTACTTGAGATTTATGTACGGGGGTGAGAGTGAGTGAGAGAGCAGACACCAGATCGTGTCTTCACTACACTCATCAATAGAACCGAACAAAATATTCGGCTGAACCCGTTCATTTTTCGCCAATACAACGGGTACTATGTTCATTCTCTTCTAATTCTACAAGTTTTTCAAGCAATGTAATTCTTTTACGATTAGTTATTTTACTTTCTCTTGCATATGTGAATATAAAGATAGAAAAGTATTGTTTTCATGTCGATTTTTCGAAATCGAGTTTTTACCGGATCTACACGTTTTTAGACTCACTGAATCCAAAAAAACATGTTTTTAGCGATTCGCCTGTGTGTGTGTGTGTGTGTGTGTGTGTGTGTGTGTGTGTGTGTGTGTGTGTGTGTGTGTGTGTGTGTGTGTGTGTGTGCGTGCGTGCGTGTGTGTGTGCGTGCGTGTGTGTGTGTGTGTGTGTGTGTGTGTATGTGTGTGTGTGTGTGTGTGTATGTGTGTGTGTGTGTGTGCGCGCGCGCGCGCGTGAGTGTGTGTGTGTGTGTGTGTGTGTACAAGGGAGAGAGAGTGAGGGGGAGAAAGAGAGAGAGAGAGAGAGAGAGAGAGAGAGTGTGTGTGAGAGGGAGAAAGAGAGAGAGTTTTTTTTTTTTTTTTTTTTTTTTTTTGGTTTAACGTCCGACTGTTCTGCAATTACTGCTAATGCAGACGGTGAATGATGAAATGATTTTTTGTAACGTATGAAAAAATGCCGTGCCTGAATGGGATTCGAACCCAAGACCGCATGATGAGAGGCGAGCACGTTGCCAACTGCGCCAATGCGGCCGGCAAGAGAGAGAGTGAGAGGGAAAAGAGAGAGAGAGAAGAGAGA
The DNA here is from genome assembly GCA_035578175.1 of Catonia carolina. Taxonomy (NCBI): domain Eukaryota; kingdom Metazoa; phylum Arthropoda; class Insecta; order Hemiptera; family Achilidae; genus Catonia; species Catonia carolina. The sequence continues at coordinate 1,482,878 of JAQMRL010000002.1, read as the reverse complement.
GAGAGAGAGGGCGCGCGCGCGCGTGTGTGTGGTGTGTGTGAACTGAATATCTCAAGAACGGAACATCGCACGAACTTGAAACTTGAAACTTAAGTTATATACCACTACCGAACGCGACACGAACATTTTCATCAAAATTGGTCAACCGAAAGTAGTAGTTTATTCGTGTTATGATCAGTGAGTGTTTCACACCAGGTTTTTCAATTTGTATTTCTATGTTTAAAATAATCATTATTCAATTATTGTTCAAAAAATTATAACAACTCTTTAGTTCAAGGAATCAGTGAATATTATTAACCCCTTAAAGGTTTTTGACGAAATATTACGTCGGATGCACACGAAAAGTACCACTGACGTAATATTACGTTTCTGTCAAAAACCACGAACTTATTTTTGTTTTAGAACGCAATATTTCGTCGCCAACACCCGGCAATGCGTACGAGTCTTTTGTAGTAAAAAAAATGAATAAAATAAATACAAAATACATAAATGAAATAAATAATAGCCTACATAAATATAAATTTATTATGTAATAATAAATAAATAATAAAAATAATTCAGTGGGAAAAAATTAAGCAAAATAACATTAATTCCGATTTAAAATAATTAACCTTTAAGGGGTTAATGAAGTTAATTAATCACACAATTTGGACTCATTTTATTTAAATGGATTGCCAAAACATTGTTACTGTACACGTCTAGTAATTTTATTAAATAGGCAAACTCTTGATAAAGAAATATAAATAAGACTATTAATGAAAAACGGTGCATTGTTTTACGAGTATTACTTTTGAAATGAAATTTATGCTTCATGAGAGAGAGAGAGAGAGAGAGAGAGAGAGAGAGAGAGAGCCAGTAAATTTTCTAAGCAATAATCGGATGTAGGTCGTAACGGAGGCATAATTTAAAAAACGTTTCCTTCCTCCCATTGGCCCGATCATAAAAAATACCATAAAACGGTCACATCTGATCCGATCTGGTGATCTGGTGATAGTCACCATTTTCCACTCTTCCAATTTCCACCCACCGTGGGCGGTCATAACTTTATAGTCGCATCCGATTTTACGAGTTTAAACGACATCATTTTTAATAGGCCGCTTTGATTTTATGAAGTAAACGTCTTCATTTTTTAATACAATGATCTCTCTCCCTCGCTCAATTTATCATTGTCTTCTCTTCCCTTCTTACCATTATTAAAATATTAATTATGCAATGTTAACTTTAACTCCAGAGAATCTCTTTGGTGGATCATGTAACAAACGGAGAGATGCTGGAACGTATTGGGGAAGGAGATGGAGGTTGTGAATGAATTGTGACAATATCGAAGAAAAGGATGGTTCGTGAAGGTTCTAGTGTTTCATTCATAAAAATCTGGTGTGAAACACTCACACAACTTTCTCTTGCCAGTGCAAATAATTGACAATAAACCTAATATTAGTAATAAAACATTAGAAATAAACCAAAACTAACCTCAATAAACATAACCTTATTTTAATCATGAGTGAATGACGCAAAATGAAAATCGAACTCAATTTGGCTTAAAAAAACGGAAAATCACACTTTCACGCTAAACTAGGCTCTGTACAGAAAAAAGCTCTAAATAAAAGTTGTAGATCTTTTAATTTTCTATAAATTTAATGATAAACACTTTTGTCGTAAAATGCATACTAAAACCGAAATCTTAAAAAAAATCGATTTTTCTCACGTTTTCGTGAGAAAAAAAACAGAAAATCGCAAATTACCGCTAAACTAAGCATTATACAAAAAAATGTTTGAAATAAAAAATGTAGAATTTTAAATTCTCTACAACTTTTATTATATACATGTTTGCTCTAAATTGCATGTTAAAGCCGTAATCTTAAAAAAACTATGTTTTTACGTGAAAACAGCCTCAACCAGAATTTCAGCAAACATGGCGTCTACCCTATCTTGTAGAGAATAAAAAATTGAGTAAACCAGGCGATTTTAAAAAAAATCGTAGGACCAGTTTTTGAGAAAATCACAAAAAAGTGAAAAATTACACGAATAAACTACTACTTCCGGTTGACCGATTTTGATGAAAATGTTCGTGTCGGGTCCGGAAAGGGTATGTAACTTAAGTATCAAGTTTCAAGTTCGTACAACGTTCCGTTCTTGAGATATTTTGTATACACACACACAGACACACAGACCAATCGCTAAAAACATGTTTGAGTGGGTTCAGGGGGTCTGAAAACGTATAGATCCGGTGAAAACTCGATTTCGAAAAATCGACATGAAAACAATACTTTCCTTCCTATATATTCATATAGGCAAGAGAAAGTAAAAATAGTAAAGAGAGGATAATAGAGTGAAAGAGTAACAATGGGGACGTAATTTTTAAAACAAAATTGTATGGTCCATAGATTAAATTTAAAAATGTCAGTACCTCGAGAAGAAACACGACACCTATTATGTGTAAAGTTTAATTTCCCTATCTTTTACCAATCCTATGAAAAATGTACTTAAAAGAGCAAATTTAATTTTGGCGGAATACAAACTACAGTCTCCCCTTAAGTAAAAGAAAAAACGTTTTCTAAAAAACGTTAAAGATATTTTTTTTTGGAATTCCTAATGTGTGTACGTTGCAATCTGTTCAATTTAGAACAATAAGCAACCCCATCACCCAATGAGATAAGGATGATATGTATGACGTGTAAATGAGGTGTAGTCTTGTACAGACCCAGGCCGACCATTCCTGAGAGAGTATGGTTAATTGAACCCCAACCATCAAAGTACACCGGTAACCATTCTCTAGTATTCAAATCCGTATAAAAGTAACTACCTTTACTAGGATTTGAACCAGGGACCTTCATCTCCAAAAATCAGCTGTTAAACAGCTGATTTTGGCGACAATTTTATCTCTAGACCAACCCGGTGGGTTTTACTTAAAATAACAAATTTAATATTGGCGGGATGCATAGTACAGTCTCCCCTTAAATAAAAGAAAAACGTTAACGTTGATGAATCAATAAGTTTAGCCAAGAGTTTCGTTTTATAATCAACACGATCAAAAGACGTTACTTATATTAAGTTAGTTGAGTCGGTGCATTACTTAAGAGACGTTTCCTTTTCCTTTTGGCACCCCTTTAAACCTTAAAGGGGGTAGAATATTGTTGTCGTAAGAAAAGGGGTGTTTAGTTGTTAAAGTCGACCTAAGATAGGTACCGTTTGCTTGTAAAGGAGTAAATACATTTACCATTTACCATTGGAGGTGGTTGTAGCTCTATATTGTGTTTACATGATTGTGTGTGTGTGTGTGTGTGTATGTGTGCGTACAATGCTAATACAATCTGCATACGTATTGAGTCCCTTTGATGTCAGTTACCAAAGTAGCAAAGTAAAGCCCCACAAACAGTTAGACCATTCACCCGAACCCATAACTTAGAGTGATTAACTTCGTCACCGTCATAGTCACTAGTCCTATCTGACTTCGCTTTTATAGTACAGGGTGGTCATAAATATTATTAGCATTTTATAGGTGAATAGAAAAATAGTTGCTAAATGAAAATATAGGTGAATAGAAAAATAGTTGCTAAATGAAAATCTGCCCAGAGCAGACAGGTGGAGTGTCAAATTATTTACACCCAATTTGTTCATTGCAGGGCTAAAATAAATAATTGTGTTTCTTATCACATGGTCACCCAATTAAATGACTGAATCATTTAAGGGCAGAAGAGGTAGAGGTGTAAAAGACACTAATCAGAGTTATCTCCTCTGAAAGTAATGAATTTCATTATACAGCCGGACCCTGTGGTGAATGAAGTGAAGGTGTCATTTGCAGAGTGGAAAATATGTGCTTTTCAGAGGGCCCGGCATGCTGATAAGCGTACTTTTCCACTCAGTGAGGAAGGCAATGGTAAACCACCTCACTCCTCGTTTTACTTAGTAAAACCTCTGCAGGTTCAAACCAGCCTTTCGGCTGTTGACCTAAACAAAAACAACAAATGAAAATATAGGTGAATAGAAAACATTTTCCCATAACGGGCAGGTGGAGTGTGTAGAATAACAATCTATTATAGATAGTATCGTTGATCAAATGTCAAGATTAAAAGTCAATTGTTGGAGAATTTTAAATAAATATTTAAATAATAAAATAAATAAACATCAGGATACATAATTTCCAGTTTTTATCTTAATATTTTTTATATCAAGAATTAAATACATAAAAATAAAATTTAACAAGAAACATTAGAGTCTAAATAATAATTCCAGAAGTCAAATAGTTTAACTTAATGAAAGTGAACCTACTAAAAAACAAATGAATGTATAATTTTTTTTTTAATTTCTAATATGTGTACGTTGCAATGTGTTCAATTGAGAACAATAAGCAACCCCATGACCCAATCACATGATGATGAAGTGTATGACGTGTAAATGAGACTGTGTAGTCTTATACAGACACACTCACTGAGTATGGTTAATTGAACCCCAACCATCAAAGTACACGGGTAACCACTCTCTAGTATTCAAATCCATATAAAAGTAACTACCTTTACTAGGATTTGAACCAGGAACCTTCATCTCCGACAAACAGCTGATTTTGGCGACGACTTTACCTCTAGACCAACCCGGTGGGTTAAATTAATTTTAAATAAATAATCGATCTAAATATCGATCGAAAATATCTAAATAATCGATATAAATAGATCTTGATGTTGTATTAATTTTCTTTTACTAAATTTTATTTAATTAATATTATTTATAATTTTAAATAAATAATTTCAATTAAATAAAACTTAATAAAAGGAAATTAATACAACATCAAGATCTAAATATATTAAGAAACTTAATTTAATATCATAATTATTTTGAGACCAACAGACGGAATTTATGAAAGAATTAATTAAAAATCGGTAAAATCGATTGTAGGCCTAACAATGGTCTAATCCCCTATTCAATCCAGGTCAATGGTAGGCCTACAAGGCACATCAGAAGAAATCTCCAACAGCGTCATAAACTTTGTAAATATACTATTTAAAAAATCTGGTGTGAAACATTCACACAACTTTCTCTTGCCAATGCAAATGATTAATAATAAACCTAACATTATTAATAAAATATTAGAAATAAACAAAAACTAACCTCAAAAACATAACCTTATTTTATTCATGAGTGAATGACGCAAAATGACAATCGAACTCAGTTTGGCTTAAAAATACGGAAAATCACGCTTTCACGCTAAACTAGGCTCTGTAGAGAAAAATGCTCTAAACAAAAGTTGTAGATCTTTTAATTTTCTATAACTTTTATTATATACACTTTTGTCGTAAAATGACATACTAAGACCGAAATGTTAAAAAAATCGATTTTTCTCACGTTTTCGTGAGAAAAAAACAGAAAATCGCAAATTACCGCTAAACTAAGCGTTATACAAAAAAATGTTTGAACTAAAAGTTGTAGGTTTTTAAATTCTCTACAACTTTTATTATATAAGTTTTTGCGCTAAAACTTATATTAAAGCCGTAATCTTAAAAAAACAACGTTTTTACGTGAAAACAGCCTCACCGAGAATTTCAGCAAACATGGCGCCTACCCTATCTTGTAGAGAATAAAAAATTAAGTAAAATAGGCGATTTTAAAAAAAATCGTAGGATCAGTTTTTGAGAAAATCGCAAAAAACTGAAAAATTATACGAATAAACTACTACTTCCGGTTGACCGATTTTGATGAAAATGTTCGTGTCGCGTCCGGTAGTGGTATGTAACTTAAGTTTCAAGTTTCAAGTTCGTACGATGTTCCGTTCTTGAGATATTCTGTTCACACACAGACACACACACAGACCAATCGCTAAAAACATGTTTTTTGGGTTCAGGGGGTCTGAAAACGTATAGATCCGGTGAAAACTCGATTTCGAAAAATCGACATGAAAACAATACTTTCCTTCCTATATATTCATATAGGCAAGAGAAAGTAAAAATTTTCATTATTTCTGAGCTCATTTAAACAGTCATAAATTTATTTAAAGTAACATAATTTATTGTAATTGCAATTAACTTCATTAAAGACTTAGTATTATAAGAAGGTGTCATCAATCAATCAATAAATTTAATTAAATTAAATTTCAACAATCAATAATTTTCTTTTGTAATTCAAATTTTGTCAATTTTTAATTTTAAGTAAATTAATTAACGTTCATTAAAATATCATTTAATATAATCCAATTGTGTCTTTATTTTTATTTCTTTACTCATTTAATTGATTTAATCTAAATTTCAAATACCTTTTCGAAACCACTTTACAAGTGTTAAATTAATTGTATAGTCACTAGAGTCACGAGTTTGCCCTTGTTTGCAACGAGGGGTAAAGGGGGAAAAGCATCAGTGCGCATGCGCGACTGCTTTAATTTCAGTACGACAAACTTAACAACTTATACTGTACCCAGAGCATAGCCTATACAGTATATCGCGGAACCTTTTGTAGGTTAACTGTGCGAATATAACTGTTTGTTACCGTAAACACAAAAATGTCGATTTCTCGAAAACGTGGTCGAACTATTCATAGTACTTTTTTTTGTAATCCCTAATAATTTGTGTACGTTGCAATCTGTTCAATTGAAAACAATGAGCAACCCCATGACCCAATGAGATGAAGATGATATATATGACGTGTAAATGAGGTGCAGTCTTGTACAGACTCAAGTCGACCATTCCTGATAGAGTATGGTTAATTAAACCCCAACCATCAAAGTACACCGGTAAACACTGTCTAGTATTCAAATCCGAATAAAAGTAACAACCTTTACTAGGATTTGAACTAGGAACCTTCGTCTCCGACTAACAGCTGATTTTGGCGACGACTTTACCTTTTTCCGGCCGCATTGGCGAAGTTGGTAACGTGCTCGCCTCTCATCATGCGGTCTTGGGTTCGAATCCCATTCAGGCACGGCATGTTTTCATACGTTACAAAAATCATTTCATCATTCACCGTCTGCATTAGCAGTAATTGCAGAACAGTCGGACGTTAAACCAAAAAAAAAAAGACTTTACCTCTAGACCAACCCGGTGGGTTATTCATAGTACAGAACGCAATGTAATAAAATGTTGTGAAGTTGAAGCTAAACAAAAATGCCTATCCGTGCCTCTTGCCTTCTTGCATTGGATCAACATTTTCTACGAATGAATCGCCTGGTTTACTATCGTTGTCACCGGCGTCTTCACTATCAGTCTCACTAGTCTACCTAACCGCTTCTTTTCTTTACCACGTGAGTCAACAAAACTGTTAAAGAATAGCTTCTTCTCGTCTTTAATTTCCTTCTTTATTTCTCAAATTGTGGAAAGAGAAACATCACAGTAGTTAGCCACTCGTTCGTGGCTTTTGTTAAGAGGCAGGGGGAAAGGTTTTTCGTTTAGCTTTAACTTAACAGCATTTTAGCTATTACACTGCACTGATTTCGTTCAGCACTGTGAATAGACTGCCCACGTTTTCGAGAAACTAACATTTCTGTTTACGGTAACAAACAGTTATATTCGTACAGTTTACCTACAAAAGGTTCCGCGATATACTGTATATGTTCTGGATATAGTATAAGTTGTTATGTTTATTGAACTGAAATTAAAGCAGTCACGCATGCGCACTGATGCTTTTCTCCCTTCACCCGTCGTTGCAAATAAGGGCAAACTCGTGACTCAACTGACTGTACCTACATTATAGACACCTATACTCAATTTCTCTCTACAAACGTTCCATTTGGTTGAAAGCCTACTGTCTTCAACATCGAATAATGTCTATTGAAAATGAAAATGCAATAGTTCCTTCATCAGTCTCTCTCTCTCTCTCTCTCTCTCTCTCCCTCTCTCTCTCTCACTCACTCACTCTTACTCTAACTCTCTCTCTCTCACTTTATCTCTCTCACTCACTCTTACTTTAACTCTCTCTCTCTTTATCTCTCTCTCTCTCTATCTATCTATCTATCTATCTATCTATCTGTCTATCTATCTCTCTCTCTTCCTGTACCTCTCCCAAGGGCAATTATTAATGTAATTACTCCCAGTTCAGGTTTAATTCCATCCTGTTGTTGTCAACAAAGTGTATCTAACTTATGTATTCCCACATCAGTACACAAATGTTGCATTTCATCCCTTAAGTAGAGGAGAGATCTGTGAGGTATACGCTCTATTCGTAATTTCATTACTTTATTATAAAGCAGTAGCCATTTGACTATTGGAAGTAGGGAGAGAGAAGCTGTACAACTATGGTTATATTAGCAATCAAACAATTTGTAAGTTCGTCTCTTCTTCTTCTTCTTGATGTGCCTATCCGTTACGAATGTTGGCGATCATCATGGCAATCTTCATCTTGTCTGCAGCAACTCGGAAAAGCCGTACCGAAGTTGTATTGTACCAGACTCTGAGGTTCCTCAACCAGGATGTTCTTCTTCTACCTGGTCCCCGCTTTCCAAAAATTTTCCCTTGTAGAATGGCTTGCAGGAGGGAATATCTGGTTGCATTTCTCATAATGTGCCCGAAGTACTGTAGCTTTCGAGACTTGATAGTGGTCAGTACCACCCGATTCTTCCCCATTCTTCTGAGAACCTCTTCATTTGTTACTCGATCAGTCCAAGGGATCTTTAGTATTCTCCGGTACAGCCACATCTCAAACGCTTCCAATTTCTTGCACATATCCTTGTTCAGGGTCCACGATTCAGCACCATAAAACAGAACAGAGAATACATAGCATCGCACCATTCTCACTTTCATACCAAGAGAGAGGTAGTGGCTTTTGAAGAAGGCCCTCATCCGGTTGAAGGTGGATCTAGCCTTTCCAATGCGCGCTCTTATCTCCTGGTTGTTGGTCCATTCCTCATTTATAAGTTCTTATTTCTCATTTTATAAGTTATAAGTTCGTCTACCAATCCGATAATTAGCTTCTCTATTTGAAAATAAATTCTTTGTTTTGCATAGTGTAACCTTACCCACCGGGTTGGCCTAAAGGTAAAGTCGTTGCCGTGAGTCAGCTGTTTAACAGCTGATTTTCGGAGACGAAGGTTCCTGGTTCAAATCCTAGTAAAGGTAGTTACTTTTATACGGATTTGAATACTAGACAGTGGTTACCGGTGTACTTTGATGGTTGGGGTTTAATTAACCATACTCTCTCAGGAATGGTCGGCTTGAGTCTGTACAAGACTGCACAGTCTCATTTCCTTGTCATACACATCATCCTTATCTGATTGGGTGATGGGGTTGCTTATTGTTCTCAATTGAACAGATTGCAACCTTGTAGCGAGATAAAAATATATGGTTGTATTTAAAGTAATAAATTAATTTATAATGTCAAAAAATAAAAACTAATGTAACGGATGTAATTAATATTTGTCAAGTTGGGCGTTTGTCGGGAATAAACCGACATCGTAACCGTCAATTCTCAAGTAAATTTATTGATTATTGAAAGTAAACTTTTAAAATAATTGAACACGTGCAGAAACAGTGACTGTATCAAAGTACTTGTGCCGAGGGAACGGTTGAAATAACAGAAGAATATGATTGGTCAAGAAATTTGAATTCTGAAAGATGATTGGATATTGTAAATTTAAAAATAGTTTCAAGGCGAAGTTTAAAACGACGCTTCTTTAAGAATTAAAAGCGGGAGGGCAGTCTCATTTCAGCAATCCTGTAAGTAGGATGTGTGTGTGCTCAGGACAGATAAGTTTAACAATGTGATTAATAGTATAATACAGTAATTAAATGACTCTCAGTTAATTTATCAGTGAAACTAGAACGTCTTGTGTTAAAAGATACTTACAAATACAACGAATAATGAAATATTAACAACAAACAAATGATTTAACTACATATTACCAACTTTCATGGATCTACGCAATTTCAATGCTATAGCCAGGTATTTTCAACTTAAATAATATTCTGTACAGAATTTAACTAAAGAACTGAATTCAATTTAAAGCGCTATTTACTTTTCATTTTGTAAAAACATAATTCTAAATGTATTATTTGTAACTCCTGTGTGTGTAAAAATCATTATTATTTTAGATATAATTAAACTTGTATTTCATGTATAAATGTGTTTTTGTTTTACTAGTCAACATCTTTCTATACAATGAAAATAGTCGGGGTAACGGTCCTACACCTATAACAAATCTTTTATTAAATAAATATTACTTCAAATTTGTCATACCCTTGTGGGGAATTAAAATAAAGTACTTCAAATTTGGCATCCCTTGTGGGGACTAGTAGTTGTATAGAAAGGGTTGAGTAAATATAAATTTAAATTGTAAAAATAACTAAAATAATTAGAAATGCCGCGAATGTTAAGATCGAATAGAAATAAAATGGGTCATGTTGGAGAATTACAAACTGGGTTAGTTGGAGGTAGTGATAACACTTTAATCGTAGATGCAAGTAATAGTAGTGAAGTAAATGTAAACCAGGAAAATGAATTTTTGAATAATAGTAGTGTGGATGAAGAATTGATACCTACAGAAAACATTGATAATAATAATGATAATATAGAAAATATAAGGGGAATATTTGATTCAGATAGTGAAGTAGATGAGGTTAATGATGTATATAGAGAAAATAGGGGGTTAGGTGGTAGTAATGTTAGTATTAATAACAATATAAATAATCCAAATGTAGTAGGGGTAGAAGTAATGCAACAACTTATTTTAAATTTAACTAATGTAATCCAAGAAACACAGAAAGAAAGTAAAGATTTCAGAAATGATTTTGGTAAAAAATTTGATAAATTAGATAGCAAAATGTTAGAACAGTCGAAGGAAATAAAAGAACAGAATAAAAATTTAAAGAAAGAATTAGTTAGCAGTTTAGAAAATAAAATGGACGAGCAAGCAAAAAGTTTAAGAAAAGAGATTAGGGCTATTAGGGAAGAGGTGAAACATGATACTTTAAAATTAATTGAGAAATTTAAATCAGAAATGATAAAAGATGTTGATTGTAAAATTAAAGGTAACGAAAATGAGGTTGATTTATTAAAAGGTGTTGTTGAAAGTCAGAATATTAGAATAGACGAAGGTTTTAAAACAAATGAAGTTAAAGTTAATAAAGTTAATTTGAAAGTAGATAAAGTAATTTGTGATGTAAATACAAACAAGAAAGGATTGTCCGATGTAAAAAATAGGTTGTTAGAACAGAATAAGCTTATTGGAGAGGTGAATGACAATGTTGAAAAGTTAAAATCAGATTTTAGCGAGTATGTAGAGCACGGAGTTTATGATGGTCAAAATAATAATAATAATAATAATAACTGTAATATAAAAATAAAATTTTCTAACAGAAACCCAATGGAATTCATTAGTTCACTAAAGTACGAGATTAAAAATAACGAAATAAAGAAATGGAAAACAATTAAAAGTGTAATAAATGAAAGTTTGATGTGTGATTTATGGGGTTCAACTTGGTGGATGTATGTTAGGGATACAATTGATAACTTGGAGGAATTTATTGGTAAATTTAAGGAGAAATTTTGGAGTGACAGTGTGCAGGCAGAAGTAAGGCAGAATTTGCAATTTGGGAAATTTAATCCTAATAAAAACATTAAAATGTCAATTTACTTAATGAATAAACTTAACAAAGCCAAATATTTAGAACCTAAATTGTCGGAAGGTGAATTAATCAAACTAGTGTGTAGACATTTTAATAATAGTGTCGTTAGGGCAAAAACCATTGGATGTATTTCAGATGTAGAAAATTTTGTTAAATTATTGGACGAAATGGAAGGTTCTGGGATTGGGAGAGAACAGGAGAACGAAGTAGGTGGGAATAATCGTTTTAGAGATAGTGAACAGGGAAATTTCAGTAGAAAACAAGAATTTGGTATGGGTAATTATAACAATAATAATAATAATAATAATTTTAGAAATGTGAACAATAATAACTACAGAGGTACCAACAATAATTACAGAAGTAGATTTCAAAACCAGGGTAGAGATAATTTTACTAATTATAACAGTAATCGGGATAATTTCAGCAGGGGACAGGAAAATAATAGATTTAATTATAATAGGGAGAATACTAAAAATGAAAGCGATAATTTCAGAGGTAGATTTGATAATGACAGAAAATTTGATAAAAAACCAGAGAATAAAGTAAATTCTATATTAGTTGAAGCAGAGGTACATAATGAACAAGGGAATTTAAACTAAGTAAGGGTGTGCGAAAAATGGAGGCTGTAGTTGAAAATTTATCCTGTACATCTGAAAAAAGTGAAGGGTTTAACGGAAATAAAAATAATATTATTAAATTTGAGAATAAAAGTATAAATAAAAAACGTAATATTGAATTTGAAAGTGTAAATTTAAGTGAAAATGAAATAATGGTGGTAGAAAGTGAGGGAGAAGATGATAAACTTGTTAATTTTATATTTAATAACAATTTGGCTGAAGAATTATTGGAGGAAGAAAAATTGGTTAGTGAAAGGGAAGAAGAAGGTAGAAAAAGTATTCAATTAGTTGAAATTAAGGTAGAAATAAAGGGTGAAATTGCTAATGTATTATGTGACACAGGAAGTCAAATTAGTGCAATAAACCAAGAATTTTTAGTAGAGTTAGAAAATAAAGTTAATGAAAAATTTTCTAAATTGCCAGTTAAAGATATTACGATAATCACAGCCGCGGGTAGAAGAAAGTCAGGTATAAATAAGCAAGTTATTATTACATTTAAGATTGGGGATACTGAATTTTATCACACATTTTTCATTATTAAAAATCTTAATACTTTTATTTTGTTAGGTTGCGATTTTTTGTGTAAAAACCAGGTCAAATTAGATTTTAAAAATAACCTATTTTCAATAAAAAATATAAGCGTAAAATTTTCTGAAAATAAGAACACTATTTTAAAAAGTTGTAGTTTACAGACAGTAGATGAAGGTCGGATAAGGGATGACTTATGGAGTAAACAAATACAATGTGTCAAAAACATTTTAAGAAAAGGCATGGATAGCGGTGAGGGTGAAATTGAAATGATAAAAGTGTTTGCTAACAACCAGGATATTTTTTCTGATAAACCTGGCCTTATAAAAAATTATTATTGTAAGTTGAATATTGATCAGAAGATTATAGTAAATAAAAAATCATATCCAGTTCCGTTTGCGTATCGGAATGCAGCTCAAATTGAAATAAATAAATTAATGTCAGAAGACATATTAGAATATAGTGATTCTGAGTTCACTAACCCACTTGTTATTGTTAAAAAACCATCTGGTGAATTAAGAATTTGTTTGGATGCAAGGAATTTAAATAAATCTATAATATCAGACTGTACCCAGCCTGAACCAATGGAAAACATATTAATGCGTTTATATGGAGTTAGGTACATAAGTTCGTTTGATCTGACGAGTGGTTTTCTGCAGGTTTTGTTGCATCCTGAGAGTAGGAAGCATGTTTCTTTTTTGTTTAATGGTCGAAATTACTGTTACAAACGACTACCATTTGGATTAAAATGTTCTGTGGGTGAATTTATTAAAGCACTCAATTTTGTTTTAGGACCTGAAGTATTAGATTTTGTTCTGATTTACATCGATGATGTTATAATTTGTTCAAATGATTTAAAAACACATGTTAAAAGGTTAAGTTTATTTTTTGAAAGGTTGCGTAAATTTAATGTATCATTAAAATTAAAAAAGAGCGAATTTTTGGCTGAAAAAATCAAGTATTTAGGGTATGTAGTTAGCACAGAAGGGATTAGTATAGATCCAGAACGTATCAAAACCATTCAGGAATACAAGGCACCGAGAAGTTTAAAGGAATTGCAAGCATTTTTGGGATGTGTAAATTTTTTCCGTAAGTTCCACCACAATTATTCTGAATTAACAAGTGTGTTTGCAGATATTTTAAGTAAGAAGAATAAGTTTATTTGGAGTGAAAAACATGAGAAGGCTTTTAATGAGATTAAATGTAGATTTTTAAACTGTGTAATGCTTAAACATCCTGATTTCAGTAAAAAATTCTATTTAGGTTGTGATGCTAATAAATTCAGTTTGGGGGCTGTGTTGTACCAGGTTGATGAGTTTGGAGATCAGCGAGTCATATGTTTTGTTAGCCGTAAACTTAATTCCCATGAATTAAGATATTCTACTACTGAAAAAGAGCTCCTGGGAATTTTATTTGCTTGTAGTAAATTGAGAACGTATTTATTGGGAAATTCAGTTGTTGTTAGAACTGATCATGAAGCTTTAATTTTTATGTCATCGTGTAAGATAAATAATGGAAGGATTTTAAGGTGGATATTATATCTGCAAGAGTATAATTTAAAATGGGAGTTTGTTAAAGGAAAGGAAAACATTGTACCAGATTTTTTATCACGAATTAATGAGAAGGAGTTTATTGAAAATGAGAATGTAGGATATAAAATATTTTTATTTAAAGTAGAAAGTAAACCGCTTAGTAAAGTTTTTAATAATTTGAAAAAAGAACAGGACAATTGTGAATATTGTAATAAAATAATAAACAGCTTAGAGTCAGGTAGAGTCGAATTTGTAAAAAATTATGTAGTTTATAATAAAATCTTATTTCATCGCAAAGCATGTGATCAAAAATTCAAAATTGTAGTGCCCATTAGTAAGCGTATAGAAATAATTAAATTGTACCATGAAGAAATGGGACATACTGGAGTATTGAAAACTATTTATAATATTTCAGAAAATTGTAGTGTTAAAAGTCTAAGAAAATTAGTCAAACAAATAATTAAAAAATGTGATCTATGTCAGCGTGTAAAGATAAATAATTGTAATATGAGAGGCTTATGCGTAACCGATATACCGAATAAAAAACTACAAAAAGTATACTGTGATTTGTTCGGTCCAATGCCGAGGAGTTACTTGGGATTGGAATATGTTTTTATAATGGTGTGTGGATTTACTAAATTTGTTAAATTATACCCTATCAGGAAGGGGAATGCACGTACTGTGTTAAATAAAGCTAAATGTTTTATCAAGGAAGTTGGGAAACCAGAGTGTATTATCAGTGATCATGGTAAACAGTTTGCAGGTGCAGTTTGGCAAAAAGGATTATCAGATTTAGGGGTTAAGTGTGGAATGGTATCAATTTTTCACCCATCAGGTAACATTTCGGAGAGATATCTTCAACAGCTTGGAACTTTGCTTAGAATCTTTTTAACTGGTAAACGCCACGTTGAGTGGTACAAGTATATTAAGTTTATTGAAAATCTAATTAATTATAATGTAAACATTACCATTAATCAGAGACCAGTTGAGGTAATGTTTGGTAAAAAAGTAATTGATGTCGCATGTCAGAAAATACATTTTCCTGGTATAATAAATAAAAATGTAAATTTAGATTTGGACCTAATAAATAAAAATGTTTTACAGAAATTAGAAGAAGTGGCGATTAAAAGACAAAAATATAGCGAAAATAAAGTAGGAAAAATAAAATTTAATGTAGGTGATCAGGTTTTGCTTAAAAATTTCGAATTATCCAATAAAAGTAAGAAATATAGCAGAAAGTGTACCCACAGGTTCAGAGGTCCATTTGATGTTGTAAAAGTAGTGGAAAATAAAAATATTCTATTGTTAAAAAACAATAAAAATAATTTGTTCTATGTGAATCGTTTAATTTGTAAAAAATATTATAAGTAAAATCATGTAGTATAAACTGTATTTAGAAATTAGATTAATTTAGTAAAGTAAAATAATAAATAAAACAAATAGTTTAGTAGGAAATAGTTATAATTATATCGAGAATAGAATTGCTAAGTAATTGATATATCAAAAAGTATTGTTTAAAAAATTAAGAGTGAATTGTCAAAATGTAACAAACGAACGCTTAGGTCAATAACATTTGAAAGGAAATAAAATCATATGGTAAAATTGAATGGTGTAAAAGCTAAAAATAAAGTCAAGGATTTCTTAGAAAAAAGGTTATGGTAGAAGAATAGAAATATTAATTTTGTTTTGACCGTGATACGACGAAATAACACATTTAAAAATAAATTTATGGGTTTGACATGTCAAAGTTTATTACATTATATTTTAGACGCATTGGATTGTAGAGATGTATGATGGTTTTAAAAATATTTTAAATTTTCTTAGAAATTGTTTTCATTTGTATTTTAAATCTTATTTAGAAAAAAGAATCAATTAAGTATCAGTAAATTAGAAATAAATATTATTAATTTGGATATCATTGCCAATAATTAACAATAAAAAATATAATCATTCTGTATCTTGTAGTACGTAATAAAATATGTAATTTTGTTTGTAATTAGATATATATATGTGTAAGTGAAGTATAGGGTGCTCATAAAGCTAAAAACCACAGGGTGTACATTAAATTGTTAACGATTTTAATTTTTCTGTATAAAAATATTCAAAATTTTTTCAAATTTAGTTTTAAATTTTAAAAAAAGTTTTTTTATATTTTTATAGGGGGTAATTTGTAGCGAGATAAAAATATATGGTTGTATTTAAAGTAATAAATTAATTTATAATGTCAAAAAATAAAAACTAATGTAACGGATGTAATTAATATTTGTCAAGTTGGGCGTTTGTCGGGAATAAACCGACATCGTAACCGTCAATTCTCAAGTAAATTTATTGATTATTGAAAGTAAACTTTTAAAATAATTGAACACGTGCAGAAACAGTGACTGTATCAAAGTACTTGTGCCGAGGGAACGGTTGAAATAACAGAAGAATATGATTGGTCAAGAAATTTGAATTCTGAAAGATGATTGGATATTGTAAATTTAAAAATAGTTTCAAGGCGAAGTTTAAAACGACGCTTCTTTAAGAATTAAAAGCGGGAGGGCAGTCTCATTTCAGCAATCCTGTAAGTAGGATGTGTGTGTGCTCAGGACAGATAAGTTTAACAATGTGATTAATAGTATAATACAGTAATTAAATGACTCTCAGTTAATTTATCAGTGAAACTAGAACGTCTTGTGTTAAAAGATACTTACAAATACAACGAATAATGAAATATTAACAACAAACAAATGATTTAACTACATATTACCAACTTTCATGGATCTACGCAATTTCAATGCTATATAGCCAGGTATTTTCAACTTAAATAATATTCTGTACAGAATTTAACTAAAGAACTGAATTCAATTTAAAGCGCTATTTACTTTTCATTTTGTAAAAACATAATTCTAAATGTATTATTTGTAACTCCTGTGTGTGTAAAAATCATTATTATTTTAGATATAATTAAACTTGTATTTCATGTATAAATGTGTTTTTGTTTTACTAGTCAACATCTTTCTATACAATGAAAATAGTCGGGGTAACGGTCCTACACCTATAACAAATCTTTTATTAAATAAATATTACTTCAAATTTGTCATACCCTTGTGGGGAATTAAAATAAAGTACTTCAACCTACACAAATTAGGAATAAAAAAAAGAAAGTAGTGTAACCTTGCTACTGGTAACGCAATATAAGTTGACAATGGTCAGCGAGAGTAAAGCCTGGCCTGGTTTACACGGGTCGAATAGAATAGTAATTTAGTACTCGACTTGTTTGGACACGACGTTTTAGTCCAGTAGTTTAGTTGTAGTCTTTTTTTTTCATTTTGTTTTATTTTGCAACTGTAAACATACAACCAGCAAAAAGGTTTACATCTTGTGTCAATTACAAAAAAAATCGCGTAAATGGCTTTAACGAGGACACCACCCAGTGGTAGCTCTCCAGATAATGAAAAATGTGTTAAATTTTAATTTCATATTTTTACTTTCTCTTGCCTATATGAATATATAGGAAGAAAAGTATTGTTTTCATGTCGATTTTTCGAAATCGAGTTTTCACCGGATCTATACGTTTTCAGACCCCCTGAACCCAAAAAACATGTTTTTAGCGATTGGTCTGTGTGTGTGTCTGTGTGTGAACAGAATATCTCAAGAACGGAACGTCGTACGAACTTGAAACTTGAAACTTAAGTTACATACCACTACCGGACGCGACACGAACATTTTCATCAAAATCGGTCAACCAGAAGTAGTAGTTTATTCGTATAATTTTTCAGTTTTTTGCGATTTTCTCAAAAACTGGTCCTACGATTTTTTTAAAATCGCTTATTTTACTCAATTTTTTATTCTCTACAAGATAGGGTAGGCGCCATGTTTGCTGAAATTCTCGGTGAGGCTGTTTTCACGTAAAAACGTTGTTTTTTAAGATTACGGCTTTAATATAAATTTTAGCGCAAAAACTTATATAATAAAAGTTGTAGAGAATTTAAAAACCTACAACTTCTGTTTCAAACATTTTTTTTTGTATGACGCTTAGTTTAGCAGTAATTAGCGATTTTCTGATTTTTTTCTCACGAAAACGTGTGAAAAATCGATTTTTTTAAGATTTTGGCCTTAGTATGCATTTTACGACAAAAGTGTATATAACCAAATTTATAGGAAATTTAAAGATCTACAACTTTTATTTAACGTATTTTTCTCTACAGAGCCTAGTTTAGCGTGAAATAGTGATTTTTCGTATTTTTAAGCCAGACTGAGGTTGATTTTCATTTTGAGTGTTTCACTCATGATTAAAATAAGGTTATGTTTATTGAGGTTAGTTTTTTGTTTATTTCTAATATTTTATTATTAATGTTAGGTTTATTGTTAATTGTTTGCATTGGCAAGAGAAACTTGTGTAAGTGTTTCACACCAGATTTTTGTACACGTAATCACTATTAGAGTCGTGTTAGTGTGTCATGTCTCTACTCCATCGGCGTTTCCGTCGTCTTTGTGGTACTCCTGGTAGATCTGGAGAATTCATGTTGCATATTAAGGGATTATTATGATTTTGAAGTTTTTCTCTGAACCTGCCTACTAGTTTTACGGTAATTTCAAAATGTTGTTGTATTTTTAAGGTTTTCATATTTTCAGTGAATCCTGAATCCTGGTTGAGAGGGCTGAGAAGCCCTATGATGGCGACATCGTGTTAAGGAACACCTGGTCGCTCGGGGAACAATTTTACTGAATAATTGCAACCTCATGAAATTTAGGGGGAATTTTATAGTTTATATTTTAATTGGAATTTTATATTTTCAGTAAATTTATGTTAAATTGCAATTGAATTTTAAACAGTTCACTTTCTTTAAAATTTATCTCCTAGAAACATATTAAGAACCAATGTTGTTTTCTAAAAAATATCACAAATTTTCCAGAGGGGTGACGAATTATCGGATGTGATGAATTAACGGGTGACGAATTAACGGGGTTCTACTGTAATAATAAACTATGACTTGGCCTAACGCAAAATTATTTGTTATAGTTTAGAATATTTCTTTGTTTCACACGTATTATTAGAAAGAAGTGCACCAATCAATTGATTTAAAACAATTACTTTAGTAAATTTTATTTATCTCTTTGATATTTTACAATAGATAAAAACACTCTATCATTAGTTTTATTTCTCTTTGATCTAATCATTAAAAACGACAACATAATTTCAGCTCCATTCTTTTTAAACCGTTTTAAAAATATTACAAGATAAGTTGTTAGTAGTTCTACTGTTCATTTCTTTCATATACATTGAACGATCTATCGTTGTGTCGTCTAGAGTTGTTCTTTGTTTCTCTCTATTATTAATTTGGTGTTATTTTTATTTCACGTTACATTTCTCCCTTTGTTTTTTATTTAATTAAAATAAATAACGAATCTATTTTTAAAAGAAATCGCTTTGAAAATGTAGACAATTAGTTTAAAACACTACATTTGTTAAACAGCTATTATTTAAGCCTACTTGTTCGTATTTTATTCTACAGGAATTTGTTTTATTTTTTTTTACTTCTTCTTCTTCTTTTCACGGTTTAGGTGTTAACCTGTTCCGACATCACTCGCTTCAGCTCCATCTTTTCCTCGGTCTAGCTAGAGCTCTTTTGCCTTGTGGTTTATATTCCCATATCTGCTTCGGTATTCTTCCATCGGTCATTCTGTTTAGATGCTCCTTCCATCTTTCCTTGTACTTTATACGCTAACAACCAACAACCAGTAGTTTCTCTCTTATCTGGTCTATCCCTGCCCTGAGCATCCTTTTACTGCTCGCAAAAAACTCATTTCTGCCAATTCCAACATTTGTTTTTTTCCTTTGCGTCAATAGTGAAGCCTGTGAGCCATACAAGAGGGTAGCAACTGCCCTCACCTGATACAATTGTATTTGTGTATCTCTTCTCGTCTTATTTCTCAGCGTCCTTCTCATTGTTCCGCATATACAGGTGATTCACGAAGAAATGCAGAAACTTTGGGAGTTCATTGTACATGTCAAAATAATGAAAAAAGTTTATATAAACATGGGTCCAGAAACGCTTCGTTACCGAGTTACGGCTAGCGAAAGATTTCGCCCGGATATCAGCTCACGCGGTGAAATGAGGTCTTTCTGAAATTCTGGTACGGTAGAATAAGGGGCGAATTCAATCATGGTTTTTGACCTGATAAATTCAATAAAACAGGTCCCAGAACACTGTAAGTTAAGTAGTTTTTAAGAAAACCTGTGTCAAATGCAAAAACTGGAGTGAAAAATTAATTTTTAAAATAACATTATTAACATTAGACGTATTAATGAAGCTTTTACACCGTTTGTGGAAAGCAACAAGAGCTATCCTTAAACGAGCAGAAAAATGCATTGAAGTCGGCGGAGAAACTTTTGAAAATTTACAGTAATTTGGTTGAATAGGTTTAGATTAATGTTTTTCTGGTTAAGTTTACTTTGTACTGTTATGAATAAAAATTCATTTAATTAAACATCTCTTCGCTTTCTGTGCACTTTGTTTACACCGTTTTGTTGAGAATAAAATTTTCTACAAGTTTTATTCAAAATTTTTGTCTATTTCTTGGTGAAATAACATAGTTATCGTTGCCCAAAGATGAAAAAATGAGTATTTTTACACTCCATATTTTGCATTTGACATATAGACTCATTATAGACTCAAGCCGATCATTCCTGAGAGAGTATGGTTATTTGAACCCCAACCATCAAAGTACACCGGTAACCACTGTCTAGTATTCAAATCCGTATAAACGTAACTACTTTTACTAGAATTTGAACCGGGAACCTTCGTCTCCGAAAATGTTACATTAAGATGAGGTTTGTAATAAGGTTTCCAGTTAGATTTATGTTGAGAAAGCAAACTGTAATCTATAATGTTATGACAAGTCGGCCGTGAAATAATATTTTGATTCTGTAAGAGAGAAAACATATATAGAATTATATTTGCCACCCCAACAAGAAAAAAAGTTGGGAACATTGACAGAATAAGTGGTGGCGTCTGTCGGGGCAGTTGTTCGGTGTGTGTGTGTGTGTGTGTGTGTGTGTGTGTGTGTGTGTGTGTGTGTGTGTGTGAGTGTGTTGGAAAAAGGTGGAGAAGGACACAACAGTTATGACATTGTCAATTGCAAGAGATGTCAACCATTCGGACGCACGCGGGTGGCAGCAGAGAGAGAAAATCGAGTCGAGCAAAACTTGGATGGATGAACCCGAAAAGGATGAGACATGTGATAGGAACGGGGGTGAGTAGTTATAGGGTAAAAAAGGGTGGTGGGGTTGAAAATGAGTTTTTCTTCTCCCTCATGAAGCTGTCTGTCACAAGAATCGGTTATTTCTTGTGGAAATAATCAGGAAATGAGAATGTGGGCATAGAAAACAACGACGGGATGCAACTATTGTTGATTCGGTGAAAAGATTTCTGTTTTTGCCTTTCCCGGTCGCTTTGTGACCTTTTCTTCCTCCTTTTGTTCCTTTCATACTTCAGCCCCATCAATCAAAGTGTTTGTAATAATAGTTAAGGGATGAGGGAAGAAATACACTAAACACTTTTTTTTATTCTCCCTTGAACAATTCATTGTTTGACACGACGACAAAAAATATCCCTTATTTTATTCTTCTTACACCTTTAAGTAATAAGTTGTATTAAAGAGGGGCTTTGACAATGTCAAATAAAATCAATCAACAGTATAACAAAATTTACGAGCCGGCCGCATTGGCGTAGTTGGTAACGTGCTCGCCTCTCATCATGCGGTCCTGGGTTCGAATCCCAATCAGGCATGGCATATTTTCATACGTTACAAAAAAATCATTTCATCCTCCATTGTATATAGTTCCACCCCAACGTCGTCGCTAATGACCGTTGTAGTTGATGCGACGTTAAATAAATGAATTAAAAAAAAATTTACGAAATCACCTAGTTATTGTTATTGCCTGCATTGTACCCGCACTTTGAATCTACAAAATTTTGATTCGTACTTTAACCCTTTTAGTGCCGAAACAATATTTAAAGTTTGATTTAAAGACATTTAATTTGAATAAGGGTGTAAAAAAGTGACAGCCCTTATTTCGAAAACTTGCAGGTGTAAGCCTGCCATCATTGCCAACCAAAATTTCAACCTTGCAGAAAAATAAAATGTCCTGTTAAAAATTATTTTTTTTTACTTTCATAAAGAAAAGAAATCGTTCTAACACTGAAAATCTGGTGTGAAACACTCACACAACTTTCTTTTGCCAATGCAAATAATTAACAATATAACCTAACACTAGTAATAAAACATTAAAAAAATGAAAATCAACCTCAGTTTGGCTTAAAAATACGAAAATCACTCTTTCACGCTAAACTAGGCTCTGTACACAAAAATGCTCTAAACAAACGTTGTAGATCTTTTAATTTCCTATAAATTTGATTATGAACACTTTTGTCGTAAAATGCATACTAAAGCCGAAATCTGTAAAAAAAAATCGATTTTTCATACGTTTTCGTGAGAAAAAATCAGAAAATCGCTAATTACCATTAAACTAAGCGTTATACAAATGAATGCACACACACACACAGACAGACCAATCGCTAAAAACATGTTTGTGTGGGTTCAGGGGGTCTGAAAACGTATAGATCCGGTGAAAACTCGATTTCGAAAAATCGACATGAAAACAATACTTTCCTTCCTATATATTCATATAGGCAAGCGAAAGTAAAAATATTTAAAATAGTTTTTTTAACTTTACTTAAAATTACATTGACAGCTTATTCAACAGCAACTACTGTGAGTTTTGGTACCTTAACGGTGGTTTTAACATGTTAAAATTTCCAGATCTTAGCCGGGAATCGAACCCTGGACCTATCGGTTTGCAAGGTAGCGCGCTAGTCACTACGCCTCGGAGGCGGTTGCAAAATACTTTCTACGTTTGACTTCCTCGTCCTTTCTCATTCTCCTGAGAACGTTTATAAATTATTTGCCATCCGAGTAGTCGATGGGACCCTCAAAATTCTTCCGTTTAGCCAAATATCAAATGCCTCCAG
Source organism: Catonia carolina (assembly GCA_035578175.1). Lineage (NCBI taxonomy): Eukaryota > Metazoa > Arthropoda > Insecta > Hemiptera > Achilidae > Catonia > Catonia carolina. Next base: position 1,459,647 of record JAQMRL010000002.1, on the reverse strand, counting down.
TTTCTTTGTGATGACCTTATCCAAGGTCCACAATTGCACACCGTATAGAAACACAGAAAAGACATTACATCATACTGTTGTTGATTTCGTTATTATAGATATCCGAGTTTGGAGCCTTGTTTCTTCAAAACCGCTTGTTCAATTTTAACGTACTATTAACCGAAATTTAGCTGATTTCAATCTGCATTGTTACATTTAGTTTCATATTTTTAGCATTTTTTAATATTGCGATATCTGGATGACAAGAAAAAAGACCGGGTTTTTCTTCTCATCCTGATAATCTGAATATTAATGAAGACTAAAAATATGAAACTACATGAAACAACGCAGATTAATATTAGCAAAATTTTTGTGTATAGTACGTTAAAATTGAACATGCGGTTTTGAAGAAAAATGCTTTAAACTCAGGTATCTATAATAAAGAAATCGACAGTAGATGTGTCATTTTTGTTGCAAGAATACAGTCAGTAGTTGTGGCTGTTGATGATTTCAACCAATACTACTGTTGCCTTGCCTGTACGAGATTTCATTCGGTATATTGTCCGACAGCTCGTTTATCATGGTTGCCAGGTAAAAATAGGCTTACTGTTGTACTCTCTCTCTCTCTCTCACTATCCAAGCCTGGTTGATAAAAACATTAGCTCCATTCACAGGGTCTTGCTCATTATCATAAACTTTGTTTTTAGAACGTTAATAACGAGTTATTACGATACTCAGGATACAAGTGTTACTGTGGTACGTCTACAAATAAAAAAATACTTACAGTTCAGCCGTTGTTAGTTTGCTCCTACTGTCAACAAACCAAAGCCAACTACTACAGGGTGCACGACTCTACACTCCACCACTTTATAGGCTAGATGTCGTATTCCTATTAAGTTAACTATGTTTTAAATTGTAAGTACTTAAAACATCAGTCATGATATGATGTAGGCCTAACAATTTCATTTATAAAAACACTTTTAAAAGTATTTTGTATTTAAATAAATAAATATGTAATACTGTAAATAGTGCGTGATCTGTTTATGTTATTTATGTTATTTGTGTCTATGTGGTGTATGTTGAGCTCAGCGGCTGACTGTTAGTGCTAGTGGAAAAATAATGGCTACGTTAAGTTATAATTGTGAAGTATGCTGAGGCGATATTCTATTGGTGTTCTACTGTACTACCACCTCACATCCTTCTGACCAGCCAGTGAGTGAAGACGGCGGGGTGTAGGGGAGTTTGGGAGCCCCCCAAAAAAAAACTTTTGAAAGTATTTTGTTGTTACTTTTTAATCAGCGTGTACTCATTTTTATGTAATACGCATGCTCAGTGACGTCATTATTTGTTTACATTAGGAGCAAACTAAGAAAAGCTGGACTTTAGTTTGAAAGTTAAGAGATAAATTGACGTACTGAGTTTGTTGCACTCCGATCCCATCAGCCCTCGGGTAGTGGGGAGGGGGAGGTGTTACAATTATTCATTTACTCGACTATTATCTAGATTTGAGAAGTAAATAAATGGGACAATTTGAAACGTAAACTTTAAACTAGATTTACGTGAAGATAAATTCTGAATATAATTAAAATTTTATAATTTGAAACGTTTCAGGATAAGTTGTGTGTCGATAAAATAAATCTGAAGCGAAAGGATTCGTATTTGAGAAAGTTGTGAATGAGAGACGGTTTCGTTGGACGGCAGGTAATACGGCTAAGTGAAATTAGATTAAATAATAAATAGCGAGCGGGGTAGCGAAATGTTGGTAGAAATATTGAATAACGGGACAGAAGTATAAAAGCAAAAAGCATCGACTTCCTCCACCAGTAATTGTAATTTCAGACTGAACCAATTTCAACAGAGTTTTGATTGATTAATTTTGTAAGAGGAAATGGTGGAGGTGGTGTTGTATTCAAGAGGGAAGTGAAGTAAAAAAAGGATGAGTTAGGGGGTAGTTTTGATGGTCAGGGGGTGGAGAATACAGTGTGCTATATATATCGTTTAGTCACCAGACTGGCAGTCTGAGTTTAGGGTGGACGGTCGGTTTTAGGATCAGAAACAGAAAAGCGGGAGGGAACTTTTACTCCACGTTAATCTAAATATAGGCTGCTCCAAAAATATTGTGACACTTATCGGCTAAGGTCCGTTTTGGGATCTAGGTAAATTAAATAATTAATACACTAAAGTTTAAAATTACAATAATTGTTTATTACAACTAAAAGATTTACAAAATATATAATAAACTAATTACAATGAAGTAATAGAATAAATAATTTAAACAATTTACTTAGTACTACTTACAAACAATTATACAGAATGCACATACACAATAAAACTGAATATAATACACATACACAATAAGACAAAATAACAATAATTGACCGATGCCCGGAAACGTCGACCTTTTCTAACGTACCGACAGATTTTATTACATGTCCTGTAATAAACACTCCCTTGTCAAAGATCAAACGAATACTAACTCTCCAACCGCACTTAGGGCTCTCTTTATATAGGTGAGGAGAGAGAGATTTCTGGAAAGACAGAGAGATTTGATCCAATAGTAAAATACAAAAAACTATGTTTCTTTCCGTTCAACTAAAATATTTAAAGCATCAAATACTGACTAACTTATCCTAAAATTACCCTAACCTATTTTAAATACAGCCAACCTTTTTCCTTCCGCGACTTTACTAAACAAAACAAAACTTAAAAAACTAGTAAAGGTAGTTACTTTTATACGAATTTGAATACTAGACAGTGGTTACCGTGTACTATTATTGTTGGGGTACAATTAATTATAAATTCTCTGGAATGATCGGCCTGAGTCTGCAGAAGATTACACCATATTTAAACATCGTATCCATCATCCTCATCTCACTGGGTCATGGGGTTTCTTTTTGTTCTTCATTAGGGATTAAAATATATGAATTGGTAAGGGGGTAGAGAAGGCAGGTGCTTTAATTTTTCCCCCTATTTACGCCCTTGTTTTTACTTTCTTTTGCCTATATGAATATATGGGAAGGAAAGTATTGTTTTCATGTGGATTTTTCGAAATCGAGTTTTCACCGGATCTACACGTTTTCAGACCCCCGTGAACCCAAAAAACATGTTTTTAGCGATTGGTCTGTGTGTGTGTGTGTGTGTGTGTGTCTGTGTGTGTGCGTGTGTCTGTGTGTATGTGTGTCTGTGTCTGTGTGTGTGAACAGAATATCTCAAGAACGGAACATCGTACGAACTTGAAACTTAAAACTTAAGTTACATACCACTGCCGGACCCGACACGTACATTTTCATTAAAATCAGTCAACCAGACATAGTAGTTTATTCGTGTAATTTTTCAATTTTTTTCAATTTCTTCAAAAACTGGTCCTACGATTTTTTTAAAAATCGCCTGGTTTACTAAATTTTGTACGCTCTACAACATAGGGTAGATGTCATGTTTGCTTAAATTCTTGGTGAGGCTGTTTTCACGTAAAACAATTGGTTTTTTAAGATTACGGCTTTAATATGCATTTTAAAAAAATTTAATATGCATTAAAAAATTTACATAAAAAACTGTAGAGATTTTAAAATCCTACAACTTATATTTCGAACATTTTTTGGTATAACGCTTAGTTTAGCGGTAATTAGCGATTTTCGGTTTTTTGTCTCACGAAAAAGTGTAAAGAAATCGGTTTTTTTTAAAGATTTCGGCCTTAGTATGCATTTAACGAGAACAGAGTATAGGAAATTAAAAGATCTAGCCTACTACTTTTATTTCAAGCATTTTTCTCTACAGAGCCTAGTTTAGCGTTAAAGAGTGGTTTTCCTTATTTTTAAGCCAAACTGAGGTCGATTTTCATTTTGCGTCTTTCACTCATTATTAAAGTAAGGTTATGTTTTTTGAGTTTAGTTTTTTGTTTATTACTAATGTTAGGTTATATTGTTAATTATTTGCACTGGCAAGAGAAAGTTGTGTGAGTGTTTCATACCAGATTTTTTTTTTATTCTCTTATGTTTATCTAAAAGACGTGATCGGGTAGAAGAATTATCGAAAATTCGAATTATTGGGGTTGTATCGCATGAAATTTTGCATCACCCAGTATCAATGAACGTATTTTGTAGGAAAGTTGAATTTTCGACGTAGAATTAAAGGTACAGTTAGCCGTTAGCCGGGACATTAGCAATGCAGATGCAATGCTCGCTGGTAACGGCGTGCAGTACCGTACCGAATAATTTTACTAAAACACACACAACAAAATCGGTTCAGAGAGAGAAAAGGACCAACGAAAGGAAAAGGACGATATTATAACTCTCCCTAAAATAATTATTACCGACATCCCTTCCTTCATCCCTTAGTTTAACTCCTGCTGTTGTTACATTACAACATACACACTTACACAAAATATTATACTCACCCCCTTTACAAAAACACATCGCAAAACAAGGGTAACTAAAATTCTTCTCTCGTACATTTTGTATACTTGGGTAAAAACGAAAACATCCCTTAAAGGTAGTAAAGTCAGTCGATGATAAGTTACCGCCATGTGGTCGGTGTAGCAACGTTATAGCGCAAGTCAAAAGTCATAAGTTAATGCGCCTACCTAATTACATCTTCTAATAATAGTACACAGTTTTCTTACCACTCGCTTCAATGATTTCCGTGTGAAATTTATTTTCAGTTATTTCTCTTTTTTTATGTAATATTAATTAAAAAGTTTTATCGATCAAGAAATTTTTCAAATATTTTTTAAAGGAATAAAATTTTTCATGGCATTTTAAAAATTGGGATAATTTATTGATGTATTTTCTACCTGCGTGAGTAGGTTTCTGTTCAAACAATTAAGTGTTGTTATAAAAAGCATAAAAAGTTTTCAATCGATGGGTGGTTAGAATGGGCGAACAAAGACTTCACTAAAAATTCTTTATCCAAAAAAATGGAACTACGAGTAGGCTACGGTAAGAAACCTGAACAAATGAAAGACATCAACAGATTAGGAATCAAAAATGAAGACTTCTCAGACCTAACAGAATTTATAAAAATCCCTTTCATGATACGACGTGTCTCATGGCTGGTGGAAAATTTTTTAACCTCATTTAGATATCGTAGAAAGAAAAAGGCTTACCGTTGGCGTAGGCAAAAACCATTATGATTTCTGAATCTACCCTTTAACCCTTTATAGGGCAGTACTAGGGGTAAAAGTATAGGTACAACCATGTAAAATGTTGTTGTTTTATAGGGACTTGAATAATGTATTTCTAGAGCCAGAACAGGAAAATATTTCTTTATTGTGATGTTAAGCCTTGGTAAGTATGTGTTTACCAAGGAACGTTTATTGAAATGATAATCGCATAATGTTTAGTGGTAAGTATGCAAGTATTAAAACAACTTGTAGCCCTCCCTATATAATTGTAAAATGTGTAGAATAACTTATCTTAACTTTAAATTAGCATGAATGGTTCTTTTCCCGTAAAAGCAATCGATTTTTTAAGCACTGTACAAAAGTAGCAACAAAACAACACGGTTGCGTACGCTGGTATGAATGCTTATCACTTTCGTGTAACTCATTAAGCAGCAAATGGTCGCTGCGCACAAATTTCAAAATATGGATAGCCTACCTACCAGAGAACATCAGCTATAAAACCATAAAATGCCAATAGGGTTCAACTGCACAGCTTATTGTTTTAAAAAAATCGACCTTATGGCCAGTGGTAAGTAAGCTACACTTACCAAAGACCTATAAAAATAAAAGGTTAAGAGGATTCGAATGACACTATTAATTTTACAAATCCAACTTTGATTTATTGACTTTCGGTTTTGGGCCGCTTCTAGTCAAAACCGGAACTTCAAACCCAATCCAGGCCCACTAACTTTTTGTGTAGATTACGAATACGGAAACTGTTTGTTTCTATTTCTTGTAGTTTCTGAAATCTGGATGTGAAGGACGGACGAACATCGGAAAATGATAGTTGGCAAAAAATGCCACCATCATTGATTTTCAACCTACAAATCTTTGACAACCTAGCAAATAAAAAACAGTGTTCTCATTAAGATCATCAGCCGAAAGGATGGTTTGAACCTGTAGAGGTTTTACTAAGTAAAACGAGGAATTAGGTAGTTTACAGTTGCCTTCCTCACTAAGTGAAAAAGTACGCTTATCAGCATGCCGAGCCCTCTGAAAAGCTCATATTTTCCACTCTGCAAATGAAATCTTTACTTCATTCACCACAGGGTCTGGCTGTATAATGAAATTCAATAATCAGTCATTTAATCGGCTGACCATGTGATAAGAAACACAACTATTTATTTTAGCCCTGCAACTAACAGATTAAGTGTAAATAATTTGACACTCTACCTGTCTGTTATGGGCAGCAAAAATAGTATAAAATAATAAATTATAGATTGAATATTAAAAAGAAATGAAATTAAACAAATTTTGGAAAAAGAAGGAACTGTAAGATTGGAGCGTGTAAGATTGAACTGTAAGATTGGAGAAGACAGACGCACGCCAAAAAGTTCAGTTAAAAGCTTGACACGGGTAAAGAACTAGCCCTTCGTGGTCTTTTCACAAAAAATGAACCAAAATATGAAAAAATTGATCTCTCTCTTCTCACCTTCGCTTACTCTCTGACACACACTCTCTCTCTCTCTTTGGACATCGAGAGGTTGTGATCTGAGTCAAATCCATTATATCATTACAACTGCCTTCCCGTACTTTAGGGGAAGAATTTCTTCCCCTACTACGTGAAAAAAACTTCAAGTTAAAATGGACAAACTCTACAAGATACAGAAACATGAGTTAAAACAAAAACATCCCTTAAAGATGGTACTTTTGATGTGCGTTATTGAACAGAACATAATGTTATGGAAGGGTGAAGAGTTGGGGGGTAGTTACGTGCGCACTTTATTACAACCAGAATGGAGGGTGGACCACTCCACATCCATATTATATATATATAGTCCTCTACATAAATAAACGTTTTCGAATGAGTGGACATACGTACCATATACACTAGTGGTTGACAATGACAATTGTCATTTTGTCATTGTGGAGTATTGTGAACTGTACTCTCTCTCTCCTCGGTCTTTCTCTTTCCTCCCTTCTTTTGTTGATTTATAATGAATGATAGTAGTTGATGATACATCATCCTATAATATTGTTCACTTACACACACACACACACACACACACACACACACACACACACACACACTTTCTATTAATTTATTACCACTACTCTGTTACATCATCATTTGCTGTTTGTTATACGCACTATTAATTTAGCTCTATAGCTCTAATAGGAACCCTGCCGTTCTCTACAAACTACTCTCTCTATTTTATCAGTCCACTTCACAATAATATAGGGCTATCAAATATTAAATGCTCACATTTATTTCAACTCTACTTACAGTCAACAAATTATTATTAATAATAATAATAAGCCGGTGTTCAACACTGACACGATTATCTCTTGCCAATGCAAAAAATCTCCATCTATATATATATATATATATATATATATATATATATATATATAATATTCGATGTATGTGTGTGTGTGTGTGTGTTTGTGCATGTTCCATTTTTATCTCCTAAATTTTTTGAACCAATTTTCAAACAGTTTTTAAAAAATTGTAACTGTGATCCCGGTGCAGGTTTTAGGCTATTGAAACCCTTAAAAAGTTAGCCCTAAAAGGTTGAAAATAATGTTTATGTCCTACATTAAGGCTGCTTTTAAACCAGCTGATGTGATTCAAATAAAGTGATATGATTTAGCAAATAGCGACGTGGTGCTAAGGATCACCAGGTGACAACATTACATCTTCTCTAATCCCTAATTTGTGTCAGTTGCAATCTGTTGAATTGAGAACAATAAGCAACCCCATCACCCAATGAGATGAGGATGGTGTATATGACGTGTAAATGAAGTGTAGTCTTCTACAGACACCTGAGATAGTATAGTTAATTGAACCCCAATTATCAAAGTACACCAGTAACCACTGTCTAGTATTCAAATCCGTATAATAGTAACTATCTTTACTAGGATTTGAACCAAGAACTTTCGCCTCCGAAAATCAGCTGTTAAACAGCTGATTTTGGCGACGACTCTATCTGTAGACCAACCCGGTGGATCAACATCACATGATAATTTTATTGTACGTATTTTATTATGTAGATACGTAAATTATAAAAACGTCGAGTGTGTGTGTGTGTGTGTGTATGTGTGTGTGTGTACATTGTAGTATAGGCTACAGTCAATCTAGCAGCTACACAATTTCTGCTATATATTTAAAAATCTGGTGTGAAACACTCAACAACTTTCTCTTGCCAATGCAAATAATTAACAATAAACCTAACATTAATAATAAAATATTAGAAATAAACAAAAAACTAACCTCAAAAACATAACCTTATTTTAATCATGAGTGAATGATGCAAAATGAAAATCAACCTCAGTTTGGCTTAGAAATACGGAAAATCACTCTTTCTCTCTAAACTAGGCTCTGTAGAGAAAAATGCTTTAAATAAAAGTTGTAGATCTTTTAATTTTCTATAAATTAAATTATATACACTTTTGTCGTAAAATGCATACTAAGGCCGAAATCTTAAAAAAGTCAATTTTTCATACATTTTCGTGAGAAAAAAAAACAGAAAATCGCAAATTACCGCTAAACTAAGCGTTATACAAAAAATTGTTTGAAATAAAAGTTGTAGAATTTTCAATTTTCTACAACTTTTATTATATAAAGTTTTGCGCTAAAATGCATATTAAAGCTGTAATCTTAAAAAAACAACGTTTTCACGTGAAAACAGCCTCACCCAGAATTTCAGCAAACATGACGCCTACCCTATCTTGTAGAGAATAAAAAATTAAGTAAACCAGGCGATTTTAAAAAAAATCGTAGGACCAGTTTTTGAGAAAATCGCAAAAAAGTGAAAAATTACACGAATAAACTACTACTTCCGGTTGACCGATTTTGATGAAAATGTTCGTGTCGAGTCCGGTAGTGGTACTTAACTTAAGTTTCAAGTTTCAAGTTCGTACAATGTTCCGTTCTTGAGATATTCTGTTCACACACACACACACACACACACACATACACAGACACACACACAGACCAATCGCTAAAAACATGTTTTTTGGGTTCAGGGGGTCTGAAAACGTATAGATCCGGTGAAAACTCGATTTCGAAAAATCGACATGAAAACAATACTTTCCTTCCTATATATTCATATAGGCAAGAGAAAGTAAAAAAACATTTCATAAAAAGTAGATATAGGCTATATGTAAAACTACCATTTCTAAAGTCCAGCTATTCTTAGTTTGCTCCTACTATCAACAAATAATGACGTCACTGAGCATGCGCATTATATCAAAATGAGTTCACGCTGATTAAAAAGTAACAACAAAATACTTTCAATCTGACAATTAAAAAGGCTAGTAGCGGGCCGATTTTGCTTCTCTCTCTGGAAGGCCATCAAGTTTTAGACAGTCTGTAGTGAACCCGACACGAACATTTTCATCAAAATCGCACGCACGCACGCACACACACACACACACACACACACAAACCAATCGCTAAAAACATGTTTGTGTGGGTTCAGGGGATCTGAAAACGTGTAGATCCGGTGAAAACTTGATTTCGAAAAATTGACATAAAAACAATACTTTCCTTCCTATATACGGTATTCATATAGGCAAGAGAAAGTAAAAAAATAATGAAAACAATCGTAAAATATTTTCTATGAACAATACTTAAATTCTTGCGTGTGGAACTAGCCCATAATGAGTATAATGTGTCCTAAAATTTGTATACTGATATCTTTAACCGTTTCCGAGAAAACTTGCATAAACTTTCAAAAATCATGATTTTCCGCAAACTGAATGTAAATTTTGTAACTTATACTTTTTTAATAACGTCCAGCGCTGTACGATGGTTGGTCTGGATCTTCTTCTTTAAGATATATATCTTCAATTTTTTTTCTTTTTTAAACTCCTTTTCTCCAGTATTTGTTTTACAAACTCAGACATTTTTCTTTTAGAGTCTTCTATTCATCCTGAATCCAGTCGTTTCCTTGCAGGTTTCAGCCCCACATCTTAGTACACTGATGTAATGTTTAGACCTACGAGGGTTATCCAGAAAATAACCTCCGTTTTAAAATAAAAAGTAAACGAGTGAAGATACAAAAACTTTATTATATACATATTAAAACTACAGTTTTTCTCTATTTTTCGACATAGTCGCCAAACAGATTCAAGCACTTGTCGTACCTTGGAACAGTCTTTGAAATACCCTCTGCATAAAAATTTGCCGCTTTTGAATGTAGCCAACCATTCACGGCGTTTTGAAGCTCTTCGTCATTGGCGAACCGCTGAGATGCAAGCCACCGCTTCATGTTCGGGAACAGGTGAAAGTCACTAGGAGCCAAGTTCGGGCTGTATTTGGGATGATCGAAAACGTCCCATTTAAACTTGGCCTAAAGTTCATTTGTTCTTCGAGCTGTATGAGGGCGAGAAAACAAATGAACTTTTGACCAAGTTTAAATGGCACGTTTTCGGTCATCCCCCATACAGGCCGGACTTGGCTCCTAGTGACTTTCACCTGTTCCCGAACATAAAACTTGCATCTCAGCGGTTCGCCAATGACGAAGAGTTTCAAAACGCCGTGAATGGTTGGCTACGTTCACAGCCGGCAGATTTTTATGCAGAGGGTATTTCAAAGACTGTTCTAAGGTACGACAAGTGCCTGAATTTGTTTGGCGACTATGTCGAAAAATAGAGAAAAACTGTAGTTTTAATATGTATAGAAAAACGTTTTTTATCGTAACTCGTTACCTTTTTATTTCAAAACGGAGGTTATTTTCTGGATTACCCTTCATATTCGTAAAAATTGCTCTACCACAAGAAATTAGATATCGAAACATTAAGAATACTATGCACTTTCATAAAATGAAAAAAAAAAACAAAAAACGTGAAAAAATTAATTTTTCCCAATTACGGTCTCCTTAAACATCTGAAACGAAAAACAAGAAAAGATACGAGACTTAAGTTTTACGATACAATTGCTGTCCCTACTTTTGATGTATGGCAGTGAGTCCTGGATACATACGAAAAAGGTAGACAGCAAAATCCAGGCTGCAGAAATGAGATTCTTACGAAGAGTATATGGATGCAGCCGAAGAGATAGGCTACGAAATGAAGAAATTAGAAAAACACTGAATGCTTTACCGTTGCTAGACAGAATCAAGCAGAACAGGAACAGATGGTGCAGCCATTTGAATCGCATGCCAGGCGAGAGAATACCAAAAGCCGCCAGAAACTACAAACCTACAGGAAGAAGAGATATAGGACGACCGAGGAACAGATGGGTACCGGAACAGGTTCAAGAAACCTAATCCTTGGAAGTGAAGAAGAAGAAGAAGAATATCAGAGATATAAACCACCACTATGTGGACAATTAATATTAATGCAAAATAAAAAGCTACATGTCCATATAATGCTCTTTACCTTAGTATTATAGTGGGACTTGGTGACCTTTCCTTTTAAGTAAATCCTGTAGGCTATTAATAGGTGGTGTAGGACATGGTGCTGTATACCTCTGAAAAGAGCAAAAAAAGTTGTAGAATTGTGTAAAAAAGTCAATTTTTAAGAAAATGGACTTGGTGTCCTTTACCTCCGGTGTACAGAAATTAATTTATAAATGTTGCAGTGAACACAAAGTAAAAATAGAATTAACAAACAATATAATTACAGAAGCAAACCTTTGTATAACCTTTGTATATTTCTAGCCATAATCATTTTTATTAAAAGTGATAAAAAGTTGTAAGTAGGTGTACAAAAATAAAAACACGAATAACAACATGAACTATAACAAGATTTGTGAAATTCACAAATAAACAAATCACTTATTCTATCAACAAGATAACAACAACAACAACGAAATGTCAACGTAGGGAGAAGAAAGTGTTTATGGGTATTTCATTAAATTTATGTGTTTATAAAACACATTTCGCATGGAGGGTACATGTAGTTGTATAAAGAAAGCTTGGGCTTTTATCAGAGCGTGTGTGTGTGTGTGTGTGCGCGTGCGTGTGTTTTTAATTTGTTTGTATGATATATATTTAATAATGTTTATCATGTGTGTGGGTGTGAGTAAGGAACGGTTGATACAAGAAAAGGGTTGGGTTAAATCAGTAATATAATAATAATAAAAATAATAATAATAATATATAGTATTTGTAATAAAAGGAAGGAAGGCAGAATGTTAGGCGCGTTAACATTTTGCACAGTAGGTACATATTAAAAATTGAGCCAAACCAGCGAGGAAACGGACACCGACCAAGCTCTTCCACGACCAAACTAAACTTTGTACTAAAATCGGTACTTTGGTCGCGATACTCGTAGCAGCTACCCCTATTTACAGGGGATATAATGGATGGTAAGGATGGATAACGGGGGTTGTTGCAGGGATGAAAGAGGGATAAGTACAATAGGGAAGTATGTTTATTAGAAGAACCCTTACATAGGAGCCGCTCTTGGAAGCGTTAGCCGCGGTGGTGACGCGCATTTTGTGAGAAACGGGGAGCGGTAAATCTCGCCTCGATAATATCACCTCTACCTACCCTCTCAAACCCCGCACGGACTTTATCTAGTGTCCCTGATAACCTCCCCTCTATATTTAATGCCACCAAAATTCTACTACACTAAAACACACAAAATCCTTTCTCATTTTTTTCCCGTGCAACATAATGCAAATACCTCCATTCCACAATCACAATGCGTTCAACCTACTGCGTAACCCATTTACTTTTAATTTTTTTTTTTAATTTTTCCCACGTTAACTTGACATACTACAATTGTAGATCGTCTGGTTTTCCCCCCTTAAACAGGGGAAAATTATTTTTTAAATAAAAAAAATAACTCTCTTCTTCATTGTGTTATTGCATAAGTATGGTTGGGTAAACAAAAAGGTTTATTAAACTCTATTGTTTTACTCGTTCATATATTATAAAATTTTTATTATTTTCAATTAATTATTTCATTGTTTTTCTTTTGTCAATTTACCCTTATTTTCTCGTTAAATATTTACCCAACCTACATAACGTATTTTAACCTTATAACGTATTTTTCATCGGTTGTTTTATAGTAAAATTATAGCATTATTAAATTCAGTTTAAACAATATAGTGTGAAACTTACAATAAAATAATTACCTCCGAAGTAAATAATGAACAACATTAACTTTGTTTAATTATTAAACATTATCATTAATATAAGAGCCGTTTTTATTATTGTTATTATCAGTACTTAGACTTTATAAGAGCCTTGTGCGTCCCGTCCTCGAATATTGTTCGACGGTGTGGAACTATAGAAGAGATATCACAGAAAAGGAACTAGAGAGGGTGCAGAAAAGACTAATTCATAAGTTGGAATGTAGATATGGGAGAAAATTTGATGGCTATGTGGATGCCCTCTCATTCTACGGGCTTCAGAGTCTGAGCACGTGACGTAGAGTGATGAAAGTTCTTTACATTTACAACATTCTGCATTCACGAGTTGAAGTTCCAGATATCTCGAAGATTTTTCTGAGGGTGCCTTGCACAGCTTTAAGAAGTTTCAGGTTGTTTGGTGGAGCCACAAAAAGTAAAATAGCTCCAATCAATAGATGTATAGGGCCTAGCTACAGCCAATGAAATAAATGGAGAGGTAGATCTGTTTCACAGAGATAGTAAAATTAAAGAAAAACTGTACTGGATACTCTGATGGAAGGCTGTAAATAGTGCGTGATCTGTTAATGTTATTTTATGTATTTTTATGTTATTTATGTTATTTGTGTCTATGTGGTGTATGTTACGCTCGGCGGCTGACTGTTTTTTTAGTGAAGAAAAAATGACTACGTTAAGTTGTAATGGTGCGGTATATTGAGGCGATATTCTATTGCTGTTCTACTGTACTACCACCTCACATCCTTGCGGCCAGCCATAATAGTAGGTGGAGACGGCGGGGTCTAAGGGAGTTTGGGAGCCCCCCAAAGAAAACAAAAAAAATTATTATTATTATTATGTCTTTTTCTATAAGAGGCAGGTGGAGTGTTAAATTATTTGCACTCGATCTGCTAGTTCCAGGGCTACAAGAAATAGTAGCTACGGGGAAATATATACATATTGTAAAATGTTAAATGTTTTTTATAGGGACTTGAATAATGTATTTCTAGTGCCAGAACAGTAAGATATTTCTTTTGTTTTTATGTCAAGCCCTGGTAAGTGTATACTTACCAAGGAATGTTTATTGAAATGGGAATCACATAATATTTAGTGGTAAGAATGCTTATTAAAACAACTTGCAACCCTATATAACAGAAAAATTTGGCGAATCTTAACATTCTATCACCGTGAATGCTTGCTTTTCCGTAAAAAATTGAATTTTCTGAGCACTGTACAAAAGTAACAACAAAAGAACATGGTAGCATACGCTGGTATGAATCGTTACCACATTCCAGTAACTCACAAAGCAAATGGTTGCTGCGCGCTAATTTTAAAATGTGGATAGCCTACTTACCAAAGAACATCTATAAAAAAACCATAAAATGCCAATAAGGTTCAACTGCATAGCTTATTGTTAAAAAATATCGACCTTATTGCCAGTGGTAAGTATACCTACTACAGACCTTTAACGGGTTAAAATGTATCTCACAGCAGCCATTCTCCTTTCTTCTGTCAACCCGATGTTTTAATTTTGATTTTCATAAAAGCCCTTAAAGTCCGTAATTAGTTGATTGAATTTGGTTCGGTCTATTAAGTTTTTTTGTTTAATTCCAGTTTCCTCAATATCCTTTTTAACTTTTTTAAACCATTTATCCGATACCTTAAGTTTATTGTTTAGTGTCTTAAAAATTTGTTTTGTCGACCGGTTGTCCAATCTATACAATGGTACCCGTAAAAAAATCTGGTGTGAAACACTCACACAACTTTCTCTTGCCAATGCAAATAATTAACAATAAACCTAACATTAGTATTAAAACATTAGAAATGAACAAAAACTAACCTCAAAAACATAACCTTATTTTAATCATGAGTGAATGACGCAAAATGACAATCGAACACAGTTTGGCTTAAAAATACGGAAAATCACGCTTTCACGCTAAACTAGGCTCTGTAGAGAAAAATGCTCTAAACAAAGGTTGTAGATCTTTTAATTTTCTATAAATTAAATTATATACACTTTTGTCGTAAAATGCATACTAAGACCGAAATGTTAAAAAAATCGATTTTTCTCACGTTTTCGTGAGAAAAAAAACAGAAAATCGCAAATTACCGCTAAACTAAGCGTTATACAAAAAAATGTTTGAAACAGAAGTTGTAGGTTTTTAAATTCTCTACAACTTTTATTATATAAGTTTTTGCGCTAAAATTTATATTAAAGCCGTAATCTTAAAAAAACAACGTTTTTACGTGAAAACAGCCTCACCGAGAATTTCAGCAAACATGGCGCCTACCCTATCTTGTAGAGAATAAAAAATTGAGTAAAATAGGCGATTTTAAAAAAAATCGTAGGACCAGTTTTTGAGAAAATCGCAAAAAACTGAAAAATTATTTAATAAACTACTACTTCCGGTTGACCGATTTTGATGAAAATGTTCGTGTCGCGTCCGGTAGTGGTATGTAACTTAAGTTTCAAGTTCGTACGATGTTCCGTTCTTGAGATATTCTGTTCACACACAGACACACACACACACACACACACACATAGACACACACACAGACCAATCGCTAAAAACATGTTTTTTGGGTTCAGGGGGTCTGAAAACGTATAGATCTGGTGAAGAGTGTATTTGTTAAAATGGACATGAAAACAATACTTTCCTTCCTATATATTCATATAGGCAAGAGAAAGTAATACTAGTCCTATTTTTCTAAACGTTACATTAATCGTTCATTTTGCTTGTACATTTCTTCTCTACCACGTAACCTATACGATCCGTCTACAGTTCAGCCGTTGTTAGTTTGCTCCTACTGTAAACAAACCAAAGCCAGCTACTACAGGGTGCACGCTAGGGTCTACCACTACATGGATGTCGTATTCCTATTAAGTTAACTATGTTTTAAATTCTGCCCATAACAGGCAGGTGGAGTGTCAAATTATTTATACTCAATCTGTTAGTTGCAGGGCTAAAATAAATAGTTTTCTTTCTTGTCACATGGTCAGCCAATTAAATGACTGAATCATTAAAGAACAGAAGAGGTAGAGGTGTACTGTGACACTAATCAGAGTTATCTCATCTGAACGTAATGAATTTTATTATAAAGCCAGACCCTGTGGTGAATGAAATGAAGATGTCATTTGCAGAGTGGAAAATATGTGCTTTTGAGAGGGCCCGGCATGCTGATAAGTGTATTTTTCCTTTCAGTGAGGAAGGCATGGTAAACCACCTCACTCCTCGTTTTACTTAGTAAAACCTCTACAGGTTCAAACCAGCCTACAATCTCAATCTCAAGCCTATAATCTCAATAGGCTGATGACCTAAACAACAACATGTTTTAAATTATAACTACTTAAAACATCAGTCATTTTATAATGTAGGCCTAACAATTTCATTTATAAAAATAATTTTAAAAGTATTTTGTTGTTACTTTTTAATCAGCGTGTAAAATCACTTGAATGACGAGTTTTCCCTTGTTTGCAACGAGGGGTAAAGGGGGAAAAGCATCAGTGCGCATGCGCGACTGCTTTAATTTCAGTACGACAAACATAACAACTTATACTATACCCAGAGCATAGCCTATACAGTATTTCGCGGAACCTTTTGTAGGTTAACTGTACGAATATAACTGTTTGTTTGTTACCTTTGTGAAGTTGAAGGTGAACAAAAAAGCCTATCCGTGCCTCTTATTAAAAGCTGTGAGCGAGCAGCTAACTACTCTGATGTTTCTCTTTCCACAATTCGAAAAATAAAGAAGGAAATTAAGGACGTGAAGAAGCTATTCTTTAACAGTTTTGTTGACACCTGGTAAAAAAATGAAAACGGTTAGGTAGATACTAGAGAGATTGATAATGAAAACGCCGATGACAGCAATAGTAAAGAAGGCAATTCATTCGTAATTAGAGAGTAAATCAAACATTTCTAGTCATGTAATTGTGTTATAGTCTAGGCAATATTACAGGTTATATTTATTTCTTATAAGGTTTATGAAGAAAATATTTTCTCGGAATAAACCAAAGTTTACAAAATGTATCTAGAAACTGCACGGTAGTGAAATGTACCAGTAGTATCTCACTGTTGAAGTTGGTAGCACTGTCGTATTTTCACTTCCCTTCCTCACAGCCCATACATACTCAAAAGGCAATCTCGTTACTTCAGTATCTATACACATTTTGATATAATGCGCATGCTCAGTGACGTCATTATTTGTTTATAGTAGGAGCAAACTAAGAAAGGCTGTACTGTACTGTGTTCGGGCAGATTATCTTGTACAGTTCAGCCGTTGTTAGTTTGCTCCTACTGTCAACAAACCAAAGCCACCTACTACAGGGTGCACGCTACAATCCACCACTTTATGGATATCGTATTCCTATTAAGTTAACTATTTTTTAAATTATAAGTACTTAAAGTACTAAAAACATCAGCCATGATATGCTGTAGGCTTAACAATTTCATTTATAAAAATACTTTTAAAAGTATTTTGTATTTAAATACTTTTGAAAGTGTTTGGTTGTTACTTTTAAATCAGCGTGTAGACATTTTGATATAATGCGCATGCTCAGTGACGTCATTATTTGTTTACATTAGGAGCAAACTAAGAGAGGCTGGACTTTAGAGGATCTTTCTCTCAAATTTTTCTACTTCTGTTAGACCAGTCTTCCATGTCATTCGAAGGCACTCCCTCGCGTACAAGTGAGGATTATGCGAATATAAAATGTAAAACTAAGTGATTGAACTTTAAAATTAAAAACCGGAGGGGAGAGAGAAAGAGAAAAAAGACTACTATTTGTAGTAGGAGAGGGCGGGGAAGTAGTAAGGCGCATAAAAATGTGAATAGTTTATTAATGATGATGATAGGTCTAGTGATAAGTGTTTAATAAAATAGTAGGCCTATCGGCTTATAAGTAGGCCTGGTAGGCTTAGTAGGGTTGAATAGGCAGAAGGGAGAAGGAGAAGGAGAAGGCAATGACAGGCTACTTAAAACTAAATTTATTATAATGAAAAGGAAATGACTATTTTGATAACGGCATAGCGGCCTATTAGGCACTGCCTACTGGAGATGGTCAGTACTCATAACTCATTTATTATCCTATAAACTTATCCTTTCTCTTTCTCTTTCTCTTTCTCCTTCTCCTTCTCTCTTTAGCCTGTACAAGTATTATCTATTTAGGTTATTGGTCGCTATATAGGCTTACAAACGCCTACATGGTGTATCAAAAACGTTATCGACAGTCTCTATCCAATTTTTACTTTCTCTTGCCTATATGAATACGAGATATAGAAAGGAAAGTATTGTTGTCATGTCGATTTTAACAAATCCACTCGTCACCGGATCTACACGTTTTCAGACCCCCTGAACCCAACAAAACATGTTTTTAGCTATTGGTCTGTCTGTGTGTGAACAGAATATCTCAAGAACGGAACATCGTACAAACTTGAAACTTTAAACTTAAGTTACATACCACTACTAGCCCGACACAAACATTTTCATCAAAACTGGTCAACCGGAAGTAGTAGCTTATTCGTGTAATTTTTCACTTTTTCCGATTTTCTCAAAAACTGGTCATACGTTTTTTTTTTTAATCGCCTGGTTTACTAAATTTTTATGTTCTACAAGAAAGAGTAGACGCCATGTTTGCGAAAAATTCTTGGTGAGGCTGTTTTCACGTAAAAAAATTGTTTTTTTAAGATTGCGGTATTAATATACATTTTAGCGCAAACATTTATATATTAAGAAATGTAGAGAATTTAAAATTCTACAACTTTTATTTTAAATATTTTTTTGTATAACGCTTACTTCAGCGGTATTTAGCGATTTTCTGTTTTCTTCTCACCGGTATTTTTAATCTATCATCTTTCTCACCGTCTGCGTTAGAAGCAATGGCAAAACAGTAAAACATAAAACAGTAATACTAAAATAAAATATTAATAAAAGTTTGTTTTTAACTTATTTTATTTATTGACAACTGTACAAAATACAACCAGTGAATGTGATGTTATTGTTGTTTAGGTGATCACCCTGTAGTAGGCTGGTTTGAACCTGTAGAGGTTTTACAAAGTAAAAGGAGGAGTGAGGTGGTTTACCAATGCCACAACTCACTGAATGGAAAAGTACGCTTATCAGCATGCCGGGCCCTCTGAAAAGAACATACTTTCCACTCTGCAAATGACACCTTCATCATTCACCACAGGGTCCAACTGTATAATGAAATTCATTACTTTCGAAGGAGATAACTGTGATTAGTGTCACAGTACACCTCTACCTCTTCTCTTATTAAACGATTCACTCATTTAATTTTGTGACCATGTGATAAAAAACAGAACTATTTATTTTAGCCCTCCAATGAACAGATTGAGTGTAAATAATTTGACATTTTACCTGTCTATATGGGCAGAAAATAAAAATAAAAAAAAATAAAAATTGTACAATAAAAAGTGAAATAATTTTTTGAACACCCGGTAATAATAATAGTCCATAAAAATGTAGTTGTACATTTTGTAGATAGTAGGTTTGTAGTGGATAGCTTACTAGAGTATACTATTACTATTATTATTACTATTACTATTACTGTATTGATTAATCAATCTCTTCCCTCTCCATAACAAATCTCCGAACCCCTCCGTCTATCAGTCGATCGTTTTTTTTGTCGAACATAGTGTGCACACTGGGAGGGGGTGGTAGGGTGGACAGTGAAGCGTCCTAGAGTAGAGTAAGAGGAGGAGAGGGTGGCCAAGTTATTACATTATTCAAATGGATTGCCTTCTTAAAATCACATGACAAACGCATCTCATTATTTGTAATGATATTCTACCTATAGGATACTATCCTATCACTATCACTATTACTATCACTTCACTATATTAATCAACTATTCTTTTCTTCCATTAAAATTCACCATCGATAATCGCATACTTTCATTGCTTTCTAATCGATTATTTTCATGACTTAATTATTATTTTATTTTTGCTTTCTCTCAACCAAAGCTACAGAGTGAGTAATATATGCGCGCCATTAAAACTTCCATATAATTATTTTCTGCCCAAAACAGACAGGTGGAGTGTCAAATTATGTACACTCAATCTGTTTTAGTTGCAGGGTTAAAATAAATAGTTGTGTTTCTTATCACATGATCAGGCAGTTAAATGATTGAATCATTTAAGAACAGAAGAGGTAGAGGTGTAAAAGACACTAATCAGAATTATCTTTTTTTTCTATTTATTTCTGATGATGCCTACACAAGCCTTGGGCTTGTGGGTAGGTAATGATATGTGGTGATTTTTACAGATGACAAAAATACCAGACCTGACCGGGAATCAAACCCTGGACCCCGGTATAGTAGCCAGTTGCGCTGACCACTACACCACGGGCCGGCTCCTCTGAAAGTAATGAATTTAATTATACAGTCGGACCCTGTGGTGAATGAAGTGAAGGTGTCATTTGCAGAGTGGAAAATATGTGCTTTTCAGAGGGCCCAGCATTCTGATAAGCGTACTTTTCCATTTAGTGAGTTGTGGCAATTGTAAACCAGCTGACTCCTCGTTTTACTTAGTAAAACCGCTACATGCTCAAACTAGCCTTTCGGCTGATCACCTAACCAACAAACATTTTAACTGATCGCAACTACTAAACACCCCCCAAGCCAATTTCGTAAAGTGAATTCGGATCTGGTGGTTATATTAATTACCATGACTTATTAGAATAAATATATTATTTGCCGCAGAGAAACTGTATAGACTTTATTTTTTTCACAATTATAAACATCTATACATCTGTTTTTAGTGGTACACTGACTGACTTCTGAGAAAATTAAGAATTAAAATTTGTACAAGAAGATTCATTCCCTGCCTAAAAAAATTTCAGTTTTGACGTCATCAACTTGGACAACCGGGTTGTTCTGGTCGTAGTGTAAGTCAGCTGTTTCACAGGTGATTTTCTGAGACAAAGGTTCAGTTTTCAAGTCCTAGTTTGCGTTGTTACGTTTTACGGATGTTTTTTTTTGTTTAACGTCCGACTGTTCTGCAATTACTACTAATGCAGAAGGTGAAGGATGAAATGAATTTTTTGTAACGTATGAAAATATGCCGGGCCTAAATGGGATTCAAACCCAAGACTGCAGGATGAGAAAAGAGCATGTTACCAACTACGCCAATGCGGCCGGCTTTTACGAATTTGAATAATAGACAGTGGTTACAGGTTGTACTTTGATGGTTGGCGTTCAATTAACCATACTCTTTCACTCTGTACAAGACTTCAACTCATTTTACACGTCATACAAGACATATCATCCTTATTTCAGTGGGTCATTGTGTTGATTTGTGTTTTTGTTTAGATCATCAGCCGAAAAACCGGTTTTAACCTCTACAGACTTTACTATGTATGTTTCTATTGTTATTAAAAATAAAAATATAATATTGATATTTTATGTAAAATATATTTGAATTTACCATTTATTTTATGTTCTTTTTATTCTGTTTAACGCAATCTTTGTAACCTATTTAACTTAGTAATTTTATAGTAGTTATAAGTATTTAAGTGATTTAACTTGTATGTTCTGTATACTCCTCTTATGCGCGGACAGAACTCTTTGTGAAGAAGAGTTTTTGCGTATAAGTATTTATTTAGTTTAAAATATTGTACATAGCTTAGTATAGTCATGAATTGTAATTTTAATGTAGCTATATTTTACTAAATAAAATAAATAAATAAAATAAAAAATAAAGCGAGCAGTAAGGTGGTTTACCTTAGCCTTTACTTACTGAATGGATCAGCAAATCAGGCCCTCTGAAAAGTAAGTACCTCCATCCACTCCGAAAATGACACCTTCACTTCATTCACCTCAAAGTGTGGCGGCATAATAAGTTTTTTTTTATTCCTAATTTGTGTACGTTGCAATCTGTTTAATTTAAAAAAATAAGCAACCCAATGACCCAATGAGATGAGAATGATGTGTATGACGTGTAAATGAGACTGTGTAATCTTGTACAGACTCAGGTCGACCATTCATGAGAGAGTATGGTTAATTAAACCCCAACCATCAAAGTACACCCACAACCACTGCCTAGCATTCAAATCCGTATAAAAGTAACTACATTTACTAGAATTTGAACCAGGAACCTTCGTCTCCGAAAATCAGCTGTTAAACAGCTGATTTTGGTGACGACTTTACCTCTAGACCAACCCGGTGGGTCAGCATAATAATTAAATTCATTACTCTCAAAATTGATATCTAGCCTATGACTAGTTTCTTTTACACTTGTAGGTACCTCTTCTGTTTTTTAAATGGTTCAGTCATATAATTGGTGACCATCTGATAAAAGAGAAAACTAGCCGATTGAGTCTAAATGCTGTAATTTAACACTCCACCTGCCTGTAATGGGATAGTTACATACTGTATATTATCTAAACAAAGGCGAAGTTTGGCTGCCAAAGGGGTTGGGTGAATCACAATAATTTTAAGTTTTGGAAGTTTAAGATGATGTTTAAAGTGTCAAACTTTGAAATTTGAAAGTTTTGAAGTTATAAGTTAATGTTTTAAGTACGCATATCTGAAAATTCTTCTTCTTCTTCTTCTTCTTACTAACAAGGATTAGGGATAAGCCTGTTTCAAACTCACAAACCATCCTGTAGGTCTACCCAAACACCGTACATCTAGACTACTGCCATCTTCTTCGTGGTCTTCCCACCTCCCCTCTTGCAACTGGAACATATTCCATCACTTTTAGAGGTTTTCTTTCCTCTGGCATCCGTTTCAAATGTTGTCTGCATTGATTCCAGTACTCCTCCACTTTTTCATTCAAACTAAATACACCCAACTCGGATCTAATTTCTTTGTTATGTATTAGATTCAGCCTCGAGCAGCCCTTCACCCTTCTTAAAAACCTCATTTCAGCTGCTTGGATCCTACTTTCTTGGCGTTTTGTGGTAACTTATGACTCACTTCCATAAAGAAGGACTGAGGCTGCCATTACCTCGTAGAACTTCACTACTGTCTCCGTTCTAGCTCTATTACCCAGTGTCCTGTTAATGGTACCACAAATAAACCACTGAAATTTCAAAATTCCAATTTTCAATGTTTGAGGTTGAAGGTTTGGAATTTTTTTTTTAGTTTTTCAGCAACTTGGTGGGTTAAGAGCGATTTTAACTACATGGTCTTAAAGTAGGCCTACTTTGGAAAGGGGACGAAAAATATTCTTAAACTTTTTCGCTTCCATGAAGGGGTGAGAAATAAAAAAAGGTTTATCCCACCTTTGGGGAGTGAATGCAACCCGAAATTTTTAGATTACTACATTTTTTATATAAATTTTATCGTTAATCAAACAAGCCATTAAAAAAATTATTGTATCCAGAAAATTTCAAAAGTTTGTATGGTCGTCGTAGGCCTACCTAGGACCGTTAAATTTAATACAGGTTACTTTGTAGAGTAGATATTGTTAAATTAGTAAAACTGTTCGATCGGTTTTACTATCCCCATAAAGTAAGTGTAGGATTTAATAAATGGTGAATTTTTAATGTATAAAAGTTATATTAGATTAGCAGTCACCTTGCTAAGTTCAAGGATGACCGTCCGTTGCCTGGACAGTCTGTTGTAATACTACAGTCTACCAGGTAGTAAATACTCGTAGTTGGCTAACATTATTAGACTACAAGCCTATTTATAGTAAAATACATTAATGTAATTACAAGTGAGGCGTGTTTTCTGATGCACTCTTTAATTGCGGTTCTTCAATACCCCTATTCAGTACATTTACTAAATAACTTATAACATTATTACTTTCTAACAGCGTAATAGGCTATTTTTAAAAGAAAAAAAATTAAAATAATTTATAATTGAGTTAAATAATTTGCACTCGATCTGGTAGTTGCACTGAAGCATTTAACACGTTGACTGCCGCACTAAATTTTATGACACTTACAGCGGGGCCATCGTATTTTTTTTATTTTTCACATTTTATTCCTTTTTCTTCTTATTTTACTTCATTTATTAATTAAAATAATAACAGCTATATATTTTTTGTAAAATTAAGTTGTGACACACTTTTGGGTCACATGGCCAGCTGGAATGATTTTACATTTCAGAGCCATGAGACCCATTTTTGCGTCACAATAAAAAAGTAATAAACATAATTGTGTTTAGTTGTAAAGTATTCTAGACTATTTCTTTCACCAAAAATAAGCAAAAGAAATAATAAAATGAAAAATAATAGCAACATTCTAGTAGAGGACAACAAGGAAAATTACCAGTATACGAAATATGCTATTATTTGAAAAATACCAACTATTTAAACAGTCTTAAGACGTGTATAATGTCACTCTCTGATGGTGTGGCTTTTGAAACCACAAAACACGGCTTAAAAATCAGTCATGTACTGTGGCTCATTTTTGAAGACAAGTGTGACACATATTTGATTTGGGTCACGTAGCAGTCAACGTGTTAAGACTACAGGCCTATTTATAGTAAAATACATTAATGTAATTACAAGTGAGGCGTGTTTTCTGATGCACTCTTTAATTGCGGTTCTTCAATACCCCTATTCAGTACATTTACTAAATAACTTATAACATTATTACTTTCTAACAGCGTTATAGGCTATTTTTAGAAGAAAAAAAATTAAAATAATTTATAATAGAGTTAAATAATTTGCACTCGATCTGCTAGTTGTACTGAAGCATTTAACCCTTTATAGGTCTGTGGTAAGTAAGTATACTTACCACTGGCAATAAGGTCGATTTGTTTAAAGAATAACCTATGCAGTTGAACCTTATTGGCATTTTATGGTTTTATAGATGTTCTCTGGTAAGTAGGCTATCCACATTTCAAAATTAGTGCGCAGCGACCATTTGCTTTGTGAGTTACACGAATGTGGTAAGGATTCAAACCAACGTACGCTACCGTGTTTTTTGTTGTTATTTTTGTACAGTGCTTAGAAAATTCCAGTTTTTTACGGGAAAGCAAGCATTCATGGTGATATAAAGTTAAGATTGGCCACATTTTTCTGTTATATAGGGCTACAAGGTGTTTCAATAAGCATTTTTACCACTAAATATTATGTGATTCCCATTTCAATAAAAATTCCTTTGGAAGTATACTTACCAGGGCTTGACATAAAAATAAGATATATTTTGCTGTTCTGGCACTAGAAATACATTATTCATGTCCCTATAAAACAAAACTTAACATTTTACTTCATGTGTAATTTCCCCCGTAGTACTGCCCTATTTATTTGGTTAACAACCGAATGGGAATTTTATAAAATGTTTTACAAAGTATCTAAAACTGTTCAACAAATTGAATGACAAAGTAAAACACATAGATTACAGTAGCCTCTCCTTAGTCCGGTACTTTCGGGACTCTAGTGATGCCGGATTACCGAACTTATATAGATTACATAACTGAAGCATTTAACAACCGAGTGGGAATTTTATAAAATGTTTTACAAAGTATCTAAAACTGTTCAACAAATTGAATGACAAAGTAAAACACATAGATTACAGTAGCCTCTCCTTAGTCCGGTACTTTCGGGACTCTAGTGATGCCGGATTACCGAACTTATATAGATTACATAACTGAAGCATTTAACAACCGAGTGGGAATTTTATAAAATGTTTTACAAAGTATCTATAACTGTTCACCACATTAAAAGACAAATTAAAAAACATAAATTACCGAATGCCGGATTACCGAACGTGGGTAATTTTACTGAAAATAATCGGGATATATCAGGCAATGTAAGATGGCGAGTGGTCAACCGAATACATTCTATACTATACTCACAATTCTATGCGTATTCTTATTTTACTCGGAGATTGTATATACCCGGGTCAGTCAACAAACATTTTTACAATTCACAACCGGTTACGAAAACACTGAATTTATTGCACAATTAATACTATTCATTTTTGTCGTTAGACCACAGTAAAGTAGAGTTGAACGAAAAATTAATTTAAACATTGAAAAAGTAAACATTGCAAAGTTTGCACAAATATTACACAGTATCAGAGAGTTTAACATAATATTCAATGCTGAACAATTCTGAGGTGTGTCTCCCTTTGGGCTGATTACTGGTGCAGCGTGTTCTCCCTCCGCTTGCTTTATCTACCCCCACCCCTACAACTTATCTTACTAACATTTTTAAAGATTTATTTTATTTGCAACCTATACATGGATTTATGTTTGCTAATAACATAAAAGTAAACAATTCAATGTTCTTTTTAGGTTTATTTTCGCCTGTTGTTGTTTAGGTCAACAGCCGAAAGGTTTGAACCTCTAGAGGTTTTACTAAGTAAAAACGAGGAGTAAGGTGGTTTACCATTGCCTTCCTCACTGAGTTGAAAGAGTATGCTTATCAGCATGCCAGGCCCTCCGAAAAGCACTCACTTTCCACCCTGCAAATGACACCTTCACTTCATTCACCACAGGGTCTGGCTGTATAGTGAAATTCATTACTTTCAGAGGAAATAACTCTGATTAGTGTCTTTTACACCTCTACCTCTTCTGTTCTTAAATGATTCAGTCATTTAATTGACTGACCATGTGATAAGAAACAGAACTATTTATTTTAGCCCTGCAATGAACAGATTGAGTGTAAATAATTTGACACTCCACCTGTCTGTTATGGGCAGATTTCGCCTGTTATAATAAATGTATTTCTTGTTTGAATTTTTCCGTTTACCGTTACAATTTACGCGTAATTTCTTATATAATGTTAAACTACAAATAATATAGGCCTCCTTTTAAAATAAATCTAAAAGTGTAAGCTATTTTCAATGGATACCTACAAAGATACTAAATTCACGGCTTCAACTGGACCCTGAAACCCCGTTAAAAATACTAAACGAAGGTTGAAGATTGTATGACAAAAGTTCAAAAACGAACGGGACGGTTACAAAGAAAAAACCTTTCTGAGGGCTATATAATAGTAGCAAACTGATATCGGACAGGCGATGTCCCTCCAGAATTACTTAAAATGATAACACAACAGAACCCGCTACAGTTGAGCCGTTCTTAATTAGTTCCTACTGTCAATAAACAAAAGCCACCTACTACAGGGTGCACGCTAGAGTCTGCCACTTTACGGATGTCGTATTCCTATTAAGTTAACTATTTTTTAAATTATAAACACTTAAAGTACTAAAAACATCAGTCATGATATGATGTAGGCCTAACAATTTCATTTAGAAAAAAATTTTAAAAGTATTTTGTATTTAAATACTTTTGAAAGTGTTTTGTTGTTACTTTTTAATCAGCGTGTACACATTTTGATATAATGCGCATGCTCAGTGACGTCATTATTTGTTTCCATTAGGAGCAAACTAAGAGAGGCTGGGCTGTAGGTGAGAAGGCAGCCTGACGGTAACACCTAACCATGATCCGCTAGACGAGTCTCTAGCACTGAATGTGTTTAACAGTAAAAGAAACAATATAAAACAAATATTAAATTCCCTTACATTACTGTGTGTGTATCATAGTTATTGATATAGGTTAGGTCCGTCCATCCTACCTTACTTAAAATAATCTGTGAGGTCTCTCTTTGCCTTCGTGATTCCTGGTTTGTTTTAAAATAATCATTACGAATCGTACATAAATTTTTAAGTTCTGCTGAAATGTAAGCTTCATTTGATTTGGCAAAGTTTTATATTATGAAAAAATTGATATAGTATATTAGAGAATATTATTTTTTGTTAGATTTGAACCCGACGCGGGTCGAACTAAAGAGCGGTTACTTCTGTAATAAGAAAATAACTTTGTTTTTTGTTAATTCCTAATGTGTGTACGTTGCAATCTGTTGAATTAAGAACAATAAGCAACCCCATCACCCAATCAGATGAGGATGATGTGTAACTTATGACGTGTAAATGAGACTGTGTAGTCATGTACAGACTCAGGTCGACCATTCCTAAAAGAGTATGGTTAATTGAACCCCAACCATCAAAGTACACCCACAACCACTGTCTAGTATTCAAATCTGTATAAAAGTAACTATCTTTACTAGGATTTGAACCAGGAACCTTAGTCTCCAAAAATCAGCTGTATTATTGACGTGAATAAGGCATGAGTTTGAACAGGGACCCCCAGTAGAGTTTTTTCACGGATGGCTGTCAGCTGGTCACCATACAAAGTCGCTAGCCCAACCGGTGTTACAATCAAACTGGTTACAATCAAACTACCAGCTGACTGAATGGGCTGGCCCGAATGCCGATTATTACAAAATAATGATATTTATTTGAGAATATTTTTTGTTAGATGTGAACCCGAAGCGGGTCGGACCAAAGAGAGGTTACTTCAGTAGCCTAATAAAAAAATGGATCGTTATAAGCATATATATATGAATAAATAAACAAAAGATAAATAAGAAATGTATTATTTAATTAAAAACAAACAAGTTAACCAACCGCAGTTCATGTCACATCATTACCAAACATTACAACACAATATTTCTTATAAAATGGCAACCACTCTCTTTCACTGTTTGTTTGTGTTCATTGTTGCATACAAAATGGAGGAAATGCTGCTGTGTGTGAACGCCTCCTACCGTTTTATGTATACCATTAGATCACATGAAATCGTGTAGCCTTCTAAGTGTTTGCTTACATTCGTTTCTTCTGTTTATTTATCTCGTATATATTTTTTATTTATTTATTTTATATCGCTGTGTATTGCAAGGTAAAAGATAAATAATAAAGTAAATATCTTATAAAAAATATATAAAGAAAATCTATTGTTTGTTTTGTTTCTATCCTATTACATTACTATATTATTCTTTTTTCTTTAAAAAAAATATCCAAGTAATCTTTTGTACACAAAATAGCTTCCTCCGTTATGCATTCGTAAATATTCGTAATATTGTTTTTACTTTCGCTTGTCATAAATCTAATATAAATAAAATTCTCGTGTCACAGTGTTAGTTGCCAAACTCTTCCGAAACGGCTTCACCGATTTTAATGAAATTTTATAATATGTATACTTGGTAGGTCTAAGAATAGGTTTTTATCTATTTTTATACCCCTAAGTGATAAGGGTGGTCCACCCCAAAAAAAAAATTTTTTATTTTTTTATAATGTGGCACTAAAAAATACGTACAGTCCTAAATTTTCACCCTTTGACCACCAACCTCTATTTTTTTTATACCAATATTAGTAATTTAATAATTGTCTACTCTCGGCGGTTGATAACTGATCAGTTGTCACTCGATCAGTTATTCCTGCCAGGCGTCTACCGGTGTCACTCTCACTTCGTAAACAGCCGTGGATAATGATGGTATCGAAAATGAGTGATGAAAAAATGCTAGACCTGACCAGGAATCGAACCTGATACCCCGGCATAGAAACCACTTGCGTTAACCACTACACTAACGGGACTTAGATAAATTTTTTTTTTGTAATCCCTAATTTGTGTAGGTTGCAATCTGTTCAATTGAGAACAATAAGCAACCCCATCACCCAATGAGATGAGGATGATGTGTATGACGTGTAAATGAGGTGTAGTCTTGTACAGACAGACTGAGAGAGTATGGTTAATTGAACCCTAACCATCAAAGTACACCAGTAACCACTGTCTAGCATTCAAATCCGTATAAAAGTAACTACCTTCACTAGGATTTGAACCAGGAATCTTCGTCTCCGAAAATCAGCTGTTAAAATGCTGATTTTGGTGACGACTTAACATCTAGGCCAACCCGGTGGGTTAATTAGATAAAATAAAATAAATTTAATATTTTCTATAAAAACATATTTTCTATTTTTGGGCGTAGCAACGCGCGCTGGGTATCGCTAGTATGAAATATAGGTAAGTAAAGTGTTTTCATGTCGATTTTTCAAAATCCAGTTTTCAACAAAAATACTACACGAAGTAGGTGACCAAAACAGGCAGTTGGTATGTTATTTTATTATTTGTACTCAATCTGTTAGTTGGAGGGTTACAAAAAGTAGTTGTGTTTCTTATCACATGGTAACCCAATTATATGAGTTAACCATTTAACAACAGACGAGGTATAGTACGTTTGTTTTAGGAAGAAGCTTGTAAGGGGAGGGCGAGTAGGTAGAGTAGGGATAGTTTCAAAGGGACAAGTGTTGTCTCCTTCTCACTTAATGATCATTCCCTCTCTTTCTAACAGTATACTACTGTTACAACTACGAGGTGCTTCCCCCACCACTAAACAGAACAGCTCAGCGGCACACAGCGTTGGAGGGAGAGCTTCTAGCTAGAACAAATGACCTGTACACGTGTAAAACACGTTATTAGTCTCAGTTATCTCCTCTGAAAGTAACGAATTTCATTACACAGCCAAACCCTGCGATGAATAAAGTGAAGGTGTCATTTGCAGAGTGGAGAGTAGATGCTTTTCAGAAGTTCTGGCTTGCTGTTAAGCATACTTTTCCACTCAGCGTGGAAGGTATTTGTAAACAACCACAATCCTTGTTTCACTTAGATTGAAACCAGCTTTTCGGCTGATCAACTAAACAACTAATACATTTTTTTGGAGGAAAATAGGGAAAAATCTCTTGTAATTAAAGTTTTTTGGGATTTCAAAGGTGAACAACCTTACAATAAAACAATCTGATCCTATAGCTTTATAGAAAGTGTAAGAATATAAAATCCTGTTATTTTTTCGATATTTTATCGCGTTGAAATGATTAATTGAAGGAATAAAAATCTGGTGTGAAAAACTCACACAACTTTCTCTTGCCAGTGCAAATAATTAACAATAAACCTAACATTAGTAATAAAACATTAGAAATAAACAAAAAACAAACCTCAATAAACATAACCTAATTTTAATCATTTATATGAATGACGCAAAATGAAAATCGACCTCAGTTTGCCTTAAAAATACGGAAAATCACTTTTTCACGCTAAACTAGGCTCTGTAGAGAAAATTGCTTACAACAAAAGTTGTAGATCTTTTAATTTTCTACAAATTTGAATATATACACTTTTATCGTAAAATGCATACTAAGGCCGAAATCTTTAAAAATCTATTTTTCACACGTTTCCGTGAGAAAAAAACAGAAAATCGCTAATTACCGCTAAATCAAGCGTTAGACAAAAAAATGTTTGAATTAAAAGTTGTAGGACTTTAAATTCTTACAAATTTTATTATATAGCCTACATTTTTGCGCTAAAATGCATATTAAAGCCGCAATCTTAAAAAAAACAAATTTTTACGTAAAAACCGCCTGACCAAGAATTTCAGCAAACATGGCACCTACTTTATCTTGTAGAGCATAAAAAATTAAGTAAACCAGGCGATATTTAAAAAAATCGTAGGACCAGTGTTTGAGAAAATCACAAAAAAGTGAAAAACTACACGAATAAACTACTACTTCCGGTTGACCGATTTTGATGAAAATGTTCGTATTGGATCCGGTAGTGGTCTGTAACTTAAATTTCAAGTTCGTACGATGTTTCGTTCTTGAGATATTCTGTTTACATACATACACACACACACAGACCAATCGCTAAAAACATGTTTGTGTGGGTTCAGGGGGTCTGAACACGTGTAGATCCGGTGAAAACTCGATTTCGAAAAATCGACATGAAAACAATCCTTTCCTTCTTATATATTCATATAGGCAAGAGAAAGTAAAAAGGGAATTTTTTTTTACTTCGTTTATTTAACGTCGCATCAACTACTGCGGTCATTAGCGACGACGTTGGGTTGCAACTGTGAAGGATGAAATGATTTTTTTTTGTAACGTATGAAAATATGCCGTGCCTGAGTGGGATTCGAACCCAAGACCGCATGGTGAGAGGCGAGCATGTTACCAACTAAGCCAATGCGGCCGGCAAAAGGGAATTTGTTATGATTAAAAAGTTATTATTTTAAAGGAATAATGAGTTATGATAGAGATCGGATGGTATAAGAATGAGGCTGGAAAGCAAGGAGATAGGTAGGTGTTTCGGTTGAACCCGTTACGTTATTTGGTTGGCAGCCAAGCTATGGGTTATTAAATTTAACAAGGACGCTTCTTTCGTTCCTCTTCCTTGAAAAAAAGAAGTATTCCCCTACTACAACAGGTCTATAGGTAAGAGTCTTTCCACAGACCCACCCGCTGAAAAAAACGAACCTCTGATAAAATTCCAATTATTCTATTCACTACCGAGTCAAGGTAAAGAAAAAAAAGCTTAGAATAGACCAAGAACATCCAAGACCCTTACCGATAGACCATCGTTTCTTCCATTATTTCTCTCTCCATTTTTTTTCAATTTTCATTTTCTTTCTCTATTTCCAAGTTATTAGATTACCATAAATTAATTTCTATAACGGATAAAAAAAGAAACGAGATAGAAAAATTTAATCCGGTCTCAAATATAAGTGCAATCGTTCTACCCTTACAAAAAAGATGGGCGGAGCATAAAGAAAAAAGTAACTTAAAGAAATTGAAAAAATCTATTTATGGAATGCCGGAACAAATTTCATTTACCAGTGTAAAATATTCTTCATATCTATTGAATATATTTTTTTTTAGTTTTCTTTTTAATTTGTTTAAATAAAGTTTTTCCATATTTTTAATGCCAAACGTTTACTTAACTTATCATACTTTAATATTTTCCAATAATTCATTCAGTTTTGTTTAAATATTCTAAAGAAAGTTTTTTTCAATTTCATTATAAATTTATATTATTGATTTTTGATGGAAACTTACTTAACCGATTATGGATCAACCGCCCGTCGATTAACCCCACAAATGATTGCTATACAGGTAACTTATGTATGACGTATAAATATACGAGTTATGTTCAAAAAGTATCCGACATTTAAAAAAAATCTGGTATGAAACACTTACACAACTGTCTCTTACCAAAGCAAATAATTAACAATAAACCTAAAATTAATAATGAAACATTAGAAATAAACCTCAATAAACATAACCTAATTTTAATCATGAGTGAAAGACGCAAAATTAAAATCAAACTCAGTTTGGCTTAAAAATAAATCATTTACTGTGTTGCCGGCTTCAATACTTCTTTCGACCTTTGTCGACGCAGTAGGCCCTTTGACAGCATACCGACAAAACTTTCGGCTGCGCACCGCAGAGGCCTTTGTCATCAAGAACAAGCCAGTAGCCGCTCTCTACCACAGCGCTCTCGGCGACTATATAGGCTAGGAGAGCGCTGCACTGAGCAGAGAGATTCAATACCGATCAAGACTCCGAGGGATTCACTTCAAACCAGACAGCAGACGAGACGTCCACAACGGCACACGGCTGCCGGACTCCAGTGAAGACTAATCAACGATCCTGCAAGAGAGAAGATGATGCTTTCGCTCACCGACCCGTCACCGTAAGCCGTCGACCGTACCGCCATCCCTCGCTGACGCGAGCGATGCCCACAGCGGTCCCTCGACCGAGCCTTACGCCCACCGGACTTAAAGAAGCAGCCATCGACGCACTACTGCGAGGGAAGAAGATAATGTCTCCGCTGGACGACGACACGCCGTGTCGCCCAGCTCCTCGACCGCCACGACGACTACGACCGACGCCTCTCTAAGATGACCACCGCTTAAACGGCCCTTTTCAGGGCCACCAAACAAATAAGGTTTGCCTTTTAATGTCGCCATCCGGTGACATATGGAAGGAGCGAAAACCATTTCTTCATTCCCTCGACCGAAGAAAGCACGAGAGGTGTCCAACAATGTAAACGTCATGCAGGCCGTATTTTTTTACAGTAGAGGTGTGGTACACAGTCAATTTGAATCTCAGGGTGAAACTGTCATCAACCCCTTAACCCTTTCAATCCCAAATTTTTTAACTTTACACAAACAAATATGTGTACATTGTTTCATACACTTTACTCACATTTAAGTGAAATAAAATCACTTTTAGACCTTCAGCCTTTTTGATGGCATGACAAAAAAGTGTGACACATATGTCACATTGGGCATGATGATATCAAAGTTCCCAACAATATGAATAAGTAAAAATCATGTGCAGGCTTCCTCAACAAAATTCTCTTGCTTAGATTTGTAGCAAAGCATTACTTAAGACTTAAAATAAGTTACAATTCAAAAATATTGGTAAAATGGACAAAATCAGTATTTACAGCCTAAAAAATATACTTGTATATACATTCAACATACTCGAAGAAATGCTACTTTATTTTAGTAAATGAACACGAATATTTAAGACTAAAACTAACTTTAAAAAGAAACTAACGGTTGCGTCCGTGGCATAGTGGTCAGCATCTTACACTGCAAAGCGGAGGTCTCAGGTTCGATTCCTGGCTAGGGTACAGATAATTATTACATTTCACATCCAGCGCTCGTTAATCAAAAGTAGTCGCTAACAATTAAAGTTGTTATGTCTGTTTTATGTCACTCCAATGTGACTTGTATGCCACCGCACTGAAAGGGTAAGAAAGGGAAAGGGTTAATGGTTTTTGACGTAACATTACGTCGGAAGCATTGTACATGAAAAGTGCTAGTGACGTAATATTACGTTTCTGTCATAACACGAACTTATTTTTGCTTTATAATGTAATATTTCTTCCCCAACAGCCGGTAATGCGTACAACTCTTTTGTAGTACTGTTTTTATCCATTTGACAAATCTGTTAATCTTTCTATGGTAAGTGACAGTTGCTAAGAAACTAGTTGTTACTTTCTCTTGCCTATATGAATATATAGGAAGGAAAGTATTGTTTTCATGTCGATTTTAAGAAATCGAGTTTTCACCAGATCTACACGTTTTCAGACCCCCTGAACTCCAAAAACATGTTTTTAGCGATTGGTCTGTGTGTGTGTGTGTGTGTGTGTGTGTGTGTGTGTGTGCGCGCGCGCGCGCGCGTGTGTGTGAACAGAATATCTCAAGAACGGAACATCGTACGAACTTGAAACTTGAAACGTAAGTTAGACACTACTATTGAACCCGACGCGAACATTTTCATTAAAATCGGTCAACCCGAAGTAGTAGTTTATTCCCGTAATTTTTAACTTTTTTGCAATTTTCTCAACAACTGGTCCTACGATTTTTTTTAAATCGCCTGGTTTGCTAAATTTTTTTATACTCTACAAGATAGGGTAGGCGCCATGTTTGCTGAAATTCTGGGTGAGGCTGTTTTCACGTAAAAATATAGTTTTTTTAAGATTACGGCTTTAATATGTATTATAGCGCAAAAATGTATATAATAAAAAATGTAGACAATTTAATTCTACAACTTTTATTTCAAACATTTTTTTGTATAACGCTTAGTTTAGCAGTAATTAGCAATTTTCTGTTTTTTTCTCACGAAAACGTGAGAAAAATTGATTTTTTTAAAGATTTCGGCCTTAGTATGCATTTTATAATAACAGTGTATATAATTAAATTTATAGAAAATTAAAAAATCTGCAACTTTTATTTAGAACATTTTTCTCTACAGAGCCTAGTTTAGCGTGAAAGAGTGATTTTCCGTATTTTTAAGCTGAACCGAGTTCGATTTTCATTTTGCGTCTTTCACTCATGATTAAAATAAAGTTGTGTTTATTGAGGTTAGTTTTTTGTTTATTTCTAATGTTTTATTACTAATATTAGGTTTATTGTTAATTATTTATATTGGTAAGAGAAAGTTGTGTGAGTGTTTCACACTAGATTTTCGTTATTACAGCCGTGTAACGTTAAGTAATGTTGTCCTTTGCTTGCCATGTGTTCGTATTAGTTTCATTTTTACTTTCTCTTGCCTATATGAATATTATAGGAAGGAAAGTATTGTTTTCATGTCGATTTTTCGAAATCGAGTTTTCACCGGATCTATACGTTTTCAGACCCCCTGAACCCACACAAACATGTTTTTAGCGATTGGTCTGTGTGTGTGTCTGTGTGTGTGTCTGTGTGTGTGTATGTGTGTGTGTATGTGAACAGAATATCTCAAGAACGGAACATCGTACGAACTTGAAACTTGAAACTTAAGTTACATATCACTACTGGACGCGACAGGAACATTTTCATTAAAATCGGTCAACCGGAAGTAGTAGTTTATTCGTATAATTTTTCACTTTTTTGCGATTTTCTCAAAAACTAGTCCTACTATTTTTTTTTAAATCAACTGGTTTACTACATTTTTTATGCTCTACAATATAGGGTAGGCGCCATGTTTGCTGAAATTCTGCTTGAGGCTGTTTTTACGTAAAAACATTTTCTTTTTAAGATTGCGGCTTTAATATGCATTTTAGCGCAAAACGTTATATAATAAAAGTTGTAGAAAATGTAAAATTCTACAACTTTTATTTCAAACATTTTTTTGTATAACGCTTAGTTTAGCGGTAATTTGCGATTTTCTGTTTTTTTTTCTCACGAAAACGTGAGAAAAATCGATTTTTTTAACATTTCGGTCGTAGTATGCATTTTACGACAAAAGTGTATATAATTAAATTTATAGAAAATTAAAAGATCTACAACTTTTGTTTAAAGCATTTTTCTCTACAGAGCCTAGTTTAGTGTGAAAGAGTGATTTCCGTATTTCTAAGCCGAACTGAGTTCGATTGTCATTTTGCGTCATTCACTCATGATTAAAATAAGGTTAAGTTTTTGAGGTTAGTTTTATTGTTTATTTCTAATATTTTATTAATAATGTTAGGTTTATTATTAATTATTTGCATTGGCAAGAGAAAGTTGTGTGAGTGTTTCACACCAGATTTTTTGTTTTATTAGGGTTATAATAATTATAATAATAGTTTTTTAACTGCTAATTTTCTTTAAATATACCTATAAAAATGTCATATTAGAAAATAAGTAAATAAAAAACATAATAAAAATAATTGAAGGGTTCAGTGGATGAAGGTGTTGTGTGACATAAAATGCAATTCTGAGCAATTGAGTGTTAAAGTTCAAAAGTGTAACTTATTTTACTGATTTCAGAAAGTTACATTTGTCAAGTCAGTTTATAACACAGACATAGAGAATTGTTTTAAGTATTGTCTTATCTATTTTAGTTTTTAAAATAAATTTAACTCATTTTTGTGTAAATAACACCTTTCATTTAAATATTTTTTAATAAAATGTTTATTTTTAAATTTAATGTAGGTTTAAACTGAATAAGTTTAGAACAATTTGCGGGACAATACATCGAACTTTGAAAAATAAGACAAGAAAGGATACAAGAATTAAACTGTACAAAACTATGGCAGTCCCGGTTTTGCTGTGTGGCAGTGAAAGTTGGACCATGACGCAACGAGAAAGAACTCTAATACAAAGTGCAGAAATGAAGTTTTTAAGGGCGACGGCAGGCTATAACAGACTGGACATGAAACGTAATGAAAGTATTAGAGCAGAATTACAGGTCCAACCGCTATTAGACGGCATTGCGCGCTACAATTCCAGGTGGTGTGAACATGTGAATAGAATGCGAGAGGAAAGACTACCAGTCCAAATATTAAGTTATGCCCCACGGGGTAGACGTGATAGAGGAAGACCGCTACGAAGATGGGTGCCGGAACAGGCTTTAGGCCTATCCGTGTTTGGGTGATGATGATGATGATGTAGGTTTTAACTTACAACGGTTAACAAAAAAATGTCAACACCTTCATCCTTAGTAATTTCTTAATGAAAGCAGGTAGAGATTTCTGTTTTAGTGCTATTGAAATATATTAGCCGGCCGCATTGGCGATGTTGGTAACGTGCTCGTCTCTCATCACGCGGTCTTGGGTTCGAATCCCACTCGGGCATGGAATTTTTTCATACGTTATAAAAAATTCATATCATCCTTCACCGTCTGCAATAGCAGCAATTTGCAAAACAGTCGGACGTTAAACCAAAAAAAAAAAAATGAAAAATATCACATAACACCTTCATCCACTGACCCCTTTAATTATTCAGTGAGAAAAATTAAGCAAAAATAACATTACTTTGGGTTAAAAAATCAACTTTTTAGGTGTTAAACATCACCACCAAGAAGTCTTCCGAGGTCTTTGTGAAGCTATAAGAAGTAAAAATCAGGTGTGAAACACTCACACAACTTTCTCTTGCCAATGCAAATAATTAACAATAAACCTAACATTAGTAATAAAACATTAGAAATAAACAAAAAACTAACCTCAAAAATATAACCTTATTTTAATCATGAATGAAAGACCCAAAATGAAAATAGACCTCAGTTTGGCTTAAAAATACAGAAAATCACTCTTTCACGCTAAACTAGGCTCTGTAGAGAAAAATGCTAAAAATAAAAGTTGTAGAGCTTTTAATTTTCTATAAATTTGATTATATACACTTTTGTCGTAAAATGCATACTAAGGCCGAAATCTTAAAAAAAATCAATTTTTTCACACATTTTCGTGAGAAAAAAAACGGAAAATCGCAAATTACCGCTAAACTAAGCGGGTATACAAAAAAAATGTTTGAAATAAAAGTTGTAGGATTTTAAATTTTCTACAATTTTTATTATATAAAAGTTTTGCGGTAAAATGCATATTAACGCCGTAATCTTAAAAAAAACAACGTTTTTACGAGAAAACACCCTCACCAAGAATTTCAGCACACATGACGCCTACCCTATCTTGTAGAGAATACAAAATTTAGTAAACCAGGCGATTTTTAAAAAAATCGTAGGACCAGTTTTTGAGAAAATCGCAAAAAAAGTGAAAAATTATACAAATAAACTTCTACTTCCGGTTGAACCGATTTTGATGAAAATGTTCGTGTCGGGTCCGGTAGGGTTTGTAACTTAAGTTTTAAGTTTCAAGTTCGTACGATGTTACCGTTCTTGAGATATTCTGTATACACACACACACACACACACACACACACACACACACACACACACACACACACACACACACACACACACACACACACACACACACACACAGACCAATCGCCTAAAAACCATGTTTTTTGGGTTCAGGGGGTCTGGAAACGTATAGATCCGGTGAAAACTCGATTTTGAAAAATCGACATGAAAACAATACTTTCCTTCCTATATATTTCATATAGACAAGAGAAAGTAAAAAAGAAGAAAAACAACAATTTCTTCCTCTTAAACTATGTAATATAAGCTAACTATTAATGAGTGAAAGATAATCACAGACTTACCAGTGGCAGTAGCGATGATATAGATAAACAGAAAATATAAATAGAAGTACAAGTGAAGAGTTGAGAAAGAAATCGGCCCCAGATACATGACGTCACATTATTCATTTATTGGCACTAATGTTTAATCAACAATAACCCCATTCTAACTGTTCTCTTTTCTGACTCACTGACCATCTGAAAGAAATATATAATACACTCAATTAAATCAAATAAAAATTTTATTATCTTTTCTAAGTGACTGACGAAACGGAAAAAATAAAATATAAATTCAATTAATTAGATGAATATTTCAGATTAATACAATAGACTTAAAAAATAATTTTAAGAGTATTTTTTACGTCCTCCTGTCGGCATATGAATGGTAATAAAAAGCGATGAAGGGTGGTGTGTAATTACAGCCAACCGGGAATTGAACTCGAGTTTCCTTGTGTAAAACTCAATTGACCACAACATTTATTATACAGAGTGATTTTTTAGTCCTGTTACCCAATTGTTAATGTCTGGTAATATTTTTCTAAAAAAAATTAAATTTTGTTTTGTGACACTAAGTTGGTAGCCCTACTCAATCAGTATGTACGAGGGGGTACCCAAAAGAAACCGGAATTATTTTTTAAAACTATTTATTTTTAATTTTTTTACAAAAGAACCTTATCCCCTTCAAAATACTCTCCATTACAACTAATATATTTGTCCCACCGGTGCTTCCACTGTTCAAAACATTTTTTGTACTCCTCTTCAGTGATGGCTGCCAGCTCATCCGTCGTTTTTTTCTTGACATCATCAACGTTGTTAAATCAGAGACCTTTCATGCCCCTTTTCATGCGTGGGAACAAGAAAAAATCACACGGAGCCAGATCGGGTGAGTACGGTGCGTGTGGTAGCAAAACCATGCCGTTTTTCGCCAAAAACTAGGTAACCGAGATTGCCGTGTGTGCAGGCGCGTTGTCGTGGTGGAAAAACCAGTCCCCTGTCTGCCACAAATTAGGTCTTTTACGACGAATGCTGTTTCGTAGTCTTCTTAACACTTAAAGATAAAAAGTCAATGGTCTGTCGTCGGTCTGTTCGTACAATTTCTTTCACTTTCACAACATTTTCGTCTGTTCGGGAAGTCGACGGTCGTCCAGAACGAGGTTTGTTCTCAATCGACATGTCGCCATTTTTAAAGCGCAAAAACCACTCGTACACTTGGGTTTTTCCAATAGCATCGTCTTTGTAAGCTGTGTTCAACATTACAACTGTGTTTTTACCGAGCAAGAAGCAAAATTTCACAGCCGCACGTTGTTCATTAAAACTTGCCATCATGAAAAACGACACGAGCACAAAACAGCACTAGCGAGAACAATCACTGCACGAGAACAGAACAAGCTAGATCAACGAACAAAATGGCATTGAACTGGCAATGAGTAGCGCTACAAGCAGGCTAGTGGCGGGAATTTGTACTGCACAAGCTCCGCCCACAGCAGAGCTATTCCGGATACTTTTGGGTACCCCCTCGTATATGGCAGTGTGAGTTGATTCTCCTTGAGCTGTGTAAAATTTTGTGCCATTTCCAGTCGTGCTACGAACAGAATGTCTTTTATCCTAAAACAATCTCTTGTTTAAATCTGGAGGCTGAAGCTCTAGAACTAATCGTATGGGATACGGATACAATTTCAATTTTTTAGCAGCTTTCTGAGCACTCGAACATGACAAATCAACATGCGAGGAAAGTTTTTGTAAACTTTTCCATGGAGAATTGAGCAATCTTGTTTTCACATTCTCTTAACGTCATCTGTCAAGAGAGTTGGTCGACCACTACGTTTTCTGCTGCAAACAATACCTGCCTCTAAAAATCAGTTAGTTAGCCTAGAAATTGACTAGAATAGAGTGGAGGAACACCAAAAAATTTAATTTGAAATGATTCTTTTACACTCGCATACGATTTTGTAGCAAAATATTGTTCAAGAATAAAAACCCGTTGTTCTAGGGTAAAAGACATTCTGTCCGTAACACAACTGGAAACAGCACAAAATTTTACGCAACTCAAGGAGAATCAACTCAAACTGTCGTATCTATACCGGTTGAGTAGGGCTACCAACTTTGTGTCACAAAACAAAATATCTCTTTCTTAGAAAAAAATTACCAGACATTAACAATTGGGTAACAGGACTAAAAAATTACCCAGTAGAACAGGCAATTTATTATTTGATTGCATTTGGTAACTAGATTTTGATTCCAAGGTTCGTTTTCATTATTTGACTACTTTTTCGACCTTTGGTCAATTTGTTTTTGTATTATTAAATTATTTTATTTAAACTATTTTACTATTGTTTTTATGCAACAACACCCATGTTTATCTTTTGATCTTTTAGCTTCCAAATTTTTTTTATTTGTATTCGCCCAGCCTTTCGCTGACGTGCTAAATGTTTGCCCGACAGCGAAAGGGGCGGTTACAGGTGAAAATTATATATGCTTTTTAGAGCGGCTTGGCATACTGATAAGCATACTTTCTCACTCAGAGAGTTGTATTAATGGTAAACAATCTCACTCTTCTGCGGTGGGAGGAGACAAATGGAGATCAGTGGGCTCGCCCTCTCCCACAGTGAATCAATGAATGAATCCTGTCCCGATCTCAGTTGGTAAGGTAGGCACACTAATTCCCTGAGCTGGTGATAAAAGAGATGAATGAAACTGAGAGAGAGTGAGTGTTAGTCAGGTTTTCTTCCACGCTTCGCTCACATTTCCCTTGTAGTATTATATAAACAGCTCCGAGGGAGGTGGAGGGTTGTTTGGTGATGTCGGATCAAGTGGCCAGGCGGCGGGTTTTTGGTTGGTAAGGCGGTTGCAGCCTCCTTGGGGCTGGACGAGGACGCCTCAATTGAGTCCAACACTAATTCTCCCATCGTCAGGGAGTGAACATCTCAGGGGGTTTCTCTCATCGCCTCGGACAAACAAAATAAATAAAAATAATACACGTCATTCCTCTTTTTACTTAGTAAAACTTCTAGAGGTTTTAACCAGCCATTTGTCTGATGACATAAACAATAACAACAATACTTTATTTAAATCGGATTAATCCTTTTTCATAAATTTATAAAAAGAACAGAAAAATTAGCTACTTAATAATATATGATGTTTAATATATATTCTAGTTTATTATAGAATGCATTAACAACTTATTTTATTTTTTTAATTCCTAATACGTGTACGTTGCAATCTGTTCAATTGAGAACAATAAGCAAGCCCATCACCCAATCAGATGAGCATGATGTGTATGACGTATAAATGAGACTGTGTAGTCTTG
Source organism: Catonia carolina (assembly GCA_035578175.1). Classification (NCBI taxonomy): domain Eukaryota; kingdom Metazoa; phylum Arthropoda; class Insecta; order Hemiptera; family Achilidae; genus Catonia; species Catonia carolina. The sequence goes on along the minus strand of JAQMRL010000002.1, from coordinate 1,417,204 downwards.
TACAGACCCAGGTCGTCCACTCCTGAGAGAGTATGGTTAATTGAACCCCAACCATCAAAGTACACCAGCAACCACTGTCTAGTATTCAAATCCGTATAAAAGTAACTACCTTTACTAGGATTTGAACTAGAAACCTTCGTCTCCGAAAATCAGCTGATAAACAGCTGATTTTGGCGACGACTTTAACTCCAGACCAACCCGGTGGGTTCATTAACAACTTGATTCAATATATTTATTCAGCTGTTTAACAGCTGATTTTTGGAGACGAAGGTTTCTGGTTCAAATCCTAGTAAAGGTAGTTACTTTTATACGGATTTGAATGCTTGACAGTGGTTACCGATGTACTTTGATGGTTGGGGTTCAATTAACCATGCTCTCTCAGGAATGGTCGGCCTGAGTCTGTACAAGACTACACCTCATTTACACGTCATACATATCATCCTCATCTCATTAGGTCATGGGGTTGCTTATTGTTTGGAATTGAACAGATTGCAACGTTCACACATATTAGGAATTAAAAAAATAAATAAAAAATAAAAATAAATTTATAATTTTACTTTATTTGTCAGATGTTAATTATTTATGTTGGTTCTCTCTATGGTATATTGATTTCCGTACTGAATTACAAAACGAAAAGTCTTGGGTTCAATTCCAAACCCGAATCTAGAAATATGAGTATTGCTTACACTAACTAAAAATAAAAAATAAACCGAGTTATTTTTTAAATAAACTTACCTGTTAACTATAAAATATACATAGTCAATAAACATAAACGAATAACATTTTTGTTTACTAAAACAATAAAAAGACGAACTAAACAACGTGTTTGTCAACCGACCGGCAGAACGAAGAGAAACGAATCGAAGAGCACTGTACGCGACCACGCGACGTTCTCGACTGACAAAAATAAAACACCCTTCCTGACGCGATCATCACCAACGCTTGTCTCGTGCCGCGCCGACGCTCACGCTCCCTTTCATACTTCCCTTCGCCGTGCAAAATTTACCCCAAACGGAAAGAACACCAACTCCTGTAACTTGTGTTTACAATAATAAATGCAAAATAAAGGCAAACTCTACTGATTATCTCGCGAAATACTACTACTACCATATTTCACTCTCTTTATGCCTTTAAATTCTATCTCTCTAATAACGGGTGTTTTATTAAGGACGAAACCCTGATTATTAGAAGATAGAAGTAATACATCGGTAAATTTTCTGTCCCCCAATCGGTATGTTGGCAACAGTGTACCCAAGGCCAACTACGTAAGAAAGTTAAAATGTTCCAGTCAAGCATTAGTGTGGTGACAGCAGTCGTTTCGTTGTATTGTGTCAGCAATGGTTTTTTCCAAGGAAGAACCAAGGAAGTGAATAATTATTATTCGCCGTATTTTTTTATCTCACCTCGTAGAATAGGAGAACGTAAAAACTGAACATTATATTAGTAAGATGGGGGTTAAAACTGTAAAGATTAATTGTTCCTCACTTCCTTTATTAAGCTTATAATTATAAAAAGTTAAAAATAGTTTTTTTATTAAGGGAAGACTGTACTTTGTTTCACGCCAATGTTAAATTTGCTATTTTTAGGTAAATGTTTCATAGCATTGGTAAAAGATAGATAAATGAAACTGCACCCACTTTTAGTTGTCGGGTTTCTCTACCTATCTACTCACAGTTTTCCGATTCAATCTGTGAGCCCATAAAATTAAAAACAAATTAACGAATAACATAACATGTATTTAAAAATTTCTTTATACGTTTTTTGGATATCAGTAATTGTTGGAGCATCTGAGGAAGTCATTAAAGTGTTAATATTTGTGCATGTACAAGATGAATAACTGGTAAAAAATTCAGCCAGCTAGGTTTAATGGGTTCCGAGAAAAATGTACCTAAATTTTAAAATCTAAATTTACAAGAACAGCCAAAAAAACATAAAGAAACAAATCAACAAGAAAATGTACACAAACACTTAAATTTCCCATCAACAGTGGTTAGAAACCTGTACCAACAGCTAAGAATATCAAAAACAGTAACGCAGATATTTTAAAAAAACTAAAATTTCCTTTGCTCTAAAACGATTGGTATAAAATTACGAAAATTATTGGTTCTTGGTGAAATGATCATTTTTCTGGACATGCCTGCTGAAAACTTAATTTTTTCATTAAAATAATTTTTTTGACGTAATTTAATGTTTTTCTTGTAGATATAAGTCTGAACTATTGAAAAACATAAAAAATCTAAAATTGAAATGTTCAGTGAAAACCATCATACAGTCTCACCTTGAATAAGTTTTTCTCTTTCTTCTTTATCCCTAATAGAATATGTACGTTGCAATCTGCTCAATTGAGAACAATAAGCAACCCCATGACCCAATCAGATGAGGATGATGTGTATGACGTGTAAATGAGACTGTGTAGTCTTGTACAGACCCAGGTCGACCATTCCTGAGAGAGTATGGTTAATTGAACCCCAACCATCAAAGTAGGCTACACCGTTAACCACTGTCTAGTATTCAAATCCGTATAAAAGTAACTACCTTTACTAGGATTTGAACCAGGAACCTTCGTCTCCGAAAATCAGCTGTTAAACAGCTGATTTTGGCGACGACTTTACATCTAGACCAACCCGGTGGGTTATCTTAAATAAGTGAAATTAATATTAAGTATGCTTAACTTGGTGGATGAGTTAATGGAAATAGAATACGCTTCGCTTCATTTCATATTATAATTAACCGAAATTAGATACCGCAGAACATGACACTCGGTGAACTTGACGGACGGAGTGTGTATGTGTCTGGGTGTGTGTGTGTGTGTGTGGGTGTGTGTGTGTGTGCAAGAGAGAGAGAGTGAGCGTGTGTGTTTGTGCCAGAGAGAGAGAGAGAGAGAAAGAGAGAGAGAGAAAGAGAGAGAGAGAAAGAGAGAGAGAGAGAGCGTGTGCGTGCGTACGAGTATGTGTGTGTGTGTGTGTGTGTGCGTGCGTGTACGTGCGTGTGCGTGTATGTACGTGTGTGTGTGCAAGAAAGAGAGAGTGTGTGCGTGTAAGAGAGAGAGAGAAAGAGAGAGGGGGAGAGAGAGAGTGTGTATGCCTGTGTAAGAGAGAGAGAGAGAGAGCGCTTGTGTGTGTGTGTGTGTGTGTGTCGTGGTTTGAGGAAGGGTTGTAATTGAGAACAAAGATAACTAAACTATCCTCTTCAGTTGGAGTGGTTTTTAACTAAACCAACAGCTGCAATTGAATTTAATTAACTAATAGTGAATAAAAGCTCATAGTTGATGGTTTGTGGTTGATGGTTGGTAGGGTCTCTAGTCTTCATCTGCTGCCTGCCTCCCTCCCACTTATCCCACTTATCAAAACATCAAATTTATTCTAAAACCAACTGTCCACACTAAATAATTCTCCATCTATTGTTATATTATATTGTGTTTAGGTGATCAGCCTGTAGGCTGGTTTGAACCTGTAGAGGTTTTACTAAGTAAAACGAGGAGTGAGGTGGTTTACCATTGCCACAACTCACTCAGTGGAAAAGTACGCTTATCAGTACGCCGGGCCCTCTGAAAAGCACATATTTTCCACTCTGCAAATGACACCTTCACTTTATTCACCACAAGGTCTGGCTATATAATGAAATTCATTACTTTCAGAGGAGATAACTCTGATTAGTGTCACAGTACACCTCTACCTCTTCTCTTATTAAATGATTCACTCATTTAATTGGCTGACCATATGATAAGAAACAGAACTATTTATTTTAGTCCTGCAACGAACAGATTGAGTGTAAATAATTTGACACTCCACCTGTCTGTTTTGGGTAGAGTATTATATAATATAGAATATTATTATAGAAATTATTATTATAGAATATAGAATATTATATTATTATTATTATTAGCGTATATTCCCCTTAAGGAGAGCGCTGTTGGTGGTGTCTCTGTTCCCCCTTTTAGCTTCCCAAAAACCTTTCATCCTCTCACTTTGCGCCTTCTTCTCTTCATCTGTCCATTTTCGCCCACTTCTCTTGGCTTGCGATCTGAACTGAAATTCCTGGTTTCTGATTTTATAGTGTTATATTATATAGAAGTAGCGTTTGTTTATTTTTTTTTACTCAGAAAGTAACCAACCGATTTCAAAAATGATTTTACTTTTGGTTATATGAAATATGTTTTTATTATTATCAAATCAGAAAAATTACAATCTGTTCTTTTATAAAGGAACAAGAACAATAAGTAATAAGGTTAACATAAAAAATAAAAATATAGTACAACATCATTAGGTATACATAAATAAAAATTGTTACAGATAACCTTATTGTAATTTTAAAAATTAATTAATTTTGAAGTGATTCGAAATTGAAATAAAGAAAATACAGGGTGATTATATATGAAATAGACAATAACGATAGCTTCTTAAACATCAAACTGGCGTATTTGAATACAGTAAATGATATAGGTTTGTAAGGAATTTTAAAGTTTATGTTGGTACAACTGTTGCTAGCATTTTGTTGTTGGCTGCTGTTACAATGACCAGTCTAGCAAAATGGCCGCTACTCAAGTGGAGAAAGCTTATTAGTGTTCTTGAATTAGCTAAAACAAACTCGGTTTCTCTTGTGCAACGTCATTTCAGAACAAGATGCGGTAAACCATCACCAACAAGGCAATCAATCTATGACTGGTATAAACATTTTGAAAACATTGGATGTCTGTGTAAAAGGAAGAGTACTGGAAGACCTTCTGTTACAGAAGAACGAATTGGTAGTGTTTGTGATGTTTATGCACCAAGTTCAGGAAAATCAACTAGATCAGCAAGTTTAAAACTGTAAATTCCTCAACCGACTGTGTGGAAAATTCTGCGAAAACGTTTGGAAATTATACCTTATAAAATGCAGTTAGTACAAATTTTAAATACCAGTGATAAAGTCGTACGTAAACATTTTTGTCTGCAGAGCAACATTTTGTAGAAAATGACGACGCATTCTTTATTCGCCTAATTTTCAGTGATGAATGTAATTTTCACATTAGTGGAAAAGTTAATAGACATAATGTTAGAATATGGGGCAAAGAAAACCCAAAAATAACTTTACAGCATACACACGATTCCCCTAAAGTAAACGTCTTTTGCGCATTATCTCGTGAAAAGTTTTACGGGCCGTTCTTCTTTCACCAAGTGTCAGTAACCGGAGTAATTTATCTGGACATGTTAAAGGAATGGTTAATGCCTCAACTCCAGGATAAATAATAACTCCAGATAATGATAACTTGATTTTTGTACAAGATGGAGCTCCGTCTCACTGGCACTTACAGGTCAGAAATTATCTTGATGAACGTCTTCCTAGACGATGGATCGGCCGTGCAAGTGAGGAAAACATTGTGTTTACGCCGTGCCCACCTTGTAGTCCAGACTTGACGCCTTGCGACTTTTTCTTATGATATTATGTAAAAGACAAAGTTTTTGTACCACCGCTTTCTGTAGATATCGATGATCTAAAACAACATATCGCAAATGCTGTTGCCACAGTTGACTGTCATACGCTTAATCGTGTGTGGGAAGAATTCGACTACCGTGTTGATATCTGTCGTGTTACAATTGGTGCACACATTGAACATCTGTAAATATTTTCAATAAAAACTTAATGAATTCTTCTATATAATCATGTAATTAACTTAACTTTTCAAAAAAAAAAATGATTATAAGCTATCAAAACTGTCGTTTCATTTATAATCAGCCTGTACATAAAAATATCAAAAATAAAAAGTTAATTGTGTTCGAATCTGTCACTTAAATCTAATTTATTGTATCTAATAAGTCTTGTAACCGTATAGTGCATGTTTTCCAGTAAGTTCATCGCGAGATGATTCGGATGGCCAACCAGTCTTGATTCATATATTTATGTTCTGCTAAATCGTGCAATTTCTTGTCTTTTTCTTCTTCACTACAGGGTTTAGGCGAATCGCCTGTTCCGGTCTCAAAGTTTTTTTTTTAATTTTCTTAATGACAGCTATCATCTGTTCCTGGGTCTTCCAATATCTCTTCGGCCAACCGGCCTATACCTCTACACCTCCTTAGGTATACGCCCATCAGGCCTTCTTTCCAAATGTGCCAGCCATCTCTTTCTGTTTTCTATTATTCGGTCTTCCAACTTGAAGATGTTCAATTTCTTACGCACATCTTCATTATACTATTATCTATCCACTCTAGTGAAGCCCTTTACTGACTTTAAAAAATTAATTTCCGATGCCTGAATTTTCCTTAATTGTTTCCGACTCTTCACCCATGTTGCTGAACCATAAAGTAATGTTGTTATTGCCATCACCTTATAACATTTCTTGTCTTACTGAGATTGAGTCGTATATCGTTCTAAATATATTTGCTTCGTATCTAATATGGTATTCTAAAAGCTGTTCGTAAAAAGTTTGTTTGAAAACGTTATAAAATGTCAATATTGGTGTGTTTTGTTGTCCCGCAGAGTTGTATCCTGTGCGTCCACACTGACTTGAAAAATGTCTTCCACAGCGTCAGTTTTGATTCATTTGACAGTTGTGAGCATCTCTCAGTTAACAATACCATATTACTCATTTTAATTCCAATTTCTTTGTTTCATCAAAATGTGTTTCTTCCACGTCAGTGAACGTAATAATAATAATAATAATAATAATAATAATAATAATAATAATAATAATAATTTTGTCAATCCACCAGATTGAGATCCTTAAAGAATGTGCGGAAAAAGTTGGACTGCAAATATCGTTCACCAAAACTGAATTCATGACCACAAAACACATTAGATCGCGGAGTTTAGTTACAAAGTATGGCACCATAAAGAAGGTGGATCACTTTAAATACCTAGGTGAAATCATTGAACCCACAGGTACAGAAAGGCTAGCACAAAAAACACGTGAACTGAAAATGCGTAGAGCATATAGAAAAGTTGCAAACATCTACAACAAAAAATGTATGAGCATAAACACCAAAATTCGACACTACACGACTGTCATTAAACCTGAGTCTCTTTATGCCAGCGAGACCTTGAACCTCAACTTTAAAGGGGATCTTGAGAATATTAAGAAAGCTGAAAGAAAAATCATTCGGAAAATTCTTGGCCCAAAACTCACAGATGAAGGATATCGTCTACAATCACACACAGTGACGGAAAAATACTCAAACATTGAAGTTGATTTCCGTAAACGACGGCTGAGATTTTATGGTCATATAATGAGACTGGATGACTCTCGGCTTATAAAGAACATTCTGATGCACTCACAGAAACTCAAAATTACAACCGTCTGGATCAAGCAAGTGCAATCCGATCTAAGAGATGCAAATATCACACCTTCAGACCTCAAAGACCGTAAAACCTTCAGGCATAAAATTCACACCTGGGAAGTTGCATCGGAGGGTAAGCCGAAGAGACCTAGGGCAAAATGGACGGATGAACGTCGTGTTAGACACCGCGAATTTATGAAGGAGTACTGGAGAAACAAGAGGAATGGCGGCAACAGTTCATAATTGACTTTATGTGATCCTGAATGGGTCTAAACAATCTAAATAAATAAATAAATAATAATTTTGTATTGTATTGCAATAAAGTTGTATTTAAAAATAATGTGTGAAAAGAAGAATGTCGGTTTGATTAATTATTAAGAAAAATACAATGGGTATAATGAAAATAATACGTTATTTATTTTGAATTAGTAAGTCGTTTTCAATTTTGTTATTTTATGAATATCGAAATATTTTCTTTAAAAATGAAAGATGCCTTCTTTATTTTCTTTTGTGTGTTTAGTTTGTTTTATTTTGTCGGTGCGATGTAATATGAAAGAATGAAGTGAAATGGTTTGTAAAGGGGAATATTAGGGAGGGTCGACGTTCTTTTCCCGTCGCCGTCCGGCCGGTCGGGTAAATACGAAGAAGCCGAGATAATCGCGATCGCCGAAAAGATATCTTTGCCGAATACGACTGACGTCGACGGCACGATGCTTCTCCTTATTTGATGTCTGTTTTCGCTCGGATGTATCCAAGTGTATATACAACTGCGTCGCGACGCTCGATAGACGAGCGGTGGCGGCGGCGTCGTTGCCATGGACGACCCGATGCAATGCACAGGCTGCCGCCTCACAAATAAACCAAATTTCCTCCTCCTTTTAAAACAAACAACGGAAATGTTTCTACAAATTTAGTCCGGCCTTTTATTCTTTTATATAATCATCATACACATTATAATACAATATAAAATTTTTTGGTTCCTTTAAACAATATAACAAGCTTATTAAACTTTAATTTAATAAAAGTATCTAATTCTATTTATTTTTATATTTTTTTTTATATTCCTAATTTGTGTACGTTGCAATTTGTTCAATTTAGAACAATAAGCAACCCCATGACCCAATCAGATGAGGATGATGTGTATGACGTGTAAATGAGACTGTGTAGTCTTGTGGAGACCCAGGCCGATCATTCCTGAGAGAGTATGGTTAATTAAACCCCAACCATTGAAGTGCACCGGTAACCACTGTCTAGTATGCAAATCCGTATAAAAGTAACTATTTTCACTAGGATTTGAACCAGGAACCTTCGTCTCCAAAAATCAGTTGTTAAACAGCTGATTTTGGCGACGACTTTACCTCTAGACCAACCCGGTGGGTCAAGTAATTTATATAAGCTAAAATTTCTTGTTATTACTTTCTCTTGCCTATATGAATATTTAGAAAAAAAGTATTGTTTTCAAAAATTATTTTAATGAAAAAATTAAGTTTTTAGCAGGCATATCCAGAAAAATAAATCACTTCACCAAGAACCAATATTTTTCATAATTTTATATCAATAGTTTTAGAGCAAATGGAATTTGAATTTTTTTTAAATATCTGCTTTACTGTTTTTGATTTGAATACTAGATTTACGGATTTGAATACTAGACAGTGGTTACTGGTGCACTTTGATGGTTGGGGTTTAATTAACCATACTCTTTCAGGAATGGTCGGCCTGGGTCTGTACAAGACTACACAGTCTCATTTACACTTCATACACATCATCCTCATCTCGTTGGGTCATGGGGTTGCTTATTGTTCTAAATTGAACAGATTGCAACGTACACAAATTAGAAAAAAACTTCACTGTTTTCGATATTCTCAGCTGTTGGTTTCTGTTGGCTTTCTAACCAAGTGTTGATGGGAAATTATCTTGTATGTGTACATTTTCTTGTTGATTTGTTCCTTTTTGTTTTTTTGGCTGTTCCCGTAAATTTAGATTTTAAAATTTAGGTACATTTTTCTCGGAACCCATTAAACCCAGCTGGCTGAATTTTTTACCAGTTATTCATCTTGTACATGCACAAATATTAACACTTTAATGACTTCCTCAGATGCTCCAACAATTACTGATATCCAAAAAACGTATAAAGAAATTTTTAAATACATGTTATGTTATTCGTTAATTTGTTTTTAATTTTATGGGCTCACAGATTGAATCGGAAAACTGTGAGTAGATAGGTAGAGAAACCCGACAACTAAAAGTGTGTAAAGGTTCATTTATCTATCTTTTACCAATCCTATGAAACACTTACCTGAAAATAGCAATTTTAACATTGGCGTTAACCCACCGGGTTGATCTAGAGGTAAAGTCGTCACCAAAATCAGCTGTTTAACAGCTGATTTTGGTGACGAAGGTTCCTGGTTCGAATCCTAGTAAAGGTAGTTACTTTTATATGGATCTGAATACTAGACAGTGGTTACCGGTGTACTTTGATGGTTGGGGTTCAATTAACCATACTCTCTAAGGAATGGTCGACCTGGGTCTGTACAAGACTACACCTCATTTACACGTCATACACATCATTCTCATCTGATTGGGTGATGGGGTTGCTTATTGTTCTCAATTGAACAGATTGCAACGTACACAAATTAGGAATAAATAAAAAAAAAATAAAAAATGAAATAAAAAAATCTGGTGTGAAACACTCACAAAACATTCTCTTGCCAATGCAAATAATTAACAATAAACCTAACATTAGTATTAAAACATTAGAAATGAACAAAAAAACTAACCTCAAAAAACATTAGTGAAATACGCAAAATTAAAATCGACCTCAGTTTAGCTTAAAAATACGGAAAATCGCTCATTCACGCTAAATTAGGCACTGTAAAAAAAATGCTTCAAATAAAAGTTGTAGATCTCTTAATTTTCTATAAATTTTATTTTATACACTTTTGTCATAAAATGCATTCTAAGGCCGAAATCTTAAGAAAATAGATTTTTCACTCGTTTTCGTGAGAAAAAAACATAAAATTGCTAATTACCGCTAAACTAAGCGTTATACAAAAAAATGTTTGAAATAAAAGTTGTAGAATTTTACATTTTCTACAACTTTTTTTATATAACGTTTTGCGCTAAAATGCATATTAAAGCCGCAATCTTAAAAAGAAAATGTTTTTACGTAAAAACAGCCTCACGCAGAATTTCAGCAAACATGGCGCCTACCTTATCTTGTAGAGAATAAAAAATTGAGTAAACCAGGCGATTTTTAAAAACATCGTAGGACCATTTTTTGAGAAAATCGCAAAAAAGTGAAAAATTATACGAATAAACTACTACTTCCGGTTGACCGATTTTGATGAAAATGTTCGTGTCGGGTCTGGTAGTGGTATGTAACTTAAGTTTCAAGTTTCAACATCGTACGACGTTCCGTTTTTGAGATATTCTGTTCACACACACACACACACACACACACACACACACACACACACACACACGCACGCACGCACGCTCGCACACACACAAACACACACACACACACACACACACACACACAGACCAATCGCTAAAAACATGTTTGTGTGTGTTCAGGGGGTCTGAAAACGTATAGATCCGGTGAAAACTCGATTCTTAAAATCGACATGAAAACAATAATTTCCTTCCTATATATTTATACTGTATAGGCAAGAGAAAGTAAAAAAACATTGGCGGGATACAACGTACAGTCTTCCCTTAATCGTCCAAGACTCCTCGCTATAAAACAGAACCGAGAGAACATAGCATCGCAATCATCGCATGTTTGTTTTTTTTAAATTAGAACGTCTGATTTGAATACGTTACCAATTCTACTAAATATCTAACGAGCTGTTTAAATGAGTATTCTAACAATAAATAATTAAATTACAAATTAATAGACGTAACAAAAGATAAATACGCTTATGATTTTTATATAGTAAAAATAATTTTCAATAGACAATAAAATTTATTTTTTGTCATTAATTTTTTTTTCATCATAAACTTCATATCTGTGACGGAATAATAATTTATTACTGCCAACATGATACAATTATGGGTATAATTTTCAGTATTTCGGTGGCCATTATAGTAGGCTTAACTTATTCAATAATACGCGATTATTTAAAATAAATTTTGGTGATAAAATTAACTGTTTGATTGTAGTTTTATAAGAAAAGAAAATTACAATTGAATGAAGTAATATAAAATATTACTAAAATGTTCAAGAATATGAATAAAAATGTAAGTTTACTTTTAATTTGATAGGTATACTATGTATTTTACTTTCTCTTGCCTGTATGAATATACAAGAAGGAAAGTATTGTTTTCATGTCGATTTTAACATACACACTCTTCACCGAATCTACACGTAAACATACCCCTTCAACCCACACAACACGTTTTTAGCGAATTAGTGTGTGTGTGTGTGTGTGCGTGTGTGTGTGTGTGCGCGCGCGCGCGTGTGTGTGTGTGTGTGTGTACAAAATATCTCAAGAACGGAACATCGTACGAACTTTAAACTTTAAACTAAAGTAACATACCACTACCGGACCCGGCACGAACATTTTCATTAAAATCGGTCAACTGGAAGTAGTAGTTTATTCGTGTAATTTTTCACTTTTTTGCAATTTTCTCAAAAACTGGTTCTGATTTTTTTTTAAAAATCGCCTGGTTTACTAAATTTTTTATACTCTACAAGATAGGGTAGGCGCCATGTTTGCTGAAATTCTTGGTAAGGCTGTTTTCACGTAAAAAATTTGGTTTTTTAAGATTAAGGCTTTAATACGCATTATTAGCGCAAAAATTGTTATAATAAAAGTTGTAGAGAACTTAAAATCCTACAACTTTTATTTCGAGCATTTTGTTGTATAACGCTTAGTTTAGCGGTAATTAGCGATTTTCTATTTTTTCTCAAGAAAACGTGTGAAAAATCGATTTTATTAAGATTTCGGCCTTAGTACGCATTTTATGACAAAAAAGTAGCCTATAAGCCTATAATCAAATTTATAAGAAGTTAAAAGATCTACAACTTTTACTTAAATTATTTTTCTCTACAGAGCCTAGTTTAGCGTGAAAGAGTGATTTTCCATATTTTTAAGCCAAACTGATGTCGATTTTCATTTTACGTATTTTACTCATGATTAAAATTAGGTTATGTTTATTGAGGTTAGTTTTTTGTTTATTACTAATGTTAGGTTTATTGTTAATTATTTACATTGGGAAAGAGAAACTTGTGTGAGTGTTTCACTCCAGATTTTTTTTTGTGTTGTTTAAGTAAATTTAAATAGTGGCGCTACCAAGTTATGTTGCAATTAATTTTTGTTTATTTTTAGGTGGATATCCGAAATAATAAAGTTCTGTATAAAGTTGTCTTTATAATAATTGTGATAATTTTTACCACACAAATTCTCTATATGAACAGATATATTAATATTAAATATGAGAAAATATCTGAATTGGATAAAAGATTCGGTTCGAATGGCTCAATGGATTTCAGTGATTTTGATAACGAATTGGGTACGCGTGATGGACGTTACATAGTGCCCAATATAATACATTTCATTCGGTTCTCAAATGATACAGTCACATACTCACATATGATTTGTTATTTAGCTGCCTACAAAAACCAGAAACCAGATAAAATATATTTCCATTATAACGATCAACTCACTTTCTCAGGTAAGTACAGCTACTGTCAATATTCGAACCCAGGACCGCATGATGAGAGGCGAGCACGTTATCAACTGCGCCAATGCGGCCGGCTTTTATACGGATACTTTTATACTTTTATACGGATTGAATGCTAGACAGTGGTTACCGGTGTACTTTGATGGTTGGGGTTCAATTAACCATACTCTCTCAGGAATGGTTGACCTGAGTCTGTACAAGACTACACAGTCTCATTTACACGTCATACACATCATCCTCATCTAATTGGGTCATGGGGTTGCTTATTGTTCTCAATTGAACAGATTGCAACGTACCCTATTAGGAATTACAAAAAAAACAATTACAATAAAAAGAAATATCAATATTGTATCGTGTGAAACTTTGGATTGAAACTAAACAGGGACAAACCAAAAAATGTCCCTTTCATTAGACGACGCGTCTCATGGCCGGTTAAAAATTGGTGGCAATTTTTAAAACGGTTTGCCTTTAACCATAAGTAATTTCTTTATCTACGCTTTAAGAAAAATTGAATTTTTTTTTTTTAGCTTTTATTTGTTATCGGGAACTGTACATTGTTGACAACTACCCAATTTGATCGCTGCTTTTTGCTGTATTTTTTTAACGTAGATTAGGCATGAGTTTGAACAGAGACCCCCAGCAGAGTTTGTTCGTGGATGGCTGTCAACTGGTCACCATAAAAAGTCGCTTGCCCAACCGGTGTTACTTAACAAATAATAGCGCCTTCTACCAGCTGACTGACTGGGCTGGCCCGAAGGCCCTTTAAGAGGAATTGCAAGAAAGAGCCTTAGGAATTTAGGAAAGAGCCTAAATTAGGTTTGAAGTTTCGATTTTTACCGAAAGTCCCCAAAGCTGGAAGTCTCGAAATCAATGTCAAAATAAAAATAATGTCATTACACTATAAGAGATATTAGAGACCTCTTATAGCTCCTTTAAGAAGTTAACTTGGCAAGCACTGCTGTTCTATGCACTGGGTTTGTAAGCACTTCTCAAAACTGGCTCCTTCAATTACTAAAACCTAAATACGGTAATTTCACGTGTAAAGTAAAAAGGTCACTGTACATTCATTTACAATAAAATTTTAGAGTTGGAGGTTTTTAATAATTACGCATTTTGTTTAATACAGTAACTCTTTATTTGAAAAATAAATTAAATCTAACACAACAAACCGCAAATCGCTACCTACTGAAATATTAAATCTTTGCGTGATTAATTACTGTACAATACAATTCTATTTTGTGATGTACTAATTGACTATAAATATAGAATGTAAACGTGTGTAAAATTGTATCTACTATTTATTTATTTATTATCAGTTTTCCTCTTAAAACTACAACTTGTAGAATCGGACGGGGGCCGGCCGCATTGGCGTAGTTGGCTACGTGCTTGCCTCTCATCATGCAGTCTTAGGTTCGAATCCCATTCAGGCACGGCATATTTTCATACGTTACAAAAAATCATTTCATCCTTCACCGTCTGCATTAGCAGTAATTGCAGAACAGTCGGACGTTAAACCAAAAAACAAAAAAAAATCAAAAATTAGAATCCGGCCGGATTACTGGAGGGTCCGGATTTTCGAAGGCCGAATTGTTGAGGTGCTATTGTAGTTTTGAATAAAAGACCCGGCTCTTTCAGGTAGCTGTACAACAAAAGGCCTACCTGTACTATAGGCCTACGTAACCATTTGTGCGTTATATTTCTATTTCTTAAAAACCCTATTTATTATTTACATACATTAACACCTTCTAAATTTCGGACCCTCTCGAAAATTCTCGAACACACTTCTCTTTAGATATTGTCACAATATGTAGGCGTATACAAGAAAAAAATTCAAATAAAATCTGAAAATATGCAATCAAAAAGAATTTATGCCTATCTACAAACATTCTTTCATTATACGACGCGTCTCGTGGCAAGTTTTAATAAGGCTTACCTTTGAAAAACCAATAGGCTACTGATTTCTGTGTCTATTCTTTAAAAGAAATGAAATGACAGAATTTTGTTTTCAAATCCCGAATTTTATTTCTTGACTTCTGGTTTATTTACAGAGTAAATAAAAGTAAATGATAAATGAATAAAAAATGTTGTTGTTTAGGTCATCAGCCAAAAAGCTGGTTTGAACCTGTAGAGGTTTTACTAAGTAAAACAAGGAGTAAGGTGGTTTACCATTGCCTTCCTCACTGAGTGAAAAAGTACGCTTATCAGCATGCCGGGCCCTCTGAAAAGCACATATTTTCCACTCTGCAAATGACACCTTCACTTCATTCACCACAGGGTCTGGCTGTATAATGAAATCCATTACTTTCAGAGGAGATAACTCTGATTAGTGTCTTTTACACCTCTACCTCTTCTGTTCTTAAATGATTCAGTCATATAATTGGCTGACCATGTGATAAGAAACAGAACTATTTATTTTAGCCCAGCAACGAACAGATTGAGAGTAAATAATTTGACAATCCACCTGTCTTTTATGGGCAGAGAATAAAAAATAATAAATAAATAAAATAAATATAAATAATGTCACCGGATGGCGACATTAAGTGGCTAACCTTATTAGTTTGGTGGCCCTGAAAAGGGCCGTTTAAGCCCTTTAAGCACGTCTTGGTGTGCAGCGACGGTCGTAGTCGTCGTGACGGTCGAGGAGCTGGGCGACACGGCGTGTCGTTGTCCAGTGGAGACATCATCTTCTTCCCTCGCAGTAGTGCGTCGATGGCTGCTTCGTCGGATCCGTTGGGCGTAAGGCTCGGTCGAAGGACCGCTGTGGCCATCGCTCGCGTCAGCAGGACTATGACGGTCCGGTCGACGGCTTACGGTGACGGGACGGCGAGTGGAAGCAGCATCTTCTCTCATGCGGGGTGGTCGATTAGTCTTCGCTGGAGTCCGTCAGCCGTGTGCCGTGGTGGACGTCTCGTCTGCTGTCTGGATCGGAATTGAATCACTCGGCTCAGTGGAACGCTGTTTTTATAGTCGCCGAGAGCGCTGTGGTAGAAGGTGGCTACTGGCTCGGCCTTGATGACAAAGCCCTCTGTCGGTGCGCAGCCGAAAGGTTTGTCGGTGCACCGCTAAAGGGTTTGTCGTGCCGACAAAGGCCGTAAGAAGTGTTGAAGGCCGGCAACACAGTAGAAGGGGTGGCGGTGACAATAGCTGAATATCTTTAGTACTTTAATTTATTTAGTAGGCTATTTACTTAAATTGGTAGGGCCTGTTGTTATCTTCAGTTCTTACTGTTGAACAGCTAACAAAATGTTTTTACCTAATGTTTGTCTATAGCCTACTAAAATTTAAAAAAAATATGACTGGTAGTATTGTAAAATATGTTTTTCTTTTCTTTGATCTAGGTAAGTATTGGAACATTTTGCAGGAAACGCCGGGATTTATGGATATCGTTGAATTTTACTACATGGAAATGCCTACCGAAATATTTGGACAACAGTTAAGTGATATATGGAGAGTATACCACGCGAGTGACGTGGCACGTATTCGAGTGCTAATGAAGTACGGTAAGTCGACCACTATCATGTTCACGTAGTATGGGACAACATGTTTTGCTGTTTATTCTACTAAAATAACGTGTACACTTTTTTTAAAAACCTTTTTTTTAATCCCTAATGTGTGTACGCTGCAAACTATTCAATTCAGAACAATAAGCAATCCCCTGACCCAATGAGATGAGGATGATATGTATGACGTGTAAATGAGACTGTGTAGTCTTCTACAGACTCAGGCCGACCATTCCTTAGAAAGTATGGTTAATTGAACCCCAACCATCAAAGTACACCCACAACCACTGTCTAGTATTCAAATCCGTATAAAAGTAACTACCTTTACTAGGATTTCAACCAGGAACCTTCGTCTCCGAAAATCAGCTGTTAAACAGCTGATTTTGGTGACGACTTTTTCAAAACTTAGTGTAAATATTATTGACAAAATTTTCTTGGAAATTGGATTTAAAAATAAAATTAAATAAGCTTGCCGTGGCTTGGAAACAAAAAAATTGAATCTATAAAATCTTTATAAACTTAATAAACTACTGATTGGAAAAATAAAATTATTTTTTTAGTTAAGAGAAAATTTTAGTTTTCTTTTATTTACAAATGTTTCTCTTTTTTGAAGAAGGACAGTAGTTAGCCGCTCGCTGACGGCTTTTGTTAAGAGGCACGGATAGGCATTTTTGTTTAGCTTCAATTTCACAACATTTTATTACATTGCGTTCAGATTTGTGAATAGTCTGCCGATGTTTTCGAGAAACCAACACTTCTGTTTACGGTTGTAATCGATGTCCAGTGGTAGAATTTTTATAATCAATATTTGTAAGACAACAAATAAATAAATTCATTTAATTCTCGTCAAAAACAAGATCTAACACACATTTTAAAATAATAACTAAAAGTTTTAAAATTTCTTAATAACACTTTAAAATAATTAAAATCTTTGATTAAAATACTTCTTGATTAAAATAATTCTATATTGTTGGTTCCTTTTCTTAAAAATTGTAAAACGTCTCTCCTCATAAAAGTTTTTAAAACAGAATGAAACTTCAACAATCCTTTTCTTAAATTTTAATTTAAATTTTCTTTTTTCTTTTTTTTTTTTATCACCCACATCTGGAGTTGGTAAATCATCTGACGTATTTGTTTATGTTGGGGTGTAAATGTAACAAATGTTGACATGTCTTGTTTATGTCGAGTGTGTGAAGGGTATGTGTGTACGTGTGTGTTTACGTGTGTATTTTTAGTTGTGTGTAAGTTTGCATGTTTACAATTGTTTGTTTATATACGTGTCTCCTATTACCATCTATTACACGGTAACAAACAGTTAACCTACAAAAGGTTCCGCGATATACTGTATAAATATATGCTCGGGGTATAGTATAAACTGTTATGTTTGTTGTACTTAAATTTAAGCAGTCGCGCATGCGCTGATGCTTTCCCCCCTTAACCTTTCGTTGCAAACAACGGAAAACACGTGAATCATGTGACTGTAACTGAATTTTCTCAGTAAAATGTCATCAACCCTTTCAATCCCATATTTTTTAACTTAACACAAACAAATATGTGTACATTGTTTCATACACTTTACTGACATTTAAGTGAAATAAAATCACTTTTAGACCTTCAGCCTTTTTGATGGCATGACAAAAAAGTGTGACACATATGTCACATTGGGCTAGAAGATATCAAAGTTCCCAACAATATGAATAAGTAAAAATCATGTGCAGGCTTCCTAAACAATTTTCTCTTGCTTAGATTTGTAGCAAAGCATTATTTAAGACTTAAAAAATGTTACAATTCAAAAATATTGGTAAAATGGACAAAATCACTATTTACAGTCTAAAAAATATACTTGTATGTACATTCAACGTACTCGAAGAAGTGCTACTTTATTTTAGTAAATGAACACGAATATTTAAAACTAAAACTGACTTTAAAAAGAAACTAATGGTCACGTCCGTCGTGTAGTGGTCAGCATCTTACAGTGCAAAGCGGAGGTCTCAGGTTCGATTCCTGGCTAGGGTTTCAGAAAATTATTACACTTCACATCCAGCGCTCTTTAATCAAAAGTAGTCACTCCAATGTGACTTCTATGCCACCGCACTGAAAGGGTAAGAAAGGATTAATTTCAACAAATTAGTTGCATCAGTTACAAAGATACTACTTTTCTATTCTAATATCATTTTCAGATACTTCCTTAATTTTTTGGAGATGATGTAAATTTGTTTCTTGAAAGTTTTTATAGATTTCAGGTTGGATTTTATACGTAGGCCTACAATAAATTGTATTATTATTTATATTGTGCAGGAGGTATATTTCTAGATAACGATTCATATGTGGTGCGAAGTTTAAATGATTTCCGCCGTTATGAGATGACTCTCAACTGGGATGATTTACCAGAAGTTCTTGGCACTCAAGTTCTTCTAGCACATAAAGATGCCAGATTTCTCAGAATGTGGCTCGAATCTTATCGTGGTGCATACAACAGTACTTTGTGGTAAGTTTCTATAAACTAATATTTACAATATATAAAAAAACGTTATTTATAAAAATATTAACATAGCTATATCAAATTATGGAGAAAGGTAATGAAAAGGGATTGTACCGCATAGACATTCACTTCTAATAGCTCAGCACTCAGCTCACCTATCTGCTGAATAAACAGACAGTGAGTCGAGCAGAGGGTGACTTTCACTCACAGCACGTTGTTTGCGCATGCATCAACCTGAACGTTCATGCATCCCTTTCCACAAACAAATTTTTGTCATGTGTCTATCTTTGTTTCGTACGCATGTGTTGAAATAGTTACAGTACAGTACAATGGCATTTTACAACTACTTGTCCCAGGATTGTTGTAGTATAGTATGAAAGAATAATGACCCCCTCACAAACAGAGGCAGAGTTTGATACGATATGACGTATACTTTCCATGCAGCATTTAGGTAGCCGTTGCTATGATGCGACTAGAGAAAAGTGGTTTAGTCATGGAGGGGAGTGGAGGGGATGTATAAGTCAGCTCTGTGCGGAGAGCGTGCTGCGTAGGGGGTGTGCTAGTCATCATCATCATCATCATCGTCATCGTCGTCGTCGTCGTCGTCGTCGTCGTCGTCGTCGTCGTCATCGTCATCGTCCTTCAAGGATTAGGCTCTGTTGGCCTGTTCCGGTATCCATTTCTTTCTTTCGTGGTCTTCCAACGTCTCGCCTTCCACCGGGTTGATACTCCCATGCTAGTATGGGAAGCCTATCTCTAGGCATGCGGAGTAAATGACTGGACCAGTTTCTCCTGTACCTTTTCAGAGTTTCTAGCAAAGGTTCCACTCTCAGGTCCGCTTTTATATTTTCATTTCTTATATGATCTAACCTAGAGTAGCCTTTGATTGCTCGTAGAAATCTCATCTTTTGTGCGACTCGCTCATGAGCGTCACATCATACTACAAACTATTCTGCAGGAAAAGCGTGCACCTGGCAGAAGAGGGTATCATGGCTTCTAAATCTCGGAACTTGGTTTGGAAAGAGCTGAGAAGAGCTTTTCGCAAGGAAACGAACGAAGTAAGAATTTCTATGATGGTCGTCAACATTTGCAACAGATGAAGAAGATATGAACATTATTAGACTTCATATGATTTTCATGTACCGGGTAATTACAAACGAAATTGACACTTTTGACAGGTTATAGAAAATGTATTTTTTAAAAGTTAATATCATTACTTACATGATTATGTACAAGAATTCATTAAGATTTACCCATAAATATTCAATGTGTGCACCGTTTGTAACACGACAGATGATATTTGTTACACTACAGAAGAAGTTTTTTCTCTATTAATACAATTTTACATAATCTAAGGTAATTTAAAAAAAAAATTATTGTTATTAAAATTATTATTATTATTATTAATTTTTTTTATATAAATTTAACGGTATTTATCATTTATTTTTAATGCTTTTAACAAAAAATGTTTAATGTATTTCTTGTGCCCTTTTTAGATTTTATAATAGTATTTTTTATAGTAGTTATTAGTATTTATAAATTTGTTTAACCAATTTTTTTGTTTACTCCTATGCGCGGACAGAACTCTTTGAAGAAGAGTTTTTGCGTACAAGTATATTTAGTTAAAAATATTGTAAATAGCTTAGTAAAGCAATAATTGTATTATGTTTAACTAAATAAAACAAATAAATAAATATCAACACAGTTGTCGAATTCTTCCCATACACATGCAAGCATATGGTGGTCAACTATAGCGACAGCATATGTGATGCGCTGTTTTAAATCATCGATATCGAAAAAAGGGGCGGTACAAGAACTTTTTCTTTTACATAACCCCGTAAAAAGTAGTCGCAGGGAATTAAATCTGGACTGAGAGGTGGCCAACGCTTGTACACCGTAATGTCCTCACTTATACGGCCAATCCATCGTCCAGAAAGATGTTCATCCAGATAATATTTGATCTGTGAGTGCCATTGAGG
This sequence comes from Catonia carolina, assembly GCA_035578175.1. Taxonomy (NCBI): domain Eukaryota; kingdom Metazoa; phylum Arthropoda; class Insecta; order Hemiptera; family Achilidae; genus Catonia; species Catonia carolina. The sequence continues at coordinate 1,396,302 of JAQMRL010000002.1, read as the reverse complement.
CGGAACTCCATCTTGTACAAAAATGAAGTTGTCACTATCTTCCTGAAATTGAGAAATTAGCCATTCATGTAACATGTCCAGACAAATTACTCCGGTTACAGACACTTCGTAAAAAAAGAACGGCCCGTAAACCTTTTCATGAGATACAGCGCAAAGTACATTCACTTGAGGGGAATCGCTTGTATGTTGTAAACCTGCTCTTGGGTTTTCTGTGCTTCATATTATTACATTATGTCTATTAACTTTTCAACTGATGTGAAACGTACATTCACCACTAAAAATTAAGCGATAAAAGAAGGCACCATCATTTTCAACACAATCCTGCATACCCATACAATTTTTTTTTACGTTAGACTTTATTACCGATATTTAAACTTTGCACTAACTGTAATTTATAAGGTGTCATTTTCAAACGTTGTACCAACATAAACTTTAAAAAATTCTCTGTAAACTTATATCATTTACTGAATTCAAATACACCAGTTTAACTTTTTACTAACCCACCGGGTTGGTCTAGAGGTAAAGTCGTCGCCAAAATCAGCTGTTTAACAGCTGATTTTCGGAGACGAAGATTCCTGGTTCAAATTCCTAAAATCATAAACTAACCCCTACCTAAAATTATACCATTTGTCCATGTTAAGTACGGTGCGTGCCTTCCCCTCCCCAAGACAATAAAACTCCCACATAACTGAAAAAGGCCACTGAAAAAACAAAATAAAGAAAAGAGCCGCTCTTAAACCCACTTGTCCCTTAATATAAATTTTCATCCACGAGTAACTTCTTAAAATACATTACCTCCTTTGAAGTCTCAGTCCCAATCCCGCAAGAGCCAGAATCCTATTTCCTAATTGTAAACTATAAAATTCCCCCTAAATTTCATGAGGTTGCAATTACTCAGTAAAATTGTTTCCCGAGCGACCAGGTGTTCCTTAAAACGATGTCGCCATCATAGGGCTTCTCAGCCCTCTCAACCAGGATTCAGGATTTAGGATTCAGGATTCAGGGTTCAATTAACCATACTCTCTCAGGAATGGTCTACCTGAGTCTGTACAAGACTACACAGTCTCATTTACACGTCATACACATCATCCTCATCTGATTGGATCGTGGGGTTGCTTATTGTTCTCAATTGAACAGATTGCAACGTACACAAATTAGGGATTACAAAAAAAAAAACTTTTTAGAGGCTACCGAAAGTGTCTATTTCATTTGTAATCACCCGGTATGTTTCTGCGAAGACGTTGAACCGGTTCAAAATTCTTCAAAAATTCAAAGCGGTTTGCCTAAAACAATCGTTAAAATATTTATGTTTTGTTTAATAGGTACTATAATGCTGCCAAACGACCGACGCATGAAGTTCTTTTAAAGAGACCAGAATTAATCCATCGAGTGAAATTCATTTTTGGAGTGAACATAAGATTTGCTGAATATTTGTATGTCCAATATTGGTCTCAGTGGAAAGTTATGTACACTTTTCATCTTCCGTACATACGTTTCTACTCGTATATGTTTGCAAATATTACCAATACACATTATCCAACGTTACCAAAAAGTTTTGATGAATTTAATATTAAAAATTTTAACAACACTTTCCGAGAAATGGCATTGGAAGTTCACGATCCATTATTATTTATATAAATGTTTCAAAAGAATTTTATTCAATAAATAAAAAATGTGAATACTTTATAAAAATTAACTAACGGTAACCGGGGTGCGTTGACACGCCGAAGGCAAATATTAAACCAACAATATTTAAACAAAAAAAAGTAATTAATAACAACTGTGAAATTAATTTGTTTTATTTAAATTAATGCTAATAAATAAACAATATTCTTTGTATTTTTATTTAGAGTATAAATATATATAATTATAAATTTTGTAAAAAATTTTTACAAAATTTTTTCACCAATTAAAAGAAATTAGAGAAACACGGAACTTTACTTTTTGTAAAATACTTATCAATACAAAATCGTATCTACATAATAAAAAAATACAATAAAATTATCATGTGATGTTGTGCACGTACATCAACAAAAACATAATCTCGAATATGGCTCAATGTTTTGCTACAAAATTCACAAAATATTCTGTAGATTTCACTGCAAGCATTTTTTATCTCTTTTTTTGTAATTCCTAATATGTGTAATTGCAATCTGTTCATTTGAGAACAATAAGCAACCCCATCACCCAATGAGATGAGGATGATGTGTATGACGTGTAAATGAAACTGTGTAGTCTTCTACAGACTCAGGCCGACCATTCCTGAGAGAGTATGGTTAATTGAACTCCAACCATCAAAGTACACCGGTAAACACTGTCTACTATTCAAATCCGTATAAAAGTAAGTGGGAGCTAACCAGCTAACCTCATCCACACCACTATTTAAGGAGCTTAAATTGCTTACAGTTCTCTCTCTCTACATTTTTCAGGTGATTATGCATGTTAGGCAAAATAATTTTAAGCAGAATTTCAATGTTCACAATTATAACACGAGAAACAGGAATGATTATTATGTGGCTAATCACTCCACAAAATTGTTTCAACAAAAACCTACTTATGGAGGGAGAAAATTCATAAATAAATTACCCCAATTTTTAAAATGTTGTAAGGATTTGAATTCCTTTTCAAAGAATCTGAAAATTTACTTGATCGGTGAAACTTTTTATAGCGTACAAGAATTTATTTCTTGATAGTAGTGATACATTGTGTGATTCTTATATGTATTTCAGGTGTTATATCCGACATGTCCTATTTTCCTCCTGGAGTCTCCAGGGCGCAAAAAAAACGTTATAGAAAGTTTTCTTTTTTGTAATCCCTAATTTGTGTACGTTGCAATCTGTTCAATTGATAACAATAAGCAACCCCATGACCCAATGAGATGAGGATGATGTGTATGACGTGTAAATGAGGTGTAGTCTTGTACAGACACCTAAGAGAGTATGGTTAATTGAACCCCAACCATCAAAGTACACCGGTAACAACTGTCTAGCATTCAAATCCGTATAAAAGTAACTACTTTTACTAGGATTTGAACCGGGAACCTTCTTCTCCGAAAATCAGCCGCCGGTAAACAGCTGATTTTTGCGACGACTTTACCTCTAGACCAACCCGGTAGGTTTTATAGAAAGTGATTTGAGAACTGACTCCTACAACATATAACAAACTCAATTAACAGTTTATCTTCATCAGCCAAAACATTTTTAACACTGTTTTGTTTCCCACATTTTTCACAATGAGAAGTTAAGTACAGCACAATGAAAATTAGAAAAGAAAATACATTTCGTGTTATTACAGAGCCCCACCGGGTTGGTCTAAAGGTAAAGTCGTCGCAAAAATCAGCTGTTTAACAGCTGATTTTCGGAGACAAAGGTTCCTGGTTGAAATCCTAGTAAAGGTAATTACTTTTATACCGATTTGAATACTATACAGTGGTTACCGGTGTACTTTGATGGTCGGAGTTCAATTAACCATACTCTCTTAGGTGTCTGTACAAGACTACACAGTCTCATTTACACGTCATACACATCATCCTCATCTCATTGGGTGATGGGGTTGCATATTGTTCTCAATTGAACAGATTGCAACGTACACATATTAGGAATAAAAAAAAAAAAATAAATAAATAAAAAAAATTACAGATCGCACTACGCTGTAGACTCCTCTGGAAGCAGTTGGTGAAACGCGCAGGGCGTCTTACACGAGTGTGGAACGTGCTGCGCTCTGGAGGAAAACAATCCTACTTATTCCAATAGAAGGCAATGGTTGGAATAAGTAGGATTGTTTTTCTCCAGAGCCCAACACGTTCCACACTCGTGTAAGACGCCCTACTTATTTCAAAAGAAGATAGGTCACGTTATAAGTGAATACAGTAGTAAATTGATTTATTTTATTTTATTTTTTTATTACTTTCTTACCTATATGAATATATTATAGGAAGGAAAGTAGTCTATTGTTTTCATGTCGATTTTTCGAAATCAAGTTTTCACCGGATCTACACGTTTTCGGACCCCCTGAACCCAAAAAACATGTTTTCAGCGATTGGTCTGTCTTTGTGTCTGTGTTTGTGTGTGTGTGTGTGTGTGTGTGTGTGTGCGTGTGTGTGTGTGTGTGTGTGTGTGTACAAAAATCTCAAGAACGGAACATCGTACGAACTTGAAACTTGAAACTTAAGTTACATACCACTACCGAACCCGACAAGAACATTTTCAGCAAAATAGGTCAACCGAAAGTAGTAGTTTATTCGTGTAATTTTTCACTTTTTTGCGATTTTCTCAAAAACTGGTCGTACGATTTTTTTTTAAATCGCCTGGTTTCCTAACTTTTTTATGGTCTACAAGATAGAGTAGGCGCCATGTTTGCTGAAATTCTTGGTGAGGCTGTTTTTACGTAAAAAACTTTTGTTTTAAGATTGCGACTTTAATATGCATTTTAGCGCTAAAATGTATCAATATTAAAGTTGTAGAGAATTTAAAATTCTACAATTTTTATTTATGACATTTTTTTGTATAACGCTTAGTTTAGCGGTAATTAGCGATTTTCTGTTTTTTCTCACGAAAACGGGTGAAAAATCGATTTTTTAAGATTTTGGCCTTAGTACGCATTTTATGACAAAATTGTATATAATTGAATTTATAGAAAATTAAAAGATCTACAACTTTTATTTTGAGCATTTTTCTCTACAGAGCCTAGTTTAGCATGAAAGAGTGATTTTCCGTATTTTTAAGGCAAACTGAGATTGATTTTCATTTTGGGTTTTTCACTCATTATTAAAATTAGGTTATGTTTATTGAGGTTCGTTTTTTGTTTATTTCTAACATTTTGTTACTAATGTTAGGTTTATTGTTAATTATTTGCACTGGCAAGAGAAATTAGTGTGAGTGTTTCACACCAGATTTTTGTGTTTTGTTTGATTAGGTACTACAATGCTGGGGAACGTCCGACCTATGAATACCTTACAAAGAGACCAGAAATAATTCACCGGGTGAAATTCATTTTTGGAATACACACAAGATTCGCTGCTTTTTTGTACCTCATATATTGGCCTCAGTGGAGAAATATGTACGCGTTTCATCTTTTATATAGACATTTAAATATTTTTACAAATTTCACAAATTTTCCAAAATTACCCGATAGATTCGATGAATTCAACATTAAAAATTATAACAATACTTTCAAGGAAATGGCATTGGACATTTATGACCAATAATTAATAAAATTATTTATGTGTTTTAAAAAAATAAAAATTTCACGAGCATTTATGACCCATAATTAACCCATAATTTGTGTTTTAAAAAAATAAAAATTTAACGAGTTCCAATTTGACCTCAGTAGTGTATCTTGAATGTGTCCAAAGTAAATAATTATTGACAAATGTGTTTTAATTCGTTTGAGCTTTCCACTCCTTATTACTGAGTTATAAGATCATACACTGGGTAAATAACAGCCAGATGGAGTGTTAAATTATTTACACTCGATCTGCTAGTTCCACGGCTACAAAAAATAGTTCTCTCTCTTATCATGTGGTCACCCAATTATTACTTGAATGGCAGCTCAGTGTAGTTGTGGAATGCAGTGCGTTGTCATAGTAGTGGGAGAATGAATGAGTGTTAGTAGTGTTTCACAGCTGATGATGCATTTGTAGTGGTAGGGTGTACCAACTAGACTAAAAACATATTCTTATCATCCAGGGGATTAATTTAATAAATACCTACCGGGTTATTAACTTGGTCGATTCATAATATTTTACTTACCAATTCATATCAAAATTGTAATTTTTTATTTTTTTATTCCTAATTTGTGTTCGTTGTAATCTGTTGAATTTAGAACAATAAGCAACCCCATGACCCAATGAGATGAGGATGATGTGTATGACGTGTAAATGAGACTTTGTACTCTTGTACAGGCTCAGGTCGACCACTCCTGAGAGAGTATGGTTAATTGAACCCCAACCATCAAAGTACACCCACAACCACTGTCTAGTATTCAAATCCGTATAAAAGTAACTACCTTTACTAGGATTTGAACGAGGAACCTTCGTCTCCGAAAATCAGCTGTTAAACAGCTGATTTTGGCGACGACTTTACCTCTAGACCAACCCGGTGGGTGGTTTAAACTAACAATAGATTTTGGAAATGTGTAATATTTCAATAAACTACTTTAATATAAATAAGAGAATGACTGTGCTCATGAATTGATAAACTTTATGAATGAAATAATGATTGAATAAAATAGTGTTGCAACGGTTACACAAGTCGGTGTCACAAAAACACACTTGGGTATTGTCATCCATCATTCCACAGCCGGCACTCAACTTATTGTTCGAGTCATCGCGAGGACCAATGCAACCACGTTCCGTCAGTTTCACTTCCCCTTCTGCAACAAAACAATAAATAAAGGGTGTTTTATTAAGGCGCAACCCTGATTTTAAGAAGATAGAAGTTATACATCGGTAAATTTTCTGTCCCCCAATCGGTATGTTGGCAACAGTGTACTCAAGGCCAACTACCTGACACAGTTAAAATGTTTCAGTCAAGCATTATTGTGGTGACAGCAGTCGTTTCGTTATATTGTATCAGCAATGGTTGTTTCCAAGGAAGAACCGGGTGTTTTATTAAGGACGCAACCCGGATTATAAGAAGATAGAAGTTATACATCGGTAAATTTTCTGTCCCCCAATCGGTATGTTAACAACAGTGTACTCAAGGCCAACTACTTAAGACAGTTAAAATGTTCCAGTCAAGCATTAGTGTGGTAACAGCAGTTGTTTAGTTATATATTGTGTCACCAATGGTTGTTTCCAAGGAAAAACCGGGTGTTTTATTAACCCTTTATAGGGCAGTACTACAGGGAAAAATATGCATGTTGTGAAATGTTAAATTTTGTTTATAGGGGCTTGAATAATGTATTTCTAGTGCCAAAACAGTAAGATATTTCTTTTTTTATGTTAAGCCCTGGTAAGTATACTTAACCAGGGAACGTTTACTGAAATGGGAATTACATAATGTTTAGTGGTAAGAATGATTATTAAAACAACTTGTAGTCCTATATAACTGAAAAATGTGGCGAATAAATTATCTTAATTTTATATTGGCATGAATGCTGGCTTTCCCGTAAATAAACTCGAATTTTCTAAGCACTGTACAAAAGTAACAACAAAAAACACGGTTGCGTACGCTGGTATGAATCCTTACCACATTCGTGCAACTCATGAAGCAAATGGTCGCTGCCCACTAATTCCAAAATGTGGATAGCCTACTTACCAGAGAACGTCTACATAACCATAAAATGCCAATAGGGTTCAACTGCATACCTTATTCTTAAATAAACTCGACCTTCTTGCCAGTTGTAAGTATACTTACCAAAGACCTATAAAGGGTTAAGGACGCAACGCTGATTATAAGAAGATAGAAGTTATACATCGGTAAATTTTCTGTCTTTCAATCGGTATGTTGGCAACAGTGTACTCAAGGCCAACGACCTAAGACAGTTAAAATGTTTCAGTCAAGCATTAGTGTGGTGACAGCAGTCGTTTCGTTATATTGTGTCACCAATGGTTTTTTCCAAGAAAGAACCGGGTGTTTTATTAGGAACGCAACCCTGATTATGAGAAGATAGAAGTAATACATCGGTAAATTTTCTGTCTCCCAATCGGTATGTTGGCAACAGTGTACTCAAAGCCAACGACCTAAGACAGTTAAAATGTTCCAGTCAAGCATTAGTGTGGTGACAGCAGTCGTTTCGTTATATTAGATCAGGAATGGTTTTTTCCAAGGAAGAACGCCGGTTTATTGTACAGACTTACATAGCGAGTAAATCTTACAAATCTGTCCAAGATAAGTTTCAGTTGAAATTTCCCCGTTCTGCCATTCCGAATAAATCGTCAATATTGCGTTTGATAAATAAATTCCGTAGGAATGGGAGTGTACTCGATGAGAAACCACCTCGCCAGTCAACAAAGTTAACCGCGGAAGTTCTCGAAGATTTGAAAAATCGTTTGACTCAATCAACTAAAAAAATCGCTTAAAAGGTTTTCATCGCAAGCTGAGCTAACATTAACTACTGTTTTTGTTTTTCAAAGGTACGAAAAAGTTACATTTGCATCCTTATCGCGTTGGCATTGCATTTGTAAGATTTACTCGGTATGTAAGTTCTACAATAAACCGGCGTTTTTCCTTGGAAAAAACCATTGGTGACACAATATAACGAAACGACTGCTGTCACCACACTAATGCTTGACTGGAACATTTTAACTGTCTTAGGTCGTTGGCCTTGAGTACACTGTTGCCAACATACCGATTGAAAGATAGAAAATTTACCGATGTATTACTTCTATCTTCTTATAATCAGCGTTGCGTCCTTAATAAAACACCCGGTTCTTCCTTGGAAACAACCATTGCTGACACAATGTAACTAAACAACTGCTGTTACCACACTAATGCTTGACTGGAACATTTTAACTGTGTTAGTTGGCCTTGAGTATACTGTTGCCAAAATACCGATTGGGGGACAGAAAACACAGCTTACAAAACTTTTCAACTTCAGTGTACGAAGAAAATTTAAACGAACCTATACAATACCAAAAGATAACTGACGAAACAAAAAATGAGTAAAACACGGGCAAGTGCGAACAGTTGCATTAAACTAGTCACAGACATTAATTTTAATGATACGAAATAAACAATCTGAAATGATAAACAACGAATCACTGAAATCGTTTACTCTCCTGTTATACTAATTCAAGCGCATTAGTCTGTTATATTACTTGTGACCAAAAATAAAACTGAGTATAATAAAAACGTAGTACATACTCGTAAATAATAATGTAATAATTGTAAAACATTTCACGAAAAATAACAATGTAAGAGTAATAATAGAAAAAGAGGAATAACAATAGTAAAAGTTTTAGTTAATAATGGTAGGCTAACTAATGTTCGATTTGAGAAACATTTTCAAACAAATGAATTAAAAGTGTATTAAGCATACAACAAACCAATTACTCATGCTGTATGGAATTTTGTTTTTGATCATTCTGTGCGTATTTTTACTTTCTCTTGCCTATATGAATATATAGGAAGGAAAGTATTGTTTTCATGTCGATTTTTCGAAATCGAGTTTTCACCGGATCTACACGTTTTCAGACCCCCTGAACCCAAAAAACATGTTTTTAGCGATTGGTCTGTGTGTCTGTGTGTGTGTGTGTGTGTGTGTGTGTGTGTGTGTGTGTACAAAAAATTTCAAGAACGGAACATCGTACGAACTTGAAACTTAAGTTACATACCACTACCGGACCCGACACGAACATTTTCATCAAAATCGGTCAACCGGAAGTGGTAGTTTATTCGTATAATTTTTCACTTTTTTGCAATTTTCTCAAAAACTGGTCCTACGATTTTTTTAAAAATCGCCTGGTTTACTCAATTTTTTTATTCTCTACAAGATAGGGCTGAAATTCTTGAAATTCTTTGTGAGGGTGTTTTCTCGTAAAAACGTTGTTTTTTTTAAGATTACGGCTTTAATATGCATTTTAACGCAAAACTTTATATAATAAAAATTATAGAGAATTTAAAATTCTACAACTTTTATTTCAAACAATTTTTTGTATAATGCTTAGTTTAGCGGTAATTAGCGATTTTCTGTTTTTTTCTCACGAAAACGTAGGAAAAATCGATTTTTTTAAAGATTTCGGCCTTAGTATGCACTTTACGACAAAAGTGTATATAATAAAATTTATAGAAAATTAAGAGATCTACAACTTTTATTTACAGAATTTTTCTCTACAGAGCCTAGTTTAGCGTGAAAGTGTGATTTTCCGTATTTTTAAGCCAAACTGAGGTCGATTTTAATTTTGTGTATTTCACTAATGTTTTTTGAGGTTAGTTGTGTGTTTATTTCTAATGTTTTATTACTAACGTTAGGTTTAATGTTAATTATTTGTATTGGCAAGAGAAAGTTGTGTGAGTGCTTCACACCAGATTTTTAATTAATGCGCATGCTCAGTTGTATTGCTGGTTGCCTACGTCGGAGTACTCTTAGCGTAGACAGACTTTAATGTAGTTCTCATAACCTGCAAAATATGTGAATATTTGCGCACCAAAAATGCCCAATGAGATGAGGATGATGTGTATGACGTGTAAATGAGGTGTAGTCTTGTGCAGACCCAGGCCGACCATTTCTGAGAGAGTATGGTTAATTAAACTATAGTTAATTAAACCCCAACCATCAAAGTACACCGGTAACCACAGTCTAGTATTCAAATCCGTATAAAAGTAACTACCTTTACTAGGATTTGAACCAAAAACCTTCGTCTCCAAAGGTTCCTGGTTCAAATCCTAGTAAAGGTAGTTACTTTTATACGGATTTGAATACTAGACTGTGGTTACCGGTGTACTTTGATGGTTGGGGTTCAATTAACTATAGTTAAATTAACTAGTTTAATTAACCATACTCTCTCAGAAATGGTCGGCCTGGGTCTGTACAAGACTACACCTCATTTACACGTCATACACATCATCCTCATCTCATTGGGTCATGGGGTTGCTTATTGTTCTAAATTGAACAGATTGCAACGTACACAAGTTAGGAAAAAAAAGTGCTAGTGGAAAGTGCTACAACACCAAGAAATACAAATTTCACTAAACATAACAAGGTAGGCCACGTACTATAGTAGCACCTTCACCTTCCGTACCTCGGAAGCCTCATTACGTGAGAAGGAACGCGTGACGCGTGAAAGAGAGATCCGGTCCATGGCTACTAGCAGTAGATAAACCCTGTCAGTGCCGAAACAATATTTTTGTAAGTTTTATCTTGAGTGCCATTTATTTTGAATAAGGGTGAACAAAAAGTGCCCCAGCCGTTATTTCAAAAATTTTCAGGCGTAAGCCTGCCATTGCCGACCAAAATTTCAACGTTACAGAAACATAAAATTTCCTGGAAAAAATTCATTTTTATTATGTTAAAAAAACAGAAATCGTTCTAACACTAACAATATTTAAAATAGTTTTTTTTTAGTTTCTTTAAAGTCGTATACTACAGTCGTTATCACTTTTTTTTAATTTATTTAACGTGGCATCAACTACGACGGTCGGTCATTAGCGACGACGACGTTGGGGTGTAACTATTGCACAATGAATGATGAAATGATTTATTTTTGGTAACGTATGAAAATATGCCACCCTGCCTGAGTGGGATTCGAACCCAGGACCGCATGATGAGTGACGAGCACGTTACCAACTGCGCCAATGCGGCCGGCAGTCGTTATCTTGCTTGTTAGTTTACTGTATCCATAAACGCTTGCTCACTACAATGAGTAAAATTAAGACAATGTTATTGGGTAGGCGCGTATGGTTTGTGCGAGTGAGAGCGTTATGCATTCTCTCACTCTCACGGCTAGGGGACTTCACTTCATCTGAATACTGTACGTCGCATGGAAGAGAAAAGGTAGCCAAAAAGGATCTTCAACTACGAGCCAGTCACTCAGACGAAGAGAGGCAGACACTGCAGAACTTGTGAAGAAGGGATAAGAGAGGCTATGCGGCAGAGAGGGCTGAAGGAGAAGGACTGGTGGAACAGATCAAGGGAGAGATTAAGGTGCGGGATGCGGCACCCACTCTACGACTAATTACCAATAGTGTGGCAGTTGATCGTTTGATGAACTGTCAGTAAAGCCTAGGGGGTTAAGTTAGGGTTAAGGGAAGAGTTTATTCCTTTTTAGTTAATAGTGGTCTTTCCATTCTTGGTTTGATCAGGCAGTCAACTAGGTTTGGTCATCGAGCGCCAGTAATCCCTACGAGACGGGTTTTAAAAATATAGGGGTTGGGGTTTGATTTCCCAGGGCACATCGGGTGCTGAGTAATGTTTTGTATAAACGGGTGTTTTGAAGAGGCGGTTAGGTTTAGTGGGTAAAAACCCCACTTAACCATTGCGCGTGCAATCGTAGGTATCTTTCACGGCCACTTGGTCCTATTAACATTCCCCCGCTCAAAACGGCTGAAAAAAAATACCAATATTTACTTACCTTCTGATTTTTCTACCTTGACATAACAAAAACTTGATTGTTGTCCGAAGCAATGCAATTTTAAAGGGGTTAATTCATTTGAGGTCAAAAATTTGAATTTTTTAACATCACATTTCATATCGGAGTCGCCTTCTCTTGCTGAGCATTGGTAACACAATTTAACACCTTGGCAACCGTCTGTCAAAAACCATAAATTGAGTGCAATTAATATTATGGTAAAATTTAATCCACCTGGTTTTAATTTAGTAAAATTTCTTTTTTTCATTCTGATCATCACAAGACATCTTAAAAGTTTCAATTGATTATTTACTAAATAACATCATATGTTTTAAAACTTTTAAAAACATATGCTCAGTCAGGGTTTACATAAACTTTTTTTATTTTTTATTTTTTTTTATTCCTAATTTGTGTCGGTTGCAATCTGTTCAATTCAGAACAATAAGCAACCCCATGACCCAATGAGATGAGGATGAAATTTATGACGTGTAAATGAATTGTAGTCTTGTACAGACCCAGGTCGACCGTTCCTGAGAGAGTATGGTTAATTGAACCCAAACCATCAAAGTACACCGGCAACCACTGTCTAGTATCCAAATCCGTATAAAAGTAACTACCTTTACTAGGATTTGAACCAGGAACCTTCGTCTCCGACAAACAGCTGTTAAACAGACATAAACTTAGCGGTTAACCTTAACTCGTGTCTACCTGCGGCGGTCGATGTAAACAATGAAACTCGCAACTTCAAAAATAGGTAAAGAGTTACAAAAAACCAAGAAAAATTAAAAACTAGCATACTGTGACAACAAGAAGGGCATGGCTCGCAAAAGTTGTAGCATTTCATTCAATAAATGGTAAGGAGTAGGTAACAGAGCGGAAAAGTAACAATATAGTTTTTTTTTTTTAGCTTTTATTTGTTATCGGTAAACCCACCGGGTTGGTCTAGAGGTAAAGTCGTCGCCAAAATCAGCTGTTTAACAGCTGATTTTCGGAGACGAAAGTTCCTGGTTCAAATCCTAGTAAAGGTAGTTACTTTCATACGGATTTTAATGCTAGACAGTGTTTACCGGTGTACTTTGATGGTTGGGGTTCAATTAACCATACTCTCTCAGGAATTGTCGGCCTGAGTCTGTACAAGACTACACCTCATTTACACGTCATACATTTCATCCTCATCTCATTGGGTCATGGGGTTGCTTATTGTTCTCAATTGAACAGATTGCAACGTACACATACTAGAAATTGAAAAAAAAATTTGTTATCGGGAACTGTACATTGTTGACAACTACCCAATTTGATCGCTGCTGCTTTTTGCTGTATTTTTTTGTTTTTTGACGTGGATTAGACATGAGTTTGAACAGGGACCCCCAGTAGAGTTTGTTCATGGATGGCTGTCATCAACTGGTCACCATACAAAGTCGCTTGCCCAACTGGTGTTACTTAACAAAAAATAGCGACTTTCTACCAGCTGACTGACTGGGCTGGCCCGAAGGCCAACAATATAGTGACAATAAAAGTTTGCCTATTCATGAAAGTGCCGGCCGTATTGGCGTAGTTGGCAACGTGCTCGCCTCTCATCATGCGGTCTTGGGTTCGAATCCCATTCAGGCACGGCATATTTTCATACGTAACAAAAATCATTTCATCCTTCACCGTCTGCATTAGCAGTAATTGCAGAACAGTCGGACGTTAAAAAAAAAAAAATTCATGAAAATTGTTTGGAAGGACTGCGCTATTGCGTCTATTGTTGTATGAAGGGGCCGGCCGGTTGATTACGTTTTCTATTTACAATAGTTGACTTGTTTACAATAGATTTTTCTAGCACTCATTTATAAAGGGTTTTTTTGTACCTTACTATTAGTATCCAAGTTCAGTGTTTTTCGGGAAGATTCTTTTGATTCGCTATAAAAGAGACCCCCGATTGCGGTCAGGGAGTTAGTATTCGTTTGATCTTTGACGAGTGACTGTCGGGCGTTATTCAGGTTAATGGTTCCGAGCATTGTGTTAGTCAACGATTGTTAAACTGTCTTTGGTTGTGTGTGTATTGTGAAAAGTTATTGTGTTTATGTATTAAATTCAGTTTCATTTTGTATGTGTATTCTATAAAATTGATTGTAACTAGTGCTAAGTAAATTATTAAGTTATTTATTGTTTATTATTAATTTTAAGTAAGTTATTAAGTTATTTATTGTATCACTTCATTATAATTAGTTTGTTGTTTATTTTGTAAATCTTTTAGTTGTAATAAATATTTGTAATTGTAAACTTTTAAAGTATTAATTATTTAATAACCTAGATCCCGAAACGGACCTTAGCGATAAGTGTCACGATACTTTAATGAGTAAAATATACCGGGTGATTACAAAATGAGATAGACACTTTCGGTAGCCTCTAAAAAGTTAAACTGGTGTATTTGAATTCAGTAAATGATATACGTTTACAGGGAATTTTTTAAAGTTTTTGTTGGTACAACGTTTGAAAATGACACCTTATAAATTATTACAGTTAGTGCAAAGTTTAAATATCGGTAATAAAGTCTTAACGTAAAAAGTTTTGTATGGAGTTGCAGGATTGTGTTGAAAATGATGATGCCTTCTTTCATCGCATAATTTTCAGTGATGAATGTACGTTTCACATTTGTGGAAAAGTTAATAGACATAATGTAAGAGTATGAAGCAGAGAAAACCCACCCAACAGCAAGTTGACAACATACAACCGAGTCACCTCAAGTGAACGTACTTTACGCTGTATCTCGTGAAAAGGTTTACGGGCCGTTCTTTTTTACGAAGTGTCTGTAACCGGAGTAATTTATCTGGACATGTTGCATGAATGGCTAATTCATGCATGAATTATTGCTTATTATTATTTTTTTTATTTTTATTTTACGGCCACAAAGGACCACTTAAGTTCAATCTTTCAACGTCTAGCTCTTTCAGATGTTCCACCAAAACGCCCCCGCAGTTGTCGCTCCCGTACTTCTCCTCTTCTTCGCCAATAATTCTTCAATGTTTCGGATCTTCTCAGTCTCTCAGCGTCCGAAATCACCATGGCTTTCCTGACCCTCATTTGTTCCCTAAATTTAATCGATCGCTGTTTGTATGTCCTGTAGCTCCATGACTTAGTTTTGAGGTCAGCTATTGTGATGTTTAGTTCCTCCATATCCTTTTTGACTTCCTTTATTGCTTATTATTATTATTAATTATTATTATAAATGGATGTTGAGGAATTGGCTAATTCCTCAACTCCAGGAAGATATGACTAAACGAATCCCACTAAGTCACGGCATATTTTTATACGTACAAAAAATCATTTCATCTTTCACAGTCTGCGTTAGCAGTAATTGCAAAACAATCGGACGTTAACCCTTTCAGTGCCGAAACAATATGTAAAAGTTTGATTTTAAGTGCCACTTAATTTGAATAAAGGTGTACAAAAAGTGCCAGCCCTTACTTTGAAAACTTGCAGACGTAAGCCTGCCATTGCCGACAAAGTTTCAACATTAAAAGAAAAATAAAATGTTATCTAAAAATTAATTTTTATTGTGTTCATAAATAAAATAAATCGTTTTAACACTAAAAATATTCAAAACAGTTTTTTTTTTAGTTTATTTAAAGTTGCATTGACAGCTTGGTCAATAGGAAATACTGTAGGTTTTGGTACCTTAACGGTAGTTTTAACGTGTTAAAATTTCCAGACCCTAGCCGGGAATCGAACCCGGGACCTTTCGCTTTGTAGGCTAGCGCGCTAGTCACTACACCACGGAGGCGGTTTCAAAATATATTATTCCATTAATTTTTGTTTAAAAGTTTTTTTGCAAATGTGCGGTTACCCGGACGTTGGCACTGTGCATAACTTCAGGGTTTCCGGTAAACCGGATGTTATCACTACCTAAAATAAATAGACGTCCTATTTTCCGGACGTTGGTACCGGAAGGGGTAATTTATTTAATTTAGGATGATTTACGACGTTAGTTTCTTGTCTTGAGTTCGAATCTCACTCAGGCACGGCAAATTTTCATACGTACAAAAAGTCATTTCATCTTTCACCGTCTGCATAAGCAGTAATATTGCAAAACAGTCGGACGTTATACCAAAAAAAAAACAAAATATTTTTCCTTTGTCGGGAAAGAGTGACGTAATAATTTATGCTAAAAATTTCGTTGTAGAAACGCACCGATTTTTTTTAAAAACGCAAAAAAAAAACTGTTTGTAATGTCTATAAAAATAAAACTGTAAATTTCAAAAACCTATAGGCTAACACGTATTTATATGATTCATTCACCAGATTTTTTATTACGCTTAACCTATTAAATTAATTTAATTATTTTATAATTTATTTATAAAATGAAATGGGCGAAAATGGACAGATGAAGAGAAGAAGCGCAAAGTGAGAGGATGAAAAGTTTTTGGGAAGCTAAAAGGAGGAACAGAGCCACCACCACCAAGAGCTAGATTTTTGTGTTTTTAGCGCTCTCCTTAAGGGGAATATACGCTAATAATAATAATATTTTTTTTTATTCCTAATTTGTGTACGTTGCAATCTGTTCAATTGAGAACAATAAGCAACCCCATGACCCAATCAGATAAGGATGATATTGTGTATGACATGTAAAGGAGTTGTAGTCTTGTACAGACCCAGGCCGACTATTCCTGAGAGAGTATGGTTAATTAACCCCCAACCATCAAAGTACACCCGCAACCACTGTCTAGTATTGAGATCCGTATAAAAGTAACTACCTTTACTAGGATTTTTTTTTTTTTTTTTTTTTTTTTTTTTTTGGTTTAACGTCCGACTGTTTTGCAAATTGCTGCTAATGCAGACGGTGAAGGATGAAATGAATTTTTGTAACGTATGAAAAAATGCCATGCCCGAGTGGGATTCGAACCCAAGACCGCGTGATGAGAGGCGATTTACTAGGATTTGAACCAGGAACCTTCGTCTCCGAAAATCAGCTGTTAAACAGCTGATTTTGGTGACGACTTTACCTCTTGACCAGTGGTTCCCAACCTGGGGGCGATCGCCCCCTGGTGGGCGATTTGGGTTCGCAGGGGGGTGATAGGGGGGGGGCGATGAGTATTCAAAGACAGAAAAATAAAACTGTACTACAGGGTAGAATATTTACTGTCGTGGATAAATGTTTTTTTTTTACAAAGAAATAGTTTAGTTTTTACAAACAAATAAACTAAACTCTTTGTTGACATTTTTTATGGTCGAGCTCCTACACATGAGATGAAGAATTCTGGACACAACTGCTTTGGTTGATTATTTGTTGTGAACAATAATAAATCTTTTTTACAGAATAACATACTTTATTATTTATCAACACATTGCTTCAAATTAAATTAGGTATACGATGCTAAGAGAAGGGGGCGATAGGTGTAAGTCATCCTTCACAAAGGGGCGATGCCCCATAAAAGGTTGGCAACCACTGGCTCTAGACCAACCCGGTGGGTCAATAATAATAATACGAAATAAATTTTTGTAAACAATAGGAAACATATGTGAGCGAGTATTTATTTATTTTTATGTATGCTAATTATGTAATATATTTCTTTAAAATGAATTTTAAACTGTTTATTTTTTAAATTACAAGTATTTAAATGTGAATGAAGAAACTTGTAAATTTTACTAGGCCGTTGATCGTAGTGGCGCAAATGAAAAGTTTTTTTTAAATGTTTATTTCTAGTATTATGGTGATTGTCTCCGCTCTGCATGTATAATCTCATTATTTTAAATGAACTCTTTCTCATCCTTCAAGTTTTGGTGTAAAGTTGTCTTAATATAAATTAATTGCTGGCAAATCAGTGTCGAAAAGATGATTTTATTTAAGGTTTGTTGTTTGTTTTACTACAAAAATTTAGTTACAACAGACTTCTCTGGAAAAAAAATATGAACGGTTTCCTTCTTTCTTAAATTTTTTTTTAATTCCTAGTTTGTGTACGTTACAATATGTTCAATTTAGAACATTAAGTAACCCCATGACCCATTGAGATGAGGATGATGTGTATGACGTGTAAATGAGACTGTGTAGTCTTGTACAGACAGACTGAGAGAGTATGGTTAATTAAACCCCAACCATCAAAGAACACCGGTAACCACTGTCTAGTATTCAGATCCGTATAAAAGTAACTACCTTTACTATGATTTGAACCAGGAACCTTTGTCTCCGAAAATTAGCTATTAAACACCTGATTTGGGCGACGACTTTTTCTTTAGACCAACCCGGTGGGTTAGATTTTTTAAAAAACACCTTTTTAAATTTTTTTTTAGAAAGTCTTGTCTTTATACTTTCTCTTACCCTATATGAAATACAGATAGAAGAAGAAAGAGTTTTTTTATGTAGATTTTCGAAATTGAGTTTTCAGGTCTCCTGAACTCAAAAAAATGTTTTTTCCGATTGTTCTGTGTGTTTGTGATGTACTCAAAGATTTTTGCCAATTTTTGATCATATTTTATATAGGTAGTTTAGAAAAATTGGATGGCGGATGCTCCTAACTTAATTTTAACTTTTTTTTTAGCTAGCCTTTAAAAAGAGTTCTTACCTTTATAAAACGGTGAATCACTTCGGCAGTATTAAAAGCTGTGCTTTTTCCATCTGAGTTATGTTGGGTTTTACCCTAAAGGGTATTGCCTCGAATTAAATGTCTCCCTTTCTTCTTCTTCTCCTTCGTTCTCCGTCACTTCTTTTTCTCCTACTCAATTCATCAATTACTCCTTCTTTACAAACTCATCTGTTCCATATTTTAGTCCCAAGGGAACTGATTGTGAATTTCCTGGGTTCGAACCAGGAAACCTCTGGTTGACAAGCCTCCCTCTCCCACCGACCGTTCAACCAACCTGAAGGGCCAACGGGAAGGAGAATTACCCCAATGATTGGCTGAAAGTTGGTAGGTGGAAGAAATACACCGGCTTAATTAATATCAGACGATTTGACCGTTGCCTATTTACATTTTATTGTCTAATATGCTTTTCACGGTTGATTAGCTCTGCTGTTCCACACGTTTAGACCAATCAGAACGTTTGCCAGCGTTGTCAGATTGTACCTGACAATCATTTTGCGCGCATGCATATAAGAGCCGCAATAGTTCACTCTCGTCTTGCATCTTATACTGAACACATCGATTGTAGAGCGCGTTAACATGAAATACTTTTATAATCAGCTGATTGTATGTTTATAGGTTATAATTGATATTAAAACACCAAAAAAATGGCTGACAAAATATTTAATAGACCTACAAAAGCAAGTATTGGCAACGTTGGTGGCAAGTGATTGGCTTGCTATAAAGTGGGTGGGAGGCAATGCATACGTTCACAGCTCATCACCCTTGGAAAATAGTATAAAAAATGATTAAAAATTTGTTGGGCCCCAGCTCTGTCAACAGAGCATAAGAAATACATAAAAACTACATCTCCTTACTTGAAGTAAGTAACTTCGCCGGCCGCATTGGCGAAGTTGGTAACGTGCTCGCCTCTCATCATACGGTCTTGGGTTCGAATCCCATTCAGGCACGGCATTTTTTCATACGTTACAAAAAATTATTTCATCATTCACCGTCTGCATTAGCAGTAATTGCAGAACAGTCGGACGTTAAACAAAAAAAAAAAAAAAACTTGAAGTAAATATTTAATGAATTAACTAAATCACTCAACTACTAAAAAAATTATCCGTAAAATACCCTAATCAATTTTAAAATATAGCCAACCTTTTTTTGCCGCGACGTTTATATAAAAAAAGAAATTAAAAACCCTTAATAAAATATACGAATGAATTGCCTCGAATTAAATGTCTCCCCTGTCTTCTTTTTTTCCCTTCGTTCTCCGTCACTTCTTGTTCTCCTACTTAATTCTTCAATTACTCCTTCTTTACAAACTCATTTATTCCACACTTAAGTGTCAAGGGAACTGATTGTGAATTTCCTGGCTTCGAACCCGGAAACCTCTGGTTGACAGGCCTCCCTCTCCCACCAACCGCTCAACCAACGTGGAGAGCCAACGGGAAGGAGAACTACCCCGTAGTGTGTGCGTGTCTTGTTTAGTTGTAGAAAAGGTCTTAAGTTGAGTTAAGACAGTTATACCAATAGTAAGTAGTTTGTCATTTCACCAATATCAATTGCAATTGAGACCAACTGGAAAAAAATCTGGTGTAAAACACTCGCACAACTTTCTCTTGCCAATGCAAATAATTAAACATAAACCTAACATTATTAATAAAACATTACAAATAAACAATAAAACGAACTTCAATAACATAACCTAATTTTAATCATGAGTGAAAGACGCAAAATGAAAATCAACCTCAGTTTGGCTTAAAAATACGGATAATCACTCTTTCACGCTAAACTAGGCTCTGTAGAGAAAAATGCTCTAAATAAAAGTTATAGATCTTTTAATTTGCTATAAAGTTTATTATATACACTTTTCTCGTAAAATGTTTAAAAAACATTTTAAACATTTCCTAACCTCGACACCTAAACTCGACACACGCTAAGGCCAAAATTTAAAAAAAATCGATTTTTCACACGTTTTCGTGAGAAAAAACAGAAAATTGCTAATTACTGCTAAACTAAGCGTTATACAAAATAATGTTAGAAATTCTCTACAACTTTTCTTATATTCTTTTTTTTTCTAAAATGCATATTTAAGCCGTAATCTTAAAAGAAATATTTTTTTACGTAAAAACAGCCTCACCAAGAATTTCACCAAACATGACGCCTACCCTATATTGTAGAAAATAAAAAAATTGAGTAAACCAGGTGATTTTAAAAAAAATCGTAGGACCAGTTTATAAGAAAATCGCAAAAAAGTGAAAAATCACGCGAATAAACTACTACTTCCGGTTGACCGATTTTGATGAAAATGTTCGTGTCGTGTTTTGGTAGTGGTATGTAACTCAAGTTTTAAGTTTCAAGTTCGTACAATGTTCCGTTCTTGAGATATTCTGTTCACACACACACACACACACTCACAGACCAATCGCTAAAAACATGTTTTTTAGGTTCAGGGAGTCTGAAAACGTGTAGATCCGGTGAAAACTCGATTTCTTAATATCGACATGAAAACAATACTTTCCTTCCTATATATTCATATAGGCAAGAGAAAGTAAAAAATCAAATTGAAATGGTCGAAATGACAAGAGACCAAAGCAAACTCGTGACTTAAGTAACTGCAGTAAGAATTTACCACGTCAAAACGTATTAAGTTACACTGTTAACAGTAAAGGTCTTAAGTCGTGAATTGACCCCCGAAAAAAGATCCACAGCGTAGATGTAAAGGAATTTTTATTTTCATTGTTAAGTAGAAAACAAAAGAAATGTATGACAAATTTTAAAAACAATTTTTGAAAGAGATAATTGCAAAAACTATCGTTAAATAATAACAAATATATAAATTATTCTGTCTCAAATTTTTATTTAAAATTAAATTAATTAAGAGGTAAAGTCGTCGCCAAAATCAGCTGTTTAACAGCTAATTTTTGGAGACGAAGGTACCTGGTTCAAATCCTAGTAAAGGTAGTTACTTTTATACGGATTTGAATGCTAGACAGTGGTTACCGGTGTACTTTGATGGTTGGGATTCAATTAACCTACTCTTTCAGGAATGGTTGGCCTGGGTCTGTACAAGACTACACCTCATTTGCACGTTATACATATCATCCTCATCTGATTTGGTCATCTGATTGGGTTGTTTATTGTTCTAAATTGAACAGATTGCAACGTAGTACACAAATTAGGAATAAAAAACAAAAAAGTAGTCGCCAAAATCAGCTGTTTAACAGCTGATTTTGGCGACGAAGGTTTCTGGTTCATATTCTAGTAAAGGTAGTTACTTTTATACGGATCCGAATACTAGAAAGTGGTTACCGGTGTACTTTGATGGGTAGGGTTTAATTAACCATACTCTCTCAGGAATGGTTGGCCTGGGTCTGTACAAGACTACACAGTCTCATTTACACGTCATACACATCATCCTCATCTCATTGGGTCATGGGGTTGCTTATTGTTCTAAATTAAACAGATTGCAACGTACACCATTAGGAATAAAAAAAAAAATTCATTTGGTTCCCCTGAGAAATGACTATTTTTAAGTTAAGACCTTTATATAGGTCATTTGTTCTAGCAAGAAGCTCTCCCTCCAACGCTGTGTGCCGCTGAGCTGTTCTGTTTAGTGGTGGGGGAAGCACCTCCTAGTTGTAACAGTAGTATACCGTTAGAAAGAGAGGGAATGATCAATGAAAGAGAGGGAAGGAGACAACACTTGCCCTGTTGAAACTATCCCTACTCTACCTATTCGCCCTCCCCTTACAAGCTTCTTCCTAAAACAAACGTACTATACCTATCACTACATAATAATGTTTTTTCGTTTTTAGGTAAATATCCGGCATATTGCAATTGTTTTTGAAATTGCATGCGTTGTATCTGCGATGATTCTGACAACACAAATTTTCTTTATGAACAAACGTTCTGTTAATAAAAATGTTGAATTGTCATCTAAATGCAATTTAAATGCTTCACAAGATTTCACTGATTTTGATAACGAATTTGGTACACCTGAAGGCTGTTATATAGTACCAAACATAATACATTTCATTCGGTTTACGGACGAACCGGTTTCTTACATGCATATGATATGTTATTTAGCTGCTTTCAAAAATCATAAACCGGACAAAATTTACTTCCATTCTGACAACGAATTCACATTTTCAGGTAAGTAATTTTCTTTTCTTAACCCATTATTATGCCCAAAACGGGCAGGTGGAGTGTTATTTTAATTGCACTCTATCTGTTTGGTCTAGGACTAAAAAAAATAGTTCTGTTTCTTATCACATAGTCAGCCACTTATATGACTGAACTATTTAAGAACAGAAGAGGTAGAGGTGTATTGTGACACTAGTCAGAGTTATCTCCTCTCAAAGTAATGAATTTCATTATACAGTTGGACCCTGTGGTGAATGAAGTGAAGGTGTCATTTGCAGGGTGGAAAGTGAGTGCTTTTCGGAGGGCCTGGCATGCTGATAAGCATACTCTTTCAACTCATTGAGGAAGGCAATGGTAAACCACCTTACTCCTCGTTTTTACTCAGTAAAACCTCTAGAGGTTCAAACCAGCATTTTGGCTGTTGACCTAAACAACAACCCATTATAGGTCTGTGGTAGGTATACTTACCACTGGCAATAAGGTCGATTTTTTTAAAAAATAAGCTATGCAGTTGAACCTTATTGGCATTTTATGATTTTATAGATGTTCTCTGGTAAGTAGGCTATCCACATATTGAAATTAGTGCGCAGCGCCCATTTGCTTTGTGAGTTACACAAATGTGGTAACGATTCATACCAGCGTATGCTACCATGTTTTTTGTTGTTAATTTTGTACAGTGATTAGAAAATTCAAGGTTTTTTACGGGAAAGCAAGTATAGGGTGATTCAAAAAGAGCGCCGGTTTTGATTTATCTAATTAAGAGATTTATTTTATTGGAAAACTGAAAATAAATACATCAACAAGTTCATCTTACCTTCCGATTTCATGTATGAAAAGTGATGTCATGCATGTGTCCTCCTCTACTGCGCTGGCACGCATCAACTCTGTCCATGAAATTGGATATTACTGCACGACAAGTTTCGACTTCCATTTGCCCGATAACCCGTTGAATTTCCTCCTTCAAGTCATTGATGTTTCGGGGTTTATTGGCATACACCAATGACTTCAGATGACCCGCCTCATCACTGAAAATGATTTTGTTTGCGAAGGTGTCATCATCCTGCCGTTTTCTCAATACCCAGTCAACAAACTGTCGTCTCTTCTGGTGGTCTGCCACTTTCAAATGTTGCGTCAACTGAATTTTATACGGGTGATATTGGAGATCGTACCGAAGAATTCTCCGTACAAAAGAACATCGTAAACCCAATTGTTGAGAACGGCGACGTATTGATTTTGCTGGGCTAACAGCCACACTGTCACGAACCAACGCAACGTTCTGCTCAGTTCGGCCAGAACGACGACTTCCAAAACTTTTAAGGTCGACTGTTGAACCCGTCTCAAAAAACGTTTTCATGAGCCTGCAAACTGTTGATTCATTCGGTGCTTCATTACGTCCTAGAGTACCGCGAAGTCGCCTGACAGTAGCCGCATAACTCTCTCCACTCTGGTAAAATGTTTTGACGATTAACACTCGTTGTGCAATAGTAAACTTCTCCATGGTTAGACACAGACTGCGAGAGTACTACACTGCGAACAAGAGAAACTACAACTGAATCGTCAATCGGAATGTTCTCCGAAATAGAAATGAGGTCTAACAATGTTGCCAACCGATAAACAAAAATTTACCAGCCGTTTAAAAACCGGCGCTCTTTTTGAATCACCCGTTATTTATGGTGATATAAAGTTGAGATAAGTTATTTCTACATAAATTTTTAATTTCTCTTGCCTATATGAATATATAGGAAGGAAAGTATTGTTTTCATGCCGATTTTTCGAAATCGAGTTTTCACCGGAACTATACGTTTTCAGACCCCTGAACCCAAAAAACATGTTTTTAGCGATTGGTCTGTGTGTGTGTGTGTGTGTGTGTGTGTGTGTGTGTGTGTGTGCGCGCGCGCGTGTGTGTGTGTGTGTGTGTGTGTGTGTGTGTGTGTGTGTGTGTGTGTGTGTGTGTGTGTGTGTGTGTGTGTGTGTGAGTGTGTGTGTGTGTGTGTGTGTGAGAGTGAGTGTGTGTGTGTGTGTGTGTGTGTGTGTGTGTGTGTGTGTGTGTGTGTGTGTGTGTGTGTGTGTGTGTTCAAAATATCTCAAAAACGGAACATTGTACAAACTTGAAACTTGAAACTTAAGTTACATATTACTACCAAACCCGACACGAACATTTTCATCAAAATCGGTCAACCGGAAGTAGTAGTATATTCGTGTAATTTTTCACTTTTTTACGATTTTCTCTGAAATTGGTCCTACGATTTTTTTAAAAATTGCCTCATTTACTAAATTTTTGATGCTCTACAAGATAGGGTAGGGGTCATCATGGCTGAAATTCTTGGTAAGGCTGTTTTCACGTAAAAACGTTGTTTTTGTAAGATTACGGCTTAAATATGCATTTTAGCGCAAAAATGTATATAATAAAAGTTGTAGAGAATTTAAAATCCTATAACTTTTAATTCAAACATTTTTTTGTATAACGCTTACTTTAGCGGTAATTAGTGATTTTCTGTTTTTTCTCACGAAAAGTGTGAAAAATTGATTCTTTTAATATTTCGGCTTTAGTACGCATTTTATGACAAAAGTGTATATAATTAAATTTATAGAAATTTAAGAGATCTACAACTTTTATTTAAAGAATTTTTCTCTCTAGAGCCTAGTTTAGCGTAAAAGTCTGATTTTCCGTTTTTTTAAGCCAAACCGAGTTCGATTTTCATTTTGCATCATTCACTCATGATTAAAATAAGGTTATGTTTTTGAGGTTAGCTTTTTGTTTATTTCTAATATTTTATTAATAATGTTAGGTTTATTGTTAATTATTTTCATTGGCAAGAGAAAGTTGTGTGAGTGTTTCACAGCAGATTTTTCTGTTATAATAGTACAAGTTGTTTTAATAAGCATTCTTACCACTAAACATTATGTGATTCCCATTTCAATAAACATTCCTTGGTAAGTATACACTTACCAGGGCTTGACATAAAAACAAAAGAAATATCTTACTGTTGTGGGGCACTAGAAATACATTATTCAAGTCCCTATAAAGCAAAATTTAACATTTTACAACATGTAGGTGTATTTTCCCCCTTTATAGGGCAGTCCCTATAAAGGGTTAATGGTTGCTCTTAATGGATGCCCATAACAGACAGGTGGAGTGTCAATTAATTTAAAGTACAGCCTTTCTTAGTTTGCTCCTAATGTAAACAAATTATGACGTCACTGAGCATGCGCATTATATAAAAAGTGGTGTGAAACACTCACACGACATTCTCTTGCCAATGCAAACAATTAACAATAAACATAACAATTGTAATATAAAATTAGAAATAAACAAAAACACTAACCTCGATAAACATAACCTTAATTTAATCATGAGTGAAACACGCAAAATGAAAATCGACTTCAGATTGGCTTAAAAATACGGAAAATCACTCTTTCACGCTAAACTAGGCTCTGTAGAGAAAAATGCTTTAAATAAAAGTTATAGATCTTTTAATTTACTATAAAATTGATTATATACACTTATGTCATAAATGCATTCTAAGGCCGAAATCTTAAAAAAATTGATTTTTCATACGGTTTCGTGAGAAAAAACAGAAAATTGCTAATTACTGCTAAACTAAGCGTTATACAAAAAAATATTGGAAATAAAAGTTGTAGAATTTTAAATTCTTTACAACTTTTGTTATATAAATGTTTGCGCTAAATTCCATATTAAAGCTGTAATCTTAAAAAAAACTATGTTTTTACGTGAAAACAGCCTCACCCAGAATTTCAGCAAACATGACGCCTACCCTATCTTGTAGAAAATACAAAATTAAATAAACAAGGCGATTTTTAAAAAAATCGTATGACCAGTTTTTGAGAAAATCGCAAAAAAGTGAAAAATTACACGAATAAACTACTACTTCCGGTTGACCGATTTTGATGAAAATGGTCGTGTCGGGTTCGGTAGTGGTATGTAACTTAAGTTTCAAGTTTCAAGTTTGTACGATGTTCCGTTCTTGAGATATTCTGTTCACACACAGACACACACACACACACAGACCAATCGCTAAAAACATGTTTTTTTGGGTTCAGGGGGTCTGAAAACGTATAGATCCGGTGAAGAGTGTATTTGTTAAAATCGACATGAAAATAATACTTTCCTTCCTATATATTCATATAGGCAAGAGAAAGTAATAAGTTAATCATAAAAATTTTAGCGTTTTTAATTATACCGTTCAGATTACTTGTAATTATTGTAGTTTCATAACGATTCCTTAGTTAACCCATTCAGTCACGAATTTTTATCTTAGAATTAAAAAAAAATTATTATATTGTTACCCACCGGGTTGGTCTAGAGGTAAAGTCATCGCCAAAATCAGCTGTTTAAAGCTGATTTTCGAAGATTAAGGTTCCTGGTTCAAATCCTAGTAAAGGTAGTTACTTTTATACGGATTTGAATGCTAGACAGTGGTTACCGGTGTACTTTGATGGTTGGGGTTCAATTAACAATACTCTCTCAGGAATTATTGTCGGCCTGATTCTGTACAAGATTACACCTCATTTACACGTCATACACAACATCCTCACCTCATTGGGTAATGGGGTTGCTTATTGTTCTGAATTGAACAGATTGCAACTTACATATTATACTAGGAATTAAAAAAATATATATACTGTATATATTCTTAAAGTACTATTTTTTTTTTATTATTAAAACTTTTAAAAAGTCCTAATAGATTACAGCACTTGCTGGACTCTTAAAGAATTTTTTCATGTACGAGTATGTGGCCAATTTTACGCAAAGTGATATGTGCGCAGTTTAGTGCATAAGAATAGGTAACATTTTATGTACATGTAGCCTATATGGCCAAGGTGAATGAATGGGCTAATTTTATTTTAACCATTACATAGCCTATAATAAAACAATTGTTTTCTACTTTTAAATGTTTACCGCTTTTATGTTTCAAAAACTCAACACATAAGTGTTAAAAAGTAACAATAGTAAAATTTTAGTTGTTAATGGTAAACAATTGCCCATAACAGACAGATGGAGTGTCAAATTATTTACACTCAATCTGTTAGTTGCAGGGCTAAAATAAATAGTTGTGTTTCTTATCACATGGTCAGCCAATTAAATGACTGAATCATTTAAGAACAGAAGAGGTAGAGGTGTAAAAGGCACTATTCAGAGTTATCTCCTCTGAAAGTAATGGATTTCATTATACAGCCAGACCCTGTGGTGTATGAAGTGAAAGTGTCATTTGCAGAGTGGAAAATATATGCTTTTCAGAGAGCCTGGCATGCTGATAAGTGTACTTTCCCACTCACTGAGTTGTGGCAATGGTAAACCACCTCACTCCTCGAGTTACTTAGTAAAACCTCTTTTTTTTGTCATCAGTATCTCGACTGGTTTGATGCAGTTCTCCAACCTGTTCTATCTTGCGCAAGTCGTTTCATATTTACATACCTGTAACACCCTACATCTTTTGTAATTTGCTTTATATATTCTAATCTTTGCCTCCCTCTACAATTTACTTCCTCAATATTACCCTCCATTATTAATAGATGTCTTAGGATATGCCCCACTAGCCTATCCCTTCTTTTGGTAAGATGCTTCCATATACTTCTTTTTTCATCCACTCGCCTAAGAACCTCTAAATTACTTATTTTGTCCACCCACCTAATCTTTAACATTTTCCTATAACATCACATTTCAAAATCTTCTATCCTCTTCTTTTCTACAGCCCCTTTTACCCACGTTTCACTTGCGTATAATGCTACACTCCAAACATAATGTTTTAAAAAGTTTTTCCTAATCTGTAAATCAATGTTTGTAGTCAGTAAGCTGTTTTTCATTTCAAAGGCTTTTTTAAGTAAAACTTTTAAACCTAAATTAACCGTTTTAGGAAAACCTCTACAGGTTCAAACCAGCCTTTTGGCTGATGACCTAAACACAATGGTAAACTAATGTTCGATTGATAGAACATTTTCTAACATATGAATTGAACGTGTTTTTAATTAAGCTTAGAGTGAATAATTAATGTTGTATGGTATTTTGTTTTTAATTAATGCGCATGCTCACTTGTGTTGCTGGTTGCCTAAGCCGGAGTACTCTTAGCGTAGACAGACTATAGTAGCCGAAGTATTGTGATAAAAATGTTGTTTCTGATTGGTGTAGGCGAGTACTGGGAAATTTTGAGAGACACGCCGGGATTTTTAAAAATCGTTGAATTTCACGACTTGGAAATGCCTACCGAAGTAATTGGAGAACCGTTATATGAGAAATATTTAGAAGATCACGCGAGTGTTTTGGCACGAATTAAAGTGTTGATGAAGCACGGTAAGTGATTCACAATAGTCAACCCCCCACCCAAAAATAAAATTAATAAATTAACCCTTTATAGGTGTGTGGTAGGTAGCCTATACTTACCACTGGCAATAAGGTCGATTTTTTTAAGGAATAAGCTATGAAGTTGAACCTTATTGGCATTTTATGGTTTTATATATGTTCTCTGGTAAGTAGGCTATCCACATATTGAAATTACCACGCAGCGAACTTTTTCTTTGTTAGTTGCATGAATATGGTAAGCATTCACACTAGCGTACGCTACCATGTTGTTGCTTTTGTGAAATTCTAGTTTTCTTACGGGAAGGCAATTCATGGTGATGTAAAGTTAATATAAGTTATTAGCCACATTTTTCTGTTATATAGGAAGGGCTACAAGGTGTTTTAATAAGCATTCTTACCACTAAATATTATGCGATTCCCATTTCAATAAACATTCCTTGGTAAAGTATACTTACCAGGGCTTGACATAAAAAAAACATCTGGTGTGAAACACTCACACAACTTTCTCTTGCCAATGCAAATAATTAACAATAAACCTAACATTAGTAATAAAACATTAGAAATGAACAAAAAATTAACCTCAAAAAACATTAGTGAAATACGCAAAATTAAAATCTACTTCAGTTTAGCTTAAAAATACGGAAAATCGCTCATTCACGCTAAACTAGGCACTGTAAAAAAAAATGCCTCTAAAGAAAAGTTGTAGATCTCTTAATTTCCTATAAATTTTATTTCATACACATTTGTCGTAAAATGCATTCTAAGGCCAAAATCTTAAAAAAATAGATTTTTCACACGTTTTCGTGAGAGAAAACAAAAAATCGCTAATTACCGCTAAACTAAGCGTTATACAAAAAAATGTTTGAAATAAAATTTGTAGAATTTTACATTCTCTACAACTTTTATTATATAACATTTTGCGCTAAAATGCATATTAAAGCCGCAATCTTAAAAAGAATATGTTTTTACGTAAAAACAGCCTCACGCAGAATTTAAGCAAACATGGCGCCTACCCTATCCTGTAGAGCATAAAAAATGTAGTAAACCTGGCGATGTTAAAAACAATCGTAGGACAAGTTTTTGAGAAAATCGCAAAAAAGTGAAAAATTATACGAATAAACTACTACTTCTGGTCTGAAGTTAGAGATGCATACTCAGATTTTCTTTCACATATGACTACCTTTAATGAACAAAGGTACAAAACTATTAAAAAACATTATGCCAGAGAAGTCCAGAGAGCTAAATGTAAAAAAACTGCTGAAGTTCTTCATAATTCACCAAATCTAAACTCAGCAATATGGGAAATAATTAATAAGAATCGAGGTGTAGTTAGCAACAAAAGTTTTACTGACATACCTAATATTGTTAACAAAAACAATGAACTTATAGAGAATGGTATAGAAATTTGTAATTATTTTAACAAATATTACCAGGAAGTAGCTTTAAAACTTAAACAACAGATTAGGGAAACAGTGGGATGTTATGATCCAAAAGGTAACAAGGTAGTTAATCAATTCTTATTTAGCCTAGTTTCAAGGGAGGAATTAGAATCAGTTATTGATAGTTTGAAAAGTAAGAAAACATGTGGGTTAGATGGGATTTCTAGTATAATTGTTAAAGAATGTAAACATCTTTTAATTACTCCTCTCCTTCATTTGATTAACTTCTCACTTGAAGCAGGTGTATTTCCAAACAAACTGAAGGAGGCTAAAATATTGCCTATATTTAAGAATGGAGATAGCCAGTTAGTTGAAAATTATAGACCCATAAGTATTTTAAACACAATCAGTAAAATTTTTGAAAAGGTAGTATTTATTAGGTTAATCAGTTTCTTGACTGAAAACCTAATCATCTCAGAGGATCAGCATGGTTTCCAAAAAGGTAGATCAACTAAAACTGCAATTGTTTCACTTGTGGAGCAAGTAGTTGATATATTGGACGCCGGGGAGAAAGCATTGGCAGTGTTTCTGGATCTGAGTAAAGCTTTCGATTGTGTTGATCATGAAATTTTATTGAAAACACTAGAGTCATTAGGCGTTAGGGATGTAGAGTTGAAATGGTTTCAATCTTACCTTATTAATAGATTACAGTGTGCGGAGTTAACTAGGGTTGTTAGAGGGAAACTTACAAAAGTTGTATCTGGAAAGCTTGAAGTCAAAGCAGGCGTTCCACAGGGGTCAGTTTTAGGTCCAATTCTGTTTCTATTGTACATTAATAGGTTACCAGAAGTCATACCTAATGGCAGAGCTTTGTTGTTTGCTGATGATACTTCAGTAATCAGTAACAGTTCACTGGTGGATGCTCTTGAAGTAAATACACGTGTTAACATAGAGTCCGTAGTGCAGTTCTTGAATCAAATGTTATTAACAGTTAATGGGAAAAAGTGTCAGTACTTGCAGTTCAAAAATAAACATAACGTTAAAGAAAGTAGAGAAGTGGATATATTTATTCATAATAATAGTTTAGAGCATGTAGAAACAGTGAAGTTCCTGGGCGTATCTCTAGATAGATCTTTGTCTTGGGACTTCTATATCAATCAAGTTTGTAGTAAAATATCATCTGGGGTATTTGCACTAAAACAAATCGCCAGATTAAATGATAAAAAATTACTAATGGCAGCTTATCATGGCCTCATTCTGTCTCATATCCGGTATGGTATTTTAGTATGGGGTAATTCTAGCATGGGTAATATGAATAGGGTTTTTAAAATTCAAAAGAAAGCTATTAGGTGTATGGTGGGAGCTAACCAGCTAACCTCATGCAGGCCACTATTTAAGGAGCTTAAATTGCTTACAGTTCCCTGTCTCTACATTTTTGAGGTGATTATGTATGTTAGGCAAAATAATTTTATGCAGAATTTCAATGTTCACAATCATAACACGAGAAACAGGAATGATTATTATGTGGCTAATCACTCCACAAAATTGTTTGAACAAAAACCTACTTATGCAGGGAGAAAATTCATAAATAAATTACCCCAATCTTTAAAGTGTTGTGAGGATTTGAATTCCTTTAAAAAAAATTTAAAAAATTACTTGATCGGTGAAACTTTTTATAGCATACAAGAATTTCTTTCTTGATAGTAGTGATACATAGTGTGTTTCTTATATGTATTTCAGGTGTTACATCTGACGACATGTCCTATACTCCTCCTGGAGTCTCCAGGGCGCAAAAAAAAAATATGTGGGGCAATAAACCGATCCCTCAGGAGTAGAGCTACAAAGAACACCCTGCTCAAATTTTATAAAGTAATAGCGATCCCAGCATTGGCTTATGGAAGCGAGACATGGGTCCTTACAAAGAAACAAGAATCAAAAATTCAGGCAGCAGAAATGCGATTCCTGAGGCAGGTGAAAGGTTGTACAAGAGAGGATAGAATCCGAAATGAGGAGATAAGAAGAGAGTGTGATGCCCAGCCACTCTTGAGCATATTGAGAACCTACAGGAAAAATTGGTCAGATCATGTTGTAAGAATGTCACAAGACCGCCTCTCTCGATCTGCGCTGCTCTATAAACCAATCGGAAAGAGAAATATTGGTAGGCCGAGGAAAAGATGGACGCCGGAACAGGCTTGAATAGCCTAATCCATGAAGACGACGACGACGATAATATAATAATAATAATAATTTAATTTGATGGCCTCCACTCACCCGTTACAGCCATCCCAACCTCCATGAAGGTAACTAACAGTGAAGCGGGGGGGGGACCTACATGAGTAGAACAAGTGCAGCAACAGATAGAAATCCTTGAAACAGTGCACTTACCAATCGGTACGTAAAAACAGGGGACGTCAAAAGAAAAAAAAACTAACTCATATGTTTATAGACTTATAAGTAAATATGCGCAGGGATTGACAATGATACCACAACTCCAGCGTGGAAAGACAACAATGGTTAGAAGAAAAAAATCCGGTGTTTAACACTCATACAACGATCTCAGGCTTAGTATGCCTGATTACTAAGCCTCACGCAGAATTTCAGCAAACATGGCGCCTACCCTATCTTGGAGAGAATAAAAAATTGAGTAAACCAGGCGATTTTAAAAAAAATCGTAAGACCAGTTTTTGAGAAAATCGCAAAAAAGTGAAAAATTATACGAATAAACTACTACTTCCGGTTGACCGATTTTGATGAAAATGTTCGTGTCGGGTCCGGTAGTGATATGTAACTTAAGTTTTAAGTTTCAAGTTCGTACGATGTTCCGTTCTTGAGATATTCTGTTCACACACAGACACACACACACACACACACACACACACCAATGGGTAAAAACATGTTTGTGTGGGTTCAGGGGCTCTGAAGACGTATAGATCCGGTGAAAACTCGATTTCTTAAAATCGACCTGAAAACAATACTTTCCTTCCTATATATTCATATAGGCAAGAGAAAGTAAAAAACTGACCTCAAAAACAACCTTAATTTTAGTGTTTCACACCAGATTTTTAAAATAATTGTTATTCATGTATTTTGTGCAGGAGGTATATTTCTAGACAACTATTTGTATGTGGTACAAAGTTTAAATGATTTCCGGCGTTACGAGATGACTCTCAATTGGGATGACTTACCGGAAGTTCTTAGCTCGGAAGTTCTTGTAGCACATAAAGATGCCAGATTTCTCAAAATGTGGCTCGAATCTTTTGAATATTCATATTTCAGTTTTAGGTGGTAAGTGACTATCAACCCAACTTACTTATAATGCAATAGACGAAGAGACTCTTTTACATTTTAATCAATAATAATAATAAAAATAATAATAATAACAATAATAATAATAATAATAATTATTATTATTATTATTATTATTAATAATTATAATTATATTATATAATTATTATACTCTATATTTACTCAAGTTAGTAAATTAATGTTTTTCTTTTCTTCTTCACTAGAGGGGTTTAGACGAATCGCCTGTTCCGGTCTCAAAGTTTTTTTTTTAATTTTCTTAAGGACAGCTACCATCTTTTTCTGGGTCTTTCAATATCTCTTCGGCCTATACCTCCACACTTCCTTAGGTATACGCCCATCAGGGATTCTTTCCAAATGTGGCAGCCATCTCTGTCTCTGCCTGTTTTCTATCAACTTGAAGATGTTCAATTCCTTACGCACATCTTCATTATACTATTATCTATCCACTCTTGTACAGCCCTCTTGTACTCACCTTAAAAAATTCATTTCCGATGCCTGAATTTTTCTTAATTGAAGGGGCCGGGAGAAGAAAGTGCTAACCTACAAAATTTCCAGCATGATTTTTCGTAAATATCCTGTAAAAATGAAGTGTACAGCACGTTTTAAACAGGATGCTATATTTACAGTCTTGAGAACCTGAATTAACAGAAAGACAAATGCTAACCAAAACATTCAAAAACATGATTCGTAGATTTCAGCAGCCTACACTTTTAAAATGACGTTGCGTAAAATTTTGTTGACGTGGGTTAGCACTGTCTTGTGCCGCCCCTTCACCCATGTTTCTGAACCATACAGTAGTGTTTGTATTGCCATTACCTTATAAAATTTTAATCGTGTCTCCTTCCTAGTTTTCTTGGAGAGCGCTCGTCGAATTGTTCCACACACCGACTGGAACTTACTAAGTTTGTAGTCAATGTCTGTCATAATGTCTGTCATAAGTGATGTCGCAACCAAGATATCGGAAATGGGACACTTTTTCAATATTTTCATTGTGAACAGATATTTTCGTACGTACTGGTTATTTACCCCAAAAGGCCATGCATTTTGTTTTTTCCAAGGAAATCTTCATATTGTAGGCTGCACAAACCTTTTTTAGTTGGAATATCAATCTCTGCAGAGCTTCCTCACTTTCCTGAATTATTACTTGATCATAATTGAGCAAATAGTAGGGTATTCAAGTTCACAATCTCTCCCACAGCAATTCCCATATTTACCTGTGTTTTCCATTTTCTAACCATGTTATCTATATAAATATTGAAAAGTGTAAGAGACATACTACAGCCTTGGCGCAACCCTCGGTTAATACGAATTTCTTCAGGTGGTTCCTCTCCTATGTCCAAAATTATCCTTGTATCTTTAAATAAATGTTTAAATTAACAATAGGATTAAGTTACAGATTTAAGAAATTAATATGTTTTCAGAACATTGTGTCAGTGACTGCATAATTTTATTTATACCGGGGAGGGGGGTGATAATATCGCTAAAGAAAAACTGTTCGTTTGACTTTAATTTCTTGACTTGCGGTTTTGAGCCTCTTCTGTTCAAAATCAGAACTTCAAACCCAATTTAGGCCTACTAACGTTTTGTTCAGATTACGATTTCAAAAACCATCTGTTGCTATCTCTTGTACTTTTTGACATGAGGCTGTGACGGACGGACAAAACAAAATGAAAGATGACAATTTTTAAAATTGCCACAAATTGCAACAAATTTTAAATTTGAAGGAGATCAACTGACAGCGAATAACTCGGTCAAAGAATAACTGGGAGTTAGAGACATAGACATTTATTCATAATAATAGTTTAGAGCAGGGGTTGTCAACCTTTCAGGCTCTGTGCCTCCCTTAGTAGACTGACTTTTGGTCACGCCTCCCCTGTACTATTACCCCCTTATATGGTGAACACAAGTAGGCCTACTTAGTAGAATTTCAATTTGTAACTATAGCGAGTTTAGGGATGAGATAAAGGTAATACAATTAAATATTTGGTAACATTTTACAAATTGTTTAATACTACCTTCAATACATTTTTCAAAATACAATCAAATCACAAAACCAAAAAACTTAAAATATAATTATTTACGAAATCTTCAAACTATAACATTGAGCGTTGTACAATAAAATAATGGTGTTTGAAATATAAAGGCAGGAACTAACCTGGGTTAATCATAGCTTTTTTTCTATTCTAATACGATGACGCCTCCCTTGAAAATCTTTTACGCCTCCCCAGGGGAGGCGCGACCCCGAGGTTGAGAACCCCTGGTTTAGAGCATGTAGAAACAGTGAAGTTCCCCCCCAAGAGTATCTCTTCTATACCAATCAAGTTTGTAGTAAAATATCATCTGGGGTATTTGCACTAAAACAAATTGCCAGATTAAATGATAAAAAATTACTAATGGCAGCTTATCATGGCCTCATTCTGTCTCATATCCGTTATGGTATTTTAGTATGGGGTAATTCTAGCATGGGTAATATGAATAGGGTTTTTAAAATTCAAAAGAAAGCTATTAGGTGTATGGTGGGAGCTAACCAGCTAACCTCATGCAGGCCACTATTTAAGGAGCTTAAATTGCTTACAGTTCCCTCCCTCTACATTTTTGAGGTGATTATGTATGTTAGGCAAAATAATTTTATGCAGAATTTTAATGTTCACAATCATAACACGAGAAACAGAAATGATTATTATGAGGCTTATCACTCTACAAAATTGTTTGAACAAAAACCTACTTATGCAGGGAGAAAATTCATGAATAAATTACCCCAATTTTTAAAATGTTGTGAGGATTTGAATTCCTTTAAAAGGAATCTGAAAATATTACTTGATCGGTGAAACTTTTTATAGCGTACAAGAATTTCTTTCTTGATAGTAGTGTAGTAATACATTGTGTGATTCTTATATTATATTTCAGGTGTTATAGCTGACATGTCCTATACTCCAGGGCGCAAAAAAAATAACTAAACAGTGAAAGATGTGGCAGTCAAATAACCGGACTGGATCTACAAAACATTTTATTGTTCACCAATTACATAACTACAGTGTCTGTCAAAAGTTTAAGGACACCGCTACTTTTCACATTATTGGGTTTTGTCCCTTACAAATTTGCTAAACTATATAATTGTAAAATATTAGCCAAATAGCACTTAATATTAGTAGTACTATTTCAGCACATATTCCACTTCTCTATCTTTTTTCTAAAGCCACATAGGACTACATCAGTTCATCAAACTAAAAAAAAACTCATTTCAATTTTTGCGGTTCAATTTTTCAGTTTTTGGAGTCCTTTCCCGATGTTTCCCTCCTTGAACTTTCTCCAGTATTCCCTCAATCCATCCGATCTTCTCTGCCGTTCCTTGTCAGAATACACAACTTTCTGTTGTTTCGTCGGTTTCTGCTGTTCTAGTCTTGTGGTCTTCAGCCTGTGGAATTTCCGGAATTTATTTGAGGTCATCAAGTGAGATTTGGAGTCCGTTCATGTCCTACTTAATTTCCCTGATCCAGTGGGGCTGAGTTTTTCTGTTTAGGAAAAAGTTGATGATTTGTTTTGAGATTCGGGAAGAGTCGGTCCTCAAGAGATGTCCAAAGAAGGAAATTTTCTTTTTCCGCAGCTGGTCTATAGTCTCTTATAGAACTAATTATTGTATTTTCCTGTTTCAAAAAAAAGTCAAATGTACGTCAAATTTTAAATCAAAAATGTTATAACTTTCGAATGGCTACACTCAGACTAACGAATTGGGACTTGCAGGAAAGGCACTTTAGGCGTCTCCTTTTTTATTTAAAAAAAAACACATTTTTTTCATCTCGGTTACAGGGTTGAATGTATCAATTTTTTAACTCTGCAGATAAAAAAGACCTGTTTTTCTAACTTTGCTGTGTTCGTAATATTGTCGCCGTATTAATTTCAAACAGCTGTTATTGCCATTCAATCGGGATCTGAGGAGCTGGTAGCATTAATCAAACAACTGATTCCCGCCACTTGTCATTTATGCTGTTAAATTTACTAACAGCGAGTTTTACATTTCTTAACTTGAAAATCTAAAAATGGGCCGCAAGTCAGTGAATACCACTGTGATGTGGCAAATTTTGTTTTTTTTTTCATGGCGTCCTTAAACATTTGACAGACACTGCAAGTTCATCCCCTTCAGACGCCAATACAAAAAAATCTGGTGTGAAACACTCACACAACTTTCTCTTGCCAGTGCAAATAACTAACAATAAACCTAACATTAGTAATAAAACATAAGAAATAAACAAAAAACTAACCTCAACAAACATAACCTAATTTTAATCGTGAGTGAAAGACGCAAAATGAAAATCAACCTCAGTTAGGCTTAGAAATACGGAAAATCACTCTTTCTCTCTAAACTAGGCTCTGTAGAGAAAAATGCTTTAAATAAAAGTTGTAGATCTTTTAATTTTCTATAAATTTAATTATATACTCTTTTGTCGTAAAATGCATACTAAGGCCGAAATGTTAAAAAAAATCGATTTTTCTCACGTTTTCGTGAGAAAAAAACAGAAAATCGCAAATTACCGCTAAACTAAGCGTTAGGCCTATACAAAAAAATGTTTGAAATAAAAGTTGTAGGATTTTATATAACGTTTTGCGCTAAAATGCATATTAAAGCCGCAATCCTAAAAATAAAATGTTTTACGTAAATACAGCCTCACGCAGAATTTCAGCAAACATGGCGCCTACCCTATCTTGTAGAGAATAAAAAATTAAGTAAACCAGGCGATTTTAAAAAAAATCGTAGGACCAGTTTTTGAGAAAATCACAAAAAAGTGAAAAATTATAGGAATAAACTAAGTTACTACTACTTCCGGTTGACCGATTTTGATGAAAATGTTCGTGTCGGGTCCGGTAGTGGTATGTAACTTAAGTTTCAAGTTTCAAGTTCGTACGATGTTCCGTTCTTGAGATATTCTGTTCACACACAGACACACACACACACACACAGACACACACGCAGACCAATCGCTAAAAACATGTTTGTGTGGGTTCAGGGGGTCTGAAAACGTATAGATCCGGTGAAAACTCGATTTCTTAAAATCGACATGAAAACAATACTTTCCTTCCTATATATTCATATAGGCAAGAGAAAGTAAAAAAGACGAAATGGGTTGGCACATTGTCTTGGTGAAGCATCCAGGAATTGCTCCACCACAAATCGCGTGTTCGTCTTGACACTCGTTTGTTGGTGATCTACTGCCCGTTCTCAAGCTTTGTGTAGCTGAGTGGAATGCATTACGTCACTACTACTGTCAGAGATTGCGTTAGTACTAGTAATGTTTTACTTGTAGTACTATGTTTGTAGTAGTCAAGGGTACTATCCAAACTAAAGTCCAGCCGTTGTTAGTTTGCTTCTACTGTCAACAAACAAAAGCCACCTACTACAGGGTGCACGCTAGAGTCTGCGACTTTACGGATGTCGTATTTCTATTAAGTTAAATATTTTTTTAAATTATAAGTACTTAAAACATCAGTCATGATATGATGTACGCCTAACAATTTCATTTAAAAAAATACTTTTAAAAGTATTTTGTATTTAAATATTCTTGAAAGTATGTAGTTGTTACTTTTTAATCAGCGTGTAAACATTTTGATATAATACGCATGCTCAGTGACGTCATTATTTGTTAATATTAGGAGCAAACTAAGAGAGGCTGGATATACATACTATATATTGTGTGTCGCCATCTACAGGGAATAGTGAAAACAACACCCACATTATGTCACCGCACTAGGCAGCCTACTGCCCAGCGAAGAGCAATGAGATGATTAGTAGAGTGTTATGACGTAACACCAGTCTGATACTTCGTCTGTCCCCTTCATCCCGCAGCTGCACAAAGCTTATATTCTTACAGTAGTAAAACAGGGTTGATCATTATTCGTAGTCAAATAGTCTACTATTTCACATTAAGAAAACTCTTATTCATATTGGGTAATATTTAATTAATGTTGTTACCAAGTGCGGAACTTAGTCTGGGATAATAGGACAGTTCCCATAAGAGCCAAACAGACCATGTTTAAAACATATCTTCTTCCAATAATGACATATGGCCTAGAAAGCTGTGTCTTATTGAAAGGGGACATTAGCAAATCACAGGCATGTGAGATGAAATGTTTAAGATCAGCCTTGCAGAAGACCAGAAGAGACAAGGTCAGAAATGAATATATAAGGAGAGATATGCAGGTGACCTTAACGATGGAAGAAAGATTACGTACCGCAAGACTCAAATGGTTTGGACATGTACAAAGGATGCCAGAGGCACGTATTCACAGACAGTACTTGGACATGGAGGTATCTGGAAAGAGACCCGTTGGACGTCCCAGAAGAAGATGGACTGACCAAATAAGGGATGATCTCCTAACAAAAGGAATGACACTACAGGATATCAGAATACAAAAGGTATATCAAGATAGAGATAGATGGAGGCATATCGTCCACTCAAATCCTACCCAGCCTGCTGGAAGGATACCCAGATGATGATGATGATGATTTGTGTGTGAATGTGTTGAGTTGTGAAAATGTGTGAGTGTTGATGGGCGCTGGCTACTGCCATGTGCGTAGCTAGTTCCAGTGCGCAGGTGAGTGAGTGTGTGTGTGTGTGTGTGCGTGCTGAACGGTGATACAGTCCGCTTGTGTTCGTGTGTGTTCAATAAAACAGTGTGCAAATTTCCTAAATTGAATTCTTTATTTTGTGCAATGATTAATTGAAAAAAAAAATGATTAATTGAATGAAGGGTTGAATAAATGCACAAAATAAAGAATTCAATTTAGGAAATTTGCACACTGTTTTATTGAACACACACGAACACAAGCGGACTGTATCACCGTTCAGCACGCACACACACACACACACACACTCACTCACCTGCGCACTGGAACTAGCTACGCACATGGCAGTAGCCAGCGCCCATCAACACTCACACATTTTCACAACTCAACACATTCACACACAAATAACAACATTAATTAAATATTAACCACATATTAAGCTATTTGCCCATAACGGGCAGGTGGAGTGTTAAATTATTTTCACTCGATCTGCTTGCTTCAGGGCTACAAAAAAAGTTCTGTTTCTTATCACATAGTCAGCCAATTGTATGACTGAACTATTTAAGAACAGAAGAGGTAGAGGTGTACTGTGACACTACTCAGAGTTATCTCCTCTGAGAGTAATGAATTTCACTATACAGCTAGACCCTGTGGTGAATGAAGTGAAGAAAGTGTCATTTGCAGGATGGAAAGTAAGTGCGTTTCAGAGGGCCTGGCATGCTGATAAGCATACTCTTTCAACTCAGTGAGTTGTGGCAATGGTAAACCACCTCACTCCTCGTTTTTACTTAGTAAACCTCTAGAGGTTCAAACCAGCCTCTACAGGCTGATGACCACTTAAACAACAACATATCAAGCTATAAAATAATTTTTTTGTCTCGTGGTGAAAACATTTGGCTTTTGGAAAAATTACTTAAGTTATTTAATTTACTCGGATAGAATCTGGGTTTGTCAAAGCATTGCATTTATAATGTTTTTCTAAAACGTAAAAAATCATCTCTACCCTGATTTCTATAAGAGTGAATGCATTTATGCCAAAATTTTAAAAAAAATTATTTTGTTTTTAAGGGACTTCAACGCCGCCGTATATCCAACACATGAAATTCTTTGCCAGAGACCAGAATTGATCCATCGGGTGAAATACATTTTTGGAGTAAACATAAAATATTCTACAAATATTTACCTCATGTACTGGCCTGAATGGAAAAATATGTACACGATTTATCTTAAGTTTAGATACTTTAATGATATGAAATATGACCCAAATTTTCAAGTATTACCAAGATTGTTCGATGAAGTCAACATTAAAAATGTTAACATTACTTTCAGGGAAATGGCTTTGGATGTTTATGACCCCCTTACTGCATAATTGTCAAAAAAAACAATATTATTCAAAAATAAATATATTTTTAAATACATAAATTTGGTAAGTTATTAGTAGTACCCCAATACCTGCACTATATCAAAAAACAACAAATGCGGTTTTATTTTAGAAAATTTCAACAAAATTAAACAATTTTTTTTCATTCCTAATTTGTGTACGTTGCAATCTGTTCAATTTAGAACAATAAGCAACCCCATGACCCAATGAGATGAGGATGATGTGTATGACGTGTAAATGAGGTGTAGTCTTCTACAGACCCAGGCCGACCATTCCTGAGAGAGTATGGTAATTGAACCCCAACCATCAAAGTACACCCACAACCACTGTCTAGCATTCAAATCCGTATAAATTAAACAATTCAAAATGATTATAGATATCATTCAACATTTCATTTGTACGTAATTCGGTGCCGAACTGTATTACCCAGATAACTACACCTTCATGCCAAAATCTAATTTTTATGTGATTGAAAAAAAACATCTGGTGTGAAACACTCACACAACTTTCTCTTGCCAATGAAAATAATGCACAATAATCCTAACATTAGTAATAAAACATTAGAAATAAACAAAAACTAATCTCAATAAACATAACCTAATTTTAATCATGAGTGAAAGACGCAAAATTAAAATTAACCTCAGTTTGGCTTAAAAGTAGCCTACGGAAAATCACTCTTTCACGCTAAACTAGATTCTGTAGAGAAAAATGCTTTAAATAAAAGTTGTAGAACTCTTAATCTCCTATAAATTTGATTATATATACACTTTTGTCGTAAAATGCATATTAAGGCCGAAATCTTAAAAATATCGATTTTTCACACGTTTTTGTAATAAAAAAATCAGAAATTTGTTAATAACCGCTAAACTAAGCGTTGTTCTAAAGAATGTTTGAATTAAAGTTGTAGGATTTTAAATTCTCTACAACTTTTATTATTGTGTACATTTTTGCGCTAAAATGCATATTAAAGCCGTAATCTTAAAACAACCTTTTTACGTGAAAACAGCCTCTCCAAGAATTTCAGCAAACATGACGTAGCCTACCCTATCTTGTAGAGCATAAAAAATTTAGTAAATCAGGCGATTTTAAAAAAATCGTAGGACCAGTTTTCGAGAAAATCGCCAAAGAGTGAAAAATTATACGAATAAACTACTACTTCCGGTTGACCAATTTTGATTAAAATGTTCGTGTTGGGTCCGGTAGTGGTATGTAACTTAAGTTTCAAGTTCGTTTGATGTTCCGTTCTTTAGATATTCTGTCACACACACAAACACACGCACGCACGCGCACACACAGACCAATCGCTAAAAACATGTTTTTGGGTGCAGGAGGTCTGAAAACGTGTAGATCCGGTGAAAACACGATTTCTTAAAATCGACATGAAAACAATACTTTCCTTCTTATATATTCATATAGGCAAGAGAAAGTAAAAATTAAATCCATCTACTAGAGAAACTAAAACTCCAATGAGTATGCACCACCTAAATTCTGGGTCCGCCTTGTATGGGAAAATTTCAGATATAAGTTACAAAAATATTTTCGTTGTGCCTGGCGGCAGGCACGAACAACTTTTTATTACAAATATAAATAGCCTACAATATAGGCCTAACGCACCCGTAAATAGTTGACAATATCATTCTTGTAACTGAATTCCAAGCTACCAAAAGGACTAAAACAACCAAAAAAACCCAGTCAAAGAAGTAGAAGGTGAAGATATTACAGCTGAGGGCAACCTGCTGTGCCTGTGAGACACGATGACGGAAGTAAAGGTTAAATAAATAAGTAATTGCAATAGGTTGACAAGTTTCTTCAAAATTACTGCTGTACAAATCGTTATTTAAACCAGTTTGGACTGACGGAGTCCAGTTGTTATTTGGCTCAGCAAAATCCACTAATCTTATCATCTACAGACGTTCCAATCAAAATTGTTCCGTTTAATATCTAAAGCTCCGTACTACGTAAGTAACGACACTTAACACTCCGATTTCGGGATTCACACAGTTGAAGAAGTAGCACAGTCCTATTATAAAAAAAATTCTTTTCGAAATGACTAATAAATCCGAATCCTCTTATTCAAGAACTTCATCGCTTTCACCTTCCTGGGAATCAAGCCCGGCGCCTAAAAAGAAGATGGAAGAGGGATCTTCTCTGAGTTCTAACTAAAATAATTATAATATAATAAAAATCTGGTGTGAAACACTCACACAACTTTCTCTTGCCAATGCAAATAATTAACAATAAACCTAACATTAATAATAAAATATTAGAAATAAACAAAAAACTAACCTCAAAAACATAACCTTATTTTAATCATGAGTGAATGATGCAAAATGAAAATCAACCTCAGTTTGGCTTAGAAATACGGAAAATCACTCTTTCTCTCTAAACTAGGCTCTGTAGAGAAAAATGCTTTAAATAAAAGTTGTAGATCTTTTAATTTTCTATAAATTAAATTATATACACTTTTGTCGTACAATGCATACTAAGACCGAAATCTTAAAAAAATCGATTTTTCTCACGTTTTCGTGAGAAAAAAACAGAAAATTGCTAATTACTGCTAAACTAAGCGTTATACCAAAAAATGTTTGAAAAAAAAGTTGTAGGTTTTTAAATTCTCTACAACTTTTATTAATTATATAAATTTTTTTCGCTAAATTGCATATTAAAGCCGTAATCTTAAAAAAACTTTGTTTTTACGTGAAAATAGCCTCACCCAGAATTTCAGCAAACATGGCGCCTACCCTATCTTGTAGAGAATAAAAAATTGAGTTAATG
Organism: Catonia carolina; assembly: GCA_035578175.1. NCBI lineage: Eukaryota > Metazoa > Arthropoda > Insecta > Hemiptera > Achilidae > Catonia > Catonia carolina. Next base: position 1,351,879 of record JAQMRL010000002.1, on the reverse strand, counting down.
AGGCGATTTTAAAAAAAATCGTAGGACCAGTTTTTGAGAAAATCGCAAAAAAGTGAAAAATTACCCGAATAAACTACTACTTCCGGTTGACCGATTTTGATGAAAATGTTCGTGTCGGGTCCGGTAGTGGTATGTAACTTAAGTTTCAAGTTTCAAGTTCGTACGATGTTTCGTTCTTGAGATATTCTGTTCACACACAGACACACACACACACACAGACCAATCGCTAAAAACATGTTTTTTGGGTTCAGGGGGTCTGAAAACGTATAGATCCGGTGAAAACTCGATTTCGAAAAATCGACATGAAAACAATACTTTCCTTCCTATATATTCATATAGGCAAGAGAAAGTAAAAATAGTAACAATTAAACGAACTAATTATCATATTTAATACTTTCTTATACACCCAGAGAAATTCCAATGTGTATCAATCTTTGTCTTTGATTCTTTTCTTGTTACTTTTTTGTTTTGTTTTTTTTTTGTTTAACGTCCGACTGTTCTGCAAAACTGTTCTTGTTACTTGGTTATGTGATGTGGTATATGAAGGGAGTCAACCACCTTACCTCATACAGATCACTATTTAAAGAGCTGCAATTGCTCACAGTTCCTTCTTTGTACATTTTTCAAGTGATAATGTACGTAAAGAAAAATACCTTTTTACAGAATTTACATGTTCACAACCACTACACAAGAAACAGAATCGATTATTATGTTGCTAATCACAACACTAAATTGTTTCAACAAAAACCAACTTATGCAGATAGAAAATACATTAATAGATTGCCTCAAGGTTTAAAAAGTTGTGACAATTTAAGTTATTTTAAAAAAAAGCTAAAACAATATTTGATTAATGAAATATTTTACAGTGTGCACGAATTACATTCTAAATAGTTTTGATTGAAAAATATTCAACTTCTAATTAAACAAATATTGTGTACTATTTGATACAAAGGGGTTCATGACAAGCCTACTGAGTTAAGCAGTAGCGGGAAAAAATTATTGGTAAGTGATAAATTTATCAAAGTGTTTGATTTTTTATTTTTATTTTTGTGTGATATTTGACTCAATGGGGTTCATGACAAGCCTACTGAAGTAAGCAGTAGCAAAAACAATTTTCTGGTGGTAAGTGATGAATTTATCATTGGTGATAAACTTTCTATTTAACAGTTTTATCTTGACATGTCCTATACTCCCTTTGGAGTCTCTTGGATGCAAGGAAAAAACATTACACTTTTGTGCGGGTTTTCCCGCACAGGTTCACCTAGTGATTAATTAAACCCCAACCGTCAAAATACGCCGGCAACCACTGTCACTAGACAGTATTCAAACCCGTATAAAAGTAACTACCTTTACTACCGGGTGATTTTTTAGTCCTGTTACCCAATTGTTAATGTCTGGTAATTTTTTCTAAGAAAGGGATTTTTGTTTTGTGACACAAAGTTGGTAGCCCTACTCAACCGGTATAGATACGACAGTTTGAGTTGATTCTCCTTGAGTTGCGTAAAATTTTGTGCTGTTTCCAGTTGTGTTACGAACAGAATGTCTTTTACCCTAGAACAACGGGTTTTCGTTCTTGAACAATATTTTGTTACAAAATCGTATGCGAGTGTAAAAGAATCATTTCAAATTAAATTCTTTGGTGACTCTATTCTAGTCAATTTCTAGGCTAACTAACTGATTTTTAGAGGCAGGTATTGTTTGCAGCAGAAAATGTAGTGGTCGACCAACTCTCTTGACAGATGACGTTAAGAGAATGCAAAAACAAGATTGCTCAATTCTCCATGGAAAAGTTTACAAAACCTTTCCTCGCATGTTGATTTGTCATGTTCGAGTGCTCAGAAAGCTGCTAAAAAATTGAAATTGTATCCGTATCACATGCGATTAGTTCTAGAGCTTCAGCCTCCAGATTTAAACAAGAGATTGTTTTAGGATAAAAGACATTCTGTTCGTAGCACGACCGGAAATGGCACAAAATTTTACACAGCTCAAGGAGAATCAACTCACACTGCCATATCCATACTGGTTGAGTAGGGCTACCTAGCTTAACTTAGTGTCACAAAACAAAATTTATTTTTTTTAGAAAAATATTACCAGACATTAACAATTGGGTAACAAGACTAAAAAATCACTCTGTAGGATTTGAACCAGGAACCTTCGTCTCCAACTTGCGTTGGCCACGACTTTACCTCTAGACCAACCTGGTGGGTCAAAATGATAGATGACATTTTAAAAAATTGCCACCAGTAAAATATTTACAATATGTGTTTAATAAAAGTTTAATAAAATTATTTCAGTATAAATAAAACAATGATTGTGGTGATGAAAATATTCAATTTATAAGCGAAACAATTGAAATAATTAGTGTTTGAATGGTTGCACACATTCGACCTGCAATAACAGATTTGAGTGCCGTTCCCATAATCTGTACAACCGGTCTCGTACTGATGATCTTCGTCATTAGGACCACTGCAACCCCGTTCTGTCGCCGTCACTTCTCCAGCTAAAACAAGACAAACGAACAAAATTTGGTGTAAACAGTCACACAACTTTCTCTTGCCAATGCAAATAATTAACAATAATCCTAACATTTTTACTTTCTCTTGCCTGTATGAATATATAGGAAGGAACGTATTGTTTTCATGTCGATTTTTTGAAATCGAGTTTTCACCGGATCTATACGTTTTCAGACCCCCTGAACCCAAAAAACATGTTTTTAGCGATTGGTCTGTGTGTGTGTGTGTATACAAAATATCTCGAGAACGGAACATCGTACGAACTTGAAACTTGAAACTTAAGTTACATACCACTACCGGACCGGACACGAACATTTTCATTAAAATCGGTCAACCGGAAGTAGTAGTTTATTCGTGTAATTTTTCACTTTTTTGCGATTTTCTCAAAAACTGGTCCTACGATTTTTTTAAAAATCGCCTGATTTACTAAACTTTTTATTCTCTACAAGATAGGGTAGGCGCCATGTTTGCTGAAATTCTGGGTAAGGCTGTTTTTACGTAAAAACTTTTTTTTAAGATTTCGGCTTTAATATGCATTTTAGCGCAAAACGTTATATAATAAAAGTTGTAGAAAATGTAAAATTCTACAACTTTTATTTCAAACATTTTTTTGTAAAACGCTTAGTTTAGCGGTAATTAGCGATTTTCTGTTTTTTTCTCACAAAAACGTGAGATCGATTTTTTAAAGATATCGGCCTTGGTGTGCATTTTACGACAAAAGTGTATTTAATCAAATTTATACGAAATTAAAAGATGTACAACTTTTATTGAAAGCGTTTTTCTCTACAGAGCCTAGTTTAGCGTGAAAGAGTGATTTTCCGTATTTTGAAGCCGAACAGGTCGATTTTCATTTTCCGTCATTCACTCATGATTAAAATAAGGTTATGTTTTTAGAGGTTAGTTTTTTGTTTATTTCTAATGTTTTATTACTAATGTTAGGTTATATTGTTAATCATTTGCATTGGCAAGAGAAAGTTGTGTGAGTGTTTCACACCAGATTTTTTTCTCTAATTCTTTATTTACAACTGTAAAATTTTACAACAAGCAAATGTGATGATTGTATAGTAGTTAGGGAAGTGGAATATTTGCAGTGCTGCCAACCTCAACAGTGAGACACTACTCGTACATTTCACTACCGTACAGTTTCTAGATACATTTTGTAAGCTGTGGTTTATTCCTAGAAAATATTTTCTTCATAAACCTTATAAGAAATAAATGTGACCTGTAATATTGCCTATAGCTTAATTAAATGACTAGAAATGTTTGATTTACTGTAATTACGAATGAATCGCCTTCTTTACTATTGCTGTCATCGGTGTTTTCATTATAAGTATCTTTAGTATCTACCTAACCGTTTTCTTTTTTTACCAAGTGTCAACAAAACTTTTAAAGAATAGCTTCTTCGCGTCCTTAATTTCCTTCTTTATTTTTCGAAATGTGGAAAGAGAAACATCACAGTTGTTAGCAGCTTGCTCACGGCTTTTGTTAAGAGGCACGGGTAAGCATTTTTGTTTAGCTTCAACTTCACAACATTTTATTACATTGCGTTCAGCACTGTGTATAATTCGACCATGTTATCGAGTAACAAACATTTATATTCGTACAGTTAACCTACAAAAGGTTCCGCGAAATACTGTATATGCTGTGGATATAGTATAAGTTTTTATGTTTGTCGTACTGAAATTAAAGCAGTCGCGCATGCACACTGATGTTTGTCCCTCTTTACCCCTCGTTGCAAACAAGGGCAAACTCAATGGGTGACTCAAATGACTCAAATAACGAATATATTATATTATTATAACGGGTGATTCAAAAAGAGCGCCGGTTTTTAAACGGCTGGTAAATTTTTGTTTATCGGTTGGCAACATTGTTAGACCTCATTTCTATTTCGGAGAACATTCCGATTGACGATTCAGTTGTAGTTTCTCTTGTTCGCAGTGTAGTACTCTCGCAGTCTGTGTCTAACCATGGAGAAGTTTACTATTGCACAACGAGTGTTAATCGTCAAAACATTTTACCAGAGTGGAGAGAGTTATGCGGCTACTGTCAGGCGACTTCGCGGTACTCTAGGACGTAATGAAGCACCGAATGAATCAACAGTTCGCAGGCTCATGAAAAAGTTTTTTGAGACGGGTTCAACAGTCGACCTTAAAAGTTCTGGACGTCGTCGTTCTGGCCGAACTGAGCAGAACGTTGCGTTGGTTCGTGACAGTGTGGCTGTTAGCCCAGCAAAATCAATACGTCGCCGTTTTTAACAATTGGGTTTACGATGTTCTTCTGTACGGAAAGTTCTTCGGTAAGATCTCCAATATCACCCGTATAAAATTCAGTTTCTGCACGAGAAACAATGTTGTTGCTCCGTGAACGGTTCCAGGATCGCATCATTTCTCGTAATTCCGACCATCAATGGCCAACAAGGTCGTGTGACTTGACGCCTTGTGACTTTCATCTTTGGGGTCATCTGAAGTCATTGGTGTATGCCAATAAACCCCGAAACATCAATGACTTGAAGGAGGAAATTCGACGGGTTATCGGGCAAATGGAAGTCGAAACTTGTAGTGCAGTAATATCCAATTTAATGGACAGAGTTGATGCGTGCCAGCGCAGTAGAGGAGGACACATGCATGACATCATTTTTCATACATGAAATCGGAAGGTAAGAGATGAACTTGTTGATGTATTTATTTTCAGTTTTTCAATAAAATAAATCTCTTAATTTGATATATCAAAACCGGCGCTCTTTTTGAATCACCCTATATTATTGCCCATAACAGCCCATGACAGGCGGAGAGTCAAATTATTTACACTCAATCTGTTATTTTAGCCCTGCAACTAACATAGTTGCAGGGCTAAAATAAATAGTTCTGTTTCTTATCACATGGTCAGCCAATTAAATGACTGAATCATTTAATAAGAGAAGAGGTAGAGGTGTACTGTGACACTAATCACAGTTATCTCCTCTGAAAGTAATGGATTTCATTTTACAGCCGGACCCTGTGGTGAATGAAGTTAAGGTGTCATTTGCAGAGTGGAAAGTATGTGCTTTTCAGAGAGCCAGGCATGCTGATAAGCATACTTTTCCATTCAGTGAGTTGTGGCAATGGTAAACCACCTCACTCCTCGTTTTACTTAGTAAAACCTCTAGAGGTTGAAACCAGCTTTTTGGCTGATGCCCTAAACAACAACAACGAATATATATATATTTGTTTCTTTTTAATTCTTTAATTACAACTGTAAAATGTTACAACAAGCAAATGTTATGGTTATGATAATAATGTAAATGAGATGATAGGCATGAGAGGGGTAGGGCCCCCATTGGTGCCTCCCCAACAATGAAATTTGTATATCAAATTAGCAGGTCTCTACTCCAGCGACTTTTAAGGCGTCTAGGGGGATTATCAGGTAAATGTACGGTGGAAAGTGAACGCACCAGTGGGTTCTCGTGTTCGTGTGACTTGTCGTGAAAGCGATTGTAGACTATAGGTATTAGATGGAATTTTGTACAAGTGGTGTTTTCAAATCTGTATGTAATGTTTTGTTACTAACATAAAGAGGTGCATTTGCTATAAGGCGTAATGTTTTTGACTGGAATGCTTGAATTCGTTGCAAGTTAGAGGGTTTGGTTGAACCGTAAATTTGGCACCCGTAGGTTTACATAGGTTTCAAAAGAGAAACAATGCATGCGTAATTTTTTTTGCCATTGGTAATTTTGATCGTTTGTGAAGTAGGGAATATAGAAGTTTAAGTCGCGAATTCAGTAATAAACGTTTCCGTTTCATATAAATTATGTGCTCCAAGTTAGTCGTTTATCAAAAGTCAGACCGAGATACTTGGCCGTATCTGTTTTTGTGAGAGGTTCATTGTCTATGTATACTGGTGGGCAATCACCATGACGGAGTGTGAAAGTTACGTGAAGGGATTTTGCCGTATTAAGTTTTATTTTCCATGTTTTAAACCATTCGTGTAAAAGATTAAGATGATGTAAATATACAGAGTGATTCACGAAGATATGCAGAAACTTTTGGAGCTCATTGTACATGTAAAAATAATGAAAAAAGTTTATATAAACATGGGTCCGGAAATGCTTCGTTACCGAGTTACGGGTAGCGAAAGATTTCGCCCGGATTTCAGCTCATCAGGTGAAATGAGGTGAAATAAGGGACGAATTCAATCGTTTCTTATGGTTTTTGACCTGATAAATTGAATAAAACAAGTCCCAGAACTTTAAGTTAAATAGTTTTTGAGAAAACCAGTGTCAAATGTAAAAATTGGAGTGAAAAAAAACACATTTTTTCATCTTTGTTTTTCCGGTTAATTTTACTTCGTACTGTTATGAATAAAAATTCATTTAATCAAACATCTATTCGCTTTCTGTGTACTTTATTTACACCGGTTTGTTCAGAATAAATGTTTCTACATGTTTCATTCTAAAATTTAACTGTTTCTTGGTGAAATAACAAAGTTATTCTTGCCCAAAGATGGAAAAATGTGTTTTTCACTCCATTTTTTGCATTTGACACTGGTTTTCTTAAAAACTATTTAACTTAAAGTTCTGGGACCTGTTTAATTCAATTTATCAAATCAAAAACCATAAGAAATGATTGAATTCGCCCCTTAACCTACCTTACCAGAATTCCCGGAAGACCTCATTTCACCTGGTGAGCTGAAATCCAGGCGAAACTTTCGCTAGCCGTAACTCGGAAACGAAGCCTTTCCGGACACATGTTTATGTATACTTTTTTCATCATTTTTACATGTACAATGAGCTCCCAAAGTTTCTGCATATCTTCGTGAATCACTCTGTATAAACATATTTACTTACTTTCATTTGTTGTAATCTTTAAAAAACAAAAAGATGTTATTCCATAGGGACATGCAACCATTAACCATTTTTTTTGATCTCTGCCCAATTTGTTGAACTTTTCTGGATCGCATTCTTTTTCCTTTTCTGTTGAACATTCGTAACACCATTTGTCCCGTCCTTCACATTGGTCCCTCAAAATCCATAAAAAAATTGTAATCAATACCACTCTCAAATTTAATCCACTTGACTTAAATTTAATTACATTTATCATTTTTATTCTGTTAAACAACAACAAAAAATGTTGTGTTTACTACATCTTAAAAATTATAACCAAATATTTGTTTACCAACATCACATGGTTTTATACTATCAACGACCCGTGTCTAATCCACTTGACCTGAATTTAATAACATTTATCATATTTATTCTGTTAAATAACATAAAAAGGTTCTGTTAACCCTTTCAATCCCAAATTTTTAACTATACACAAAAAATACGTGTCCAGTGTTTCATACATTTTACTGACATTTAAGTGTAATAACATTACTTTATGACCTTCAGCCCTTTTACTGGCTTGACAAAAAAGTGTGACACGTACGTCATATTGGGACTTGATGGTATCAAAGTTCCTAACAATATAAATAAGTAAAATTATGTTCAGGCTTCCTAAACGAAATATATTCTCTTACTTAGATTTGTAGCAAAAAATAAATATGATTTTAATATTAAAGTCATTATTTAAGACTTAAAAAATTTACAATTAAAAAATATTAGTAAAATGGATAAAATCAGTTTTTACAAACAGCCTAAAAGATATACTGGTACATACATACAACATATTCGAAGAAATGTTACTTTATTTTCGTAAATTAACACGAATATATTTAAAACTAAAATTAACTTTGAAAAAAACTAATGTTCACCTCCGTGGCGCAATGGTCAGCATGCTACACTGCAAAGCGGAGATCTCAGGTTCGATTCCTAGTTAGGATAAAGAAAATTATACACTTCACATCCAGCACTCTTTAATCTAAAGTAGTCGCTAATAACTAAAATTTTGATGTCCCTTATTTCACTCCAATGTGACTTTTATGTCACACTGGGTTAGAAAGGATTAACTACATTTTAAAAATGTTAACCAAATATTTGTTTACCAACATCACATGTTTTTTTTTACTTTCAATGACTCGTGTTTAGTTCACTTTACAAGGTAAATTCACTTTTACACGTTGTTTATAATTCGTTATCTTAAAAGAGAAAGTTAAAATTGATGCTTCATTTACTTGATAATAGGGAAGACGTAACACGACTAAAAAGAATAAAATTGCTTGACCTTCCGTTCACATGCCGGCCGCATTGGTGTAGTTGGTAACGTGCTCGCCTCTCATCATGCGGTCTTGGGTTCGAATCCCACTCGGGCATGGCAGTTTTTCATACGTTGCAAAAATCATTTCATCCTTCACCGTCTGCATTAGCAGCAATTGCAGAACAGTCGGACGTTAAACCAAAAAAAAAAAAAAAAAATCCGTTCACATTTATTCACTAACCTTTATTGTTATTTTTTTTAACACCTGAGGTTATTTACAATCATTTTAAAAATAAAAACTATAAGTAAATAATATTGTAAAAATGCCGGCCGCATTGGCACAGTTGGTAACGTGTTCATCTCTTATCATGCGGTCCTGGGTTCAAATCCCACTCAGGCACGGCATATTTTCGTACGTTACAAAAAATCATTTCATCGTCCATTGTACCACAGTTACACCCCAACGTCGTCGCTAATGACCGTTGCAGTTGATGCGACATTAAAATCAAATTTATTTTATTTTTTTATTTTATTTTTTACTTTCTCTTGCCTATATAAATATAAGAAGAAAAGTATTGTTTTCATGTCGATTTTTTGAAATCGAGTTTTCACCGGATCTATACGTTTTCGGACCCCCTGAACCCAAAAAACATGTTTTTAGCGATTGGTCTGTGTGTGTGTGTGTGTGTATGCGTGCGTGCGTGTGTGTGTGTGTGTGTGTGTGTGTGTGTGTGTGTGTGTGCGCGCGCGCGCGTGTGTGTGTGTGTGCGTGCGTGCGTGCGTGCGTGCGTGTGTGTGTGTGTATACAAAATATTTCAAGAACGGAACATCGTACGAACTTGAAACTTAAAACTTAAGTTGTATACCACTACCGGACCCGACACGAACATTTTCATCAAAATCGGTCAACCGGAAGTAGTAGTTTATTCGTGTAATTTTTCACTTTTGTGATTTTCTCAAAAACTGGTCCTACGATTTTTTTTAAAATCACCTGGTTTATTCAGGTTTTTATTCTCTATAAGATAGGGTAGGCGCCATTTTTGCTGAAATTCTTGGTGAGGGTGTTTTCTCGTCAAAACGTTGTGTTTATTAGATTACGGCTTTAATATGCATTTTAGCGCAAAACTTTATATAATAAAAAATGTAGAGAATTTAAAATCTTACAACTTTTATTTTAAACAATTTTTTGTATAACGCTTAGTTTAGCGGTAATTTGCGATTTTATGTTTTTTCTCACAAAAATGTGTGAGAAATTCATTTTTTTAAGGTTTCGGCCTTAGTATGCATTTTACGACAAAAGTGTATATAATTAAATTTATAGAAAATAAAAAGATTTACAACTTTTATTTGGAGCATTTTTCTCTACAGAGCCTAGTATAGAGAGAAAGAGTGATTTTCCGTATTTCTAAGCCAAACTGAGGTTGATTTTCATTTTGCGTCTTTCACTCATGATTAAAATTAGGTTATGTTTGTTGAGGTTAGTTTTTTGTTTATTTCTAATGTTTTATTACTAATGTTAGGTTAGATTGTTAATTATTTGCATAGGCAAGAGAAAGTTGTGTGAGTGTTTAACACCAGATTTTTTATTTGTTATCGACAACTACCCAATTTGATCGCTGCTTTTTGCTGTTTATGTTCAAGTGAATAATTAAGCATGAGTTTGAACAGGGAGACCACCAGTAGAGTTTGTTCACGGGTGGCTGTCAGCTGGTCACCATACGAAGTCGCTTGCCCAACCGGTGTTACTTAACAAATAATAGCGACTTACTACCAGCTGACTGACTGGGCTGGCCCGGAGGCCTAAAATAATATAAATAAAAAAAATCTTGTGTGAAATACACAACTTTCTCTTGCCAATGCAAATAATTAACAATAAACCTAACATTATTAATAAAATATTAGAAATATGCCTAAACAAAAAACTAACCTCAAAAACATAACCTTATTTTAATCATGAGTGAATGACGCAAAATGAAAATCGAACTCAATTTGGCTTAAAAAAAACGGAAAATCACACTTTCACGCTAAACTAGGCTCTGTAGAGAAAAATGCTATAAATAAAAGTTGTGGATCTCTTAATTTTCTATAAATTTTATTTTATACACTTTTCTCGTAAAGTGCATAGTAAGGCCGTAATCTTAAAAAAATCGATTTTTTCACACGTTTTCGTGAGGAAAAACAGAAAATCGCTAATTACCGCTAAAACTAACCGTTAAACAAAAAATGCTTGAAATAAAAGTTGTAGGTTTGTAAATTCTCTACACTTTTTATTATACATTTTTTGCTCTAAAATTAATATTAAAGCCGTAATCTTAAGAAAACACTTTTTTTACGTAAAAACAACCCTCACCAAGAATTTCAGTAAACATGGCGCCTACCCTATCTTGTAGAGCTTAAAAAAATGAATAAACCAGGCGATTTTTAAAAAAATCGTAGCACCAGTTTTTGAGAAAATCGCAAAAAATTGAAAAATTACACGAATAAACTACTACTTTCGGTTGACCGATTTTGATGAAAATGTTCGTGTCTGGTCCGGTAGTAGTATGTAACTTAAGTTTCAAGTTTCAAGTTTGTACGATGTTCCGTTCTTGAGATATTTTGCACACACACACACACACACACGCACGCACGCACACACACACACACACCACACACACACACACACACACAGACCTATCGCTATAAAAACATGTTTTTTGGGTTCAGGGGGTCTGAAAACGTATAGATCCGGTGAAAACCTCGATTTCTTAAAATCGACATGAAAACAATACTTTCCTTCCTATATATTCATGTAGGCAAGAGAAAGTAAAAACAATTTGTCTGTTCTCCTATGGAGTTTCACGGGAAAACTCGATTTTGAAGTATCGAAATGAAATCAATAAGTACTTTCCTTCCTAAAATAGTTGACATTCGATTAGGGAAAGTAATAATGAAAAATCTGGTGTGAAACACTCACACAACTTTCTCTTGCCAATGCAAATAATTAACAATAAACCTAACATTAGTATTAAAACATTAGAAATTAACAAAAAACTAACCTCAAAAAACATTAGTGAAATACGCAAAATTAAAATCGACCTCAGTTTAGCTTAAAAATACGAAAAATCGCTCATTCACGCTAAACTAGGCACTGTACAAAAAATGCTATAAATAAAAGTTTTAGATCTCTTAATTTCCTATAAATTTAATTAATACACTTATGTCGTAAAATGCATTCTAAGGCCGAAATCTTAAAAAAATAGATTTTTCACACGTTTTCGTGAGAAAAAAACAGAAAATTGCTAATTACCGCTAAACTAAGCGTTAAACAAAAAATGTTTGAAATAAAAGTTGTAGAATTTTACATTCTCTACAACTTTTATTATATAACGTTTTGCGCTAAAATGCATATTAAAGCCGCAATCTTAAAAAGAAAATGTTTTTACGTAAAAACAGCCTCACGAAGAATTTCAGCAAACATGGCGCCTACCCTATCTTGTAGAGAATAAAAAATTGAATAAATCAGGCGATTTTTTAAAAAATCGTAGGACCAGTTCTTGAGAAAATTGCAAAAAAGTGAAAAATTACACGAATAAACTACTACTTTCGGTTGACCGATTTTGATGAAAATGTTAGTGTCGGGTCCGGTAGTGGTATGTAACTTAGGTTTCAAGTTTCAAGTTCGTACGATGTTCCGTTCTTTAGATAATTTGTATACACACACACACACACACACAGACCAATCGCTAAAAACATGTTTTTTGGGTTCAGGGGGTCTGAAAACATATAGATCCGGTGAAGAGTGTATTTTGTTGTGATCGACATGAAAACAATACTTCCTTCCTATATATTCATATAGTCAAGAGAAAGTAAAAACAATTTGTCTGGTCTCCTATGGAGTTTCACGGGAAAACTCGATTTTGAAGTATCGAAATGAAATCAATAAGTACTTTCCTTGCTAAAATAGTTGACATTCGATTAGGAAAAGTAATAACAAATAAAATGAACCAGCTGTTTTGTAATGAATACGCTACTGTTGTGTATAGGCCTACCATATGCGTGGGCTGTATCAATGATGATGACATTGAAAACAATGTTTTGTTATTAAAAACTATGGTGATTAATAGAGTAGGTGACGTAATTGTATTTTTAGCGGTGATTGTTTATAATTGGATCGGTGGGTCCTCCATAAATTGCTTTGTTTTTGAAAATTGGAATAGAGTTTCGATGGCTAACTGCACCACGATGGCGGAATGCAACAATCTAATTAAACCGAAGGGGAAATTGATCAGGGACGTTTGCGATTCCGTAGATGGTGTCTGTTACACTCGATTTATCAGCAATTTTACAACCGGTAAATATAAACAAATATTTTGTGTATACCAAATTCATTTTAAGAACTTTTTTCAAAACTTTTTGCGAAATTTTCATCAAAATCGGTCAACTGTAAGTGGTAGTTTATTTGTGTTTTTTTTTGCGATTTTCTCAAAAACTAGTCTTACGATTTTTATAAAAATTGCCTCATTTACTAAATTTTTTTGCTGTATAAGGTAGGGTAGACGCCACGTTTGCTGAAATTCTTGGTGATGCTGTTTTCTCGTAAATAAATTGTTTTTTTTAAGATTGCGACTTTAATATGCATTTTACTGCAAAAATTTTTGTAATAAAAGTTGTTGAGAATTTAAAATCCTACAACTTTTACTTCAAACATAACTGCGAAGTAAACAAACAGTGAATGACGTCACAGCTCCAGAACCAAAAGTATTATTTGTGATTTTCATAGTAGGCGTATGCGACGAAACGACTCGTGCTTAATACTATTATGTGTAGTTAATTCTTTACCTTAATACAATTAAATACTTTATTGGTTTTTATAATTTTAAATGCTTACTTTATAAATAAAATTATTATTGTTTACTAATTTTAAAACTTACTTTATTCTTTCTTTATTCTCAAAGATTTACCTTTTCGGTGTTTGTTCATACAGTCGAATAAAGTAATAACTACAATAAAATTTAAACCGTACATGAAACTAAAAGCACCATTCGAACTAGATGCACAATTAAACCGAACCGAACAGTTTAAAATAACAAAACCAACTAAATTGAAAACTCATTTAGGATCATAAAATTAAAAATCTGGTGTGAAACACTCACACAACTTTCTCTTGCTGATGCAAATAATTTTAATTTTAATAATTTTAATGCGAATAACCTAACATTAGTAATAAAACATTAGAAATAAACAAAAACCTAACCTCAATAAACATAACCTTATTTTAATTATGAGTGAAAGGCAAAATGAAAATCAACCTCAGTTTGGCTTAAAAATACGGAAAATCACTCTTTCACGCTAAACTAGGCTCTGTACAGAAAAATGCTTAAAATAAAAGTTGTAGATCTTTTAATTTTTTATAAATTTTGTTATATACACTTATGTCGTAAAATGAGTAGAAAGGCTGAAATGTTTAAAAAATCAATTTTTCACACGTTTTCGTGAGAAAAAAAACAGAAAATCGCTAATTACCACTAAACTAAGCATTATACAAAAAATTGTTTGGAAATAAAAGTTGTAGGGTTTTAAATTCTGTACAACTTTTATTATATACATTTTTGCGGTAAAATGCATAATAAAGCCGCGATCTTGAAAAAACAATGTTTTTACGCGAAAACAGCCTCACCAAGAATTTCAGCAAACATGGCGCCTAACCTATCTTGTAGAGAATAAAAAAGTATTTACTTTTTTAAAAATGTCGTTTTTGAGAAAATCGCAAAAAAGTGAAAAATTACACGAATAAACTATTACTTCCGGTTGACCAATTTTGATGAAGATGTTCGTGTCGGGTCCGGTAGGGGTATGTAACTTAAGTTTCAAGTTTCAAGTTCGTACGACGTTCCGTTCTTGAGATATTTTGTATACACACACACCTACACAAAGACACACACACACACACAGACCAATCGCTAAAAACAAGTTTTTTGGGTTCAGGGGATCTGAAAACATATAGATCCGGTGAAAACTCGATTTCTTAAAATCGACATGAAAACAATACTTTCCTTCCTATATATTCATATAGTCAAGAGAAAGTAAAAATGACACATACGTGAAGAATTTGTAATATAAACATTGAATAAGTGTATAAACAATACGGAGTAGTATGCAACTGAATTCTAAACAAAATTAAGTGATTTTGGGAAAGATTTTATTGAGGTTAGGGAACGCAATGCGGCGTTTGGTTGTTATTGTTTAGCAATATTATAAAAGTTTTGGTGTCCACCCGGTGACTAATGCTAGGCTGTTGCATGTATTTGTGTGGTGTATTTACACGTACTACCACAGTTGCAGTTTGTTGATTCGACAGTTGGTTCTTACCGTGAACTCACTATAAATCTACAGTTGAGCCGTCCTAAGTTTGCTCCTACTGTCAACAAATCAAAGCCAACTACTATAGGGTGCACGCTACACTCCACCACTTTGTGGATGTCGTTTTCCTATTAAGTTAACTATCTTTTAAATTATAACTATTTAAAACATCAGTCATGATATGATGTAGGCCTAACAATTTCATTTATAAAAATCTGGTGTGAAACACTCACACAACTTTCTCTCAGAAAATCAACCTCAGTTTGGTTTAGAAATACGGAAAATCACGCTTTCACGCTAAACTAGGCTCTGTAGAGAAAAATGCTCTAAACAAAAGTTGTAGATCTTTTAATTTTCTATAACTTTTATTATATACACTTTTGTCGTAAAATGCATACTAAGACCGAAATCTTAAAAAATCGATTTTTCTCACGTTTTCGTGAGAAAAAAAACAGAAAATCGCAAATTACCGTTAAACTAAGCGTTATACAAAAAAATGTTTGAAACAGAAGTTGTAGGTTTTTAAATTCTCTACAACTTTTATTATATAAGTTTTTGCGCTTAAATTTATATTAAAGCCGTAATCTTTAAAAAACAACGTTTTTACGTGAAAACAGCCTCACCGAGAATTTCCGCGAACATGGCGCCTACCCTATCTTGTAGAGAATAAAAAATTGAGTAAAATAGGCGATTTTAAAAAAAATCGTAGGACCAGTTTTTGAGAAAATCGCAAAAAACTGAAAAATTATACGAATAAACTACTACTTCCGGTTGACCAATTTTGATGAAAATCTTCGTGTCGCGTCCGGTAGTGGTATGTAACTTAAGTTTCAAGTTTCAAGTTCGTACGATGTTCCGTTCTTGAGATATTCTGTTCACACACAGACACACAGACACACACACACACACAGACACACACACACAGACCAATCGCTAAAAACATGTTTTTTGGGTTCAGGGGGTCTGAAAACGTATAGATCCGGTGAAAACTCGATTTCGAAAAATCGACATGAAAACAATACTTTCCTTCCTATATATTCATATAGGCAAGAGAAAGTAAAAATACTTTTAAAAGTATTTTGTATTTAAATACTTTTGAAAGTATTATGCTGTTACTTTTTAATGAGCGTGTAATCATTTTTATATAATGCGCATGCTCAGTGACATCATTATTTGTTTACATTAGGAGCAAACTAAGAAAGGCTGGACTGTATTGTATTTTGATTGTATCTATTGTCACAATTTTATTGTAATGTTAATATTTTAATTTCAGGTACAGTAATGGTAAAATATAATTGTTCGTCTCCAGACAGCCGGGCTTCTCAGGATAACCCTTGTTTGTCTTTTGAACGTGATGATGGCGTCATCCTAACATGTTACTGCTACCACGATCTATGCAATAAATCTTCTTCCGCCTACACCATTCACAATATTATCTACTTTTTATGCGTACCATTCATAACAACCAGATTGTGCTTTTAAGTCAAGTGTAAAATAAATATTTATAAAATTATTCAATTTGATGTGTGATTCCGGATTCCTGGAATTCGGCAGAGGTCATTTCTATTTTTAAGAAAGGCAATCGGAGGGATTGCAACAACTACCGAGGTATCTCCCTGTTGAATGTGGGATATAAGCTGTTTTCAAAAATAATTACTAATCGACTCAAGACAATAGGTGAAGCATTGCTGAGTGAAGAGCAGTGTGGTTTTAGAGTGGGCCGGACGTGTATGGACAGTGTTTTTTCGGTAAAGAGAATAATTGACAAGCAACGGGAATTTAACCGTGAAACACACACGGCATTCATAGATTTTGAAAAAGCGTTTGATAGGGTGGATCGCAGCAAGCTTTGGATGATTCTGGGGGAAATAGGGTGCCCACCTCATCTGATCAGGGTGATCAAGTCTCTACACAAAAACACGAGGATAACCGTTAACACAGGGGTGAAACGTTTAGAGGAATTTGTTATTAATAGGGGTGTCAGACAAGGGTGTAGCTTATCACCTACATTATTTAATATGTATTTTGACTACATTTTTAAAATTTGGAAACGCAACGTTGACCCGGGTGTACGGTTAGGCAGAGACTGCTACATAAATGCAATGCTTTTTGCTGATGATCTGTGGTTGGTTCAGGAATCGGAGGATGCCCTCCAAAAATCTGTATATATCCTGGGTAAATTGTGTGAAGATTTTAATCTCAGAATTTCCGCCACGAAAATCAAGGTAATGGCATTTAAGGGGAAATATCCGGTCCGATCTAAAATTGTCATAAAAGATGCGATAGTGGAGCAGGTGTCCAATTTTAGTTACTTGGGATGCGACGTAGGAGTAGACTTGGATTTAGACATCGAGCGGAAGATCAGTAAGTTCCAAAGGATTTGTGGTACAATCAATAGAACATTGCATAACAGGGCCAGACCTGACACAATTATGAAGTTTTACTAGGTAATGGCAACTCCCATAATAATGTATGGGAGTGAAGCGTGGGTGCCCACGAAGAGAAATGTTCAAAGGATCCAAGCAGCGGAGATGAGATTCCTGCGACGAGTTAAGGGATGCTCACGGTTAGATAAAGTGCGGAATGCCGATATAAGAAAGGAGCTTCAAGTCTACTGGCTGAATAAGAAGATTGAGAGGTATCGCGGGCGATGGAGGGGACACCTGGGCAGAATGCCGATTAACAGAATACCTCTCCAAGTACACCGTTATGCACCGGTTGGACGGAGAGATGTGGGACGACCTCGCAAGGCATGGATGTGAGCTGGGAGTTTCAAGTTTGTGAGTTCGGAACAGGCGACTGCCTAAACCTTGAAGGAAGAAGAAGAGGAAGATGAAATTATTAAATTTTATTTATTTACTAACCCACCGGGTTGGTCTAAAGGTAAAGTCGTCATCAAAATCAGCTGTTTAACAGCTGATTTTCAGAGATAAAGGTTCCTGGTTCAAATCCTAGTAAAGGTACAGTTCAGCCATTCTTAGTTTGCTCCTCCTTCTGTCAACAAACCAAAGCCAGCTACTACAGGGTGCACGTTAGAGTCCGTGACTTTACGGATGTCGTATTCCTATTAAGTTAACTATGTTTTAAATTATAAGTACTTAAAACATCAGTCATGATATGATGTAGGCCAAACAATTTCATTTATAAAAATACTTTTGAAAGTATTTTGTTGTTACGTTTTAATCAGCGTGTACTCATTTTGATATAATGCGCATGCTCAGTGCCGTCATTATTTGTTTACATTAGGAGCAAACTAAGAAATGTTGGACTTTATATAGATTGTTTAAGTGATCAGCCTGGTTGGATGGTTTGAACCTCTAGAGGCTTTACTAAGTAAAATGAAGAGTGAGGTGGTTTAGCATGCCTTACTCACTGAATGGAAAAGTTCGACTACCAATAGACCTATGCCCGGCCTTTTGAAAAACCATCTATTTTCCAACCTTCAAATGAAACCTTCACTTGATGCACCAAAGGATCTGGTTGTATAATGAAATAGGTGATTACTGTCACTAATGTCACAGTACACTTGTACCTTTTCTCTTGTCAAATGCTTCAACTAAGAAGCACAACTATTTTTACTTTCTCTTGCCTATATGAATATAGCGTATAGGAAGGAAAGTATTGTTTTCATGTCCCACTCTTCACCCACCATATACACCCCTAAACAGACACCCTCACACCCACACACGCAACATGTTTTTTAGCGATTGGTCTGTGTGTGTGTCTGCGTGTGTGTGTGTGCGCGCGCGCGTGTGTGTGTGTACAAAATATCTCAAGAACGGAACATCGTACAAACTTGAAACTTGAAACTTAAGTTACATACTACTACCGGACCGGACACGAACATTTTCATCAAAATCGGTCAACCGGAAGTGGTAGTTTATTCGTGTAATTTTTCACTTTTTTGCGATTTTCTCAAAAACTGGTCCTACGGATTTTTTTAAAAATCGCCTAATTTACTCAATTTTTTATTCTCTACAAGATAGGGTAGGCGGCATGTTTGCTGAAATTCTGGGTGAGGCTGTTTTCACGTAAAAACAAAGTTTTTTTAAGATTACGGCTTTAATATGCAATTTGGCGAAAAAATTTATATCATAAAAGTTGTAGAAAATTTAAAAACCTACCACCTTTATTTCAAACATTTTTTTGTATACTGCTTAGTTTAGCAGTAATTAGTAATTTTCTGTTTTTTTCTCACGAAAACGTGTGAAAAATCGATTTTTTTAAGATTTCGGCCATAGTATGCATTTTATAAGAAAAACGTATATAATCAAATATATAGAAAATTAAAAGATCTACAACTTTTATTTAGAACATTTTTCTCTACAGAGCCTAGTTTAGCGTGAAATAGTGATTTTCCGTATTTTTAAGCCAAACTGAGTTCGATTTTCATTTTGCGTCTTTCACTCATGATTAAAATAAGGTTATGTTTATTGAGGTTAGTTTTTTGTTTATTTCTAATGTTTTATTACTAATATTAGGTTTATTGTTAATTATTTATATTGGCAAGAGAAAGTTGTGTGAGTGTTTCACACCAGATTTTTTGTAGCTCTAAAACTACTGCTTGAGTCCAAGCTGCGTGTAGTTTCGGGGGGGGGGGTGAAGGGTACGGGTCAGGTATAATGAATGAGTGACACTTGCTGGAAAAACCATTCTTCTATTACTCTTATACAAAACATCTGTTTTCAAACTTTCCCTATTTAAAATATTTATTTGTATTTATTACAATTATGATTTATTTACAAGGTTTTGATATAAAATGGTAAGTTAAATACCTAGTTTACCTTATAATGCTGTTCCATCGTCTGCGTAGACGCCTTGGGGGATTACCTGGGAGATGTTCATTGTTTAGATCACGTTGTCGCCACCGGCGGCTTTTAGTAGCGCAGTCGTTTGAGCTCATAGGACTGGCCGGGCATCGGCGGCATCTAAGGGGGGAGGAAGGGAGGTCGTCTTCGCCGCTGCCTAAAAGATTAGGAGCAGCCGCCGACGCAGCGACCACCTTTCACCTCTGCCTCCGAAGGAGAGCAGTCGCCGGTGAAGCGAGGGTAGGGGATTGAGGTACAGGTGACGGAAAGAATACTCAATGTTGAGATGTCAACTCTCCGTATCGATTCTCGCACACAGAGAACATCGATACTGTCACCTTCTCCCTCTCGACTTTTGCATCGCCAGTGCGCAGACACTATATGTCGCCACTTGGTACATGCGCTGTGAGAGGTATGACCGCTGGCGCATTCTATCGGCAGCAGCAACCCCATCACAGCGCCAACAGTGGGCAAAATATGAACTACGGACCGGCGTAAACGTAAAAACAGTATCAACGTATAAGGTGGTTCCGGTGGTTGAACGGTTTGTCCTTAAATCTGAGATGAAGTCTGTAAAAATAATCGTTGAAATAAGGTATACGTAAGTCGCGTTCGATACATAGGAAGAAGTGTTTTTTAAGCGTCGGAGAGTCTTGGACTGAAATCTTTGGATACGAGCTACAACAGATGGTTTTCCTGAGCCATAAATTCGGCTCCCACATGGGTTTCAGGAGAGTTTTATACAGAAGAACTTTTGAGGAGAGTGTCAGTTTTGAACGTTTCGAAATTAGTCGGTACAGTTGTTTCAGTGGATCGTCTAGAGCCCTTCTCTTTACATGTACATGTTTATTGCACGTGAGACGACGATCAATGTATAACCCAACGTATCAGGTATGCTCAGAAGAGCCGTATTGTAAGGAAATACTGGTGGACACTTTTGTCGACGAAGCGTAAAAATAGAATTATTTAAAAAAATAAATTGCTACTGGGACAGAGTGGATGGCTCATGACGTACACAGAAGAAGACTACTATTATTAAACAAAAAAAAAATCTGGTGTGAAACACTCACAAAACTTTCTCTTGCCAATGCTCCAATATAACCTACCATTAGTAGTCTAATAAAACATTAGAAATAAACTGACCCACCGCGTTGGTCTAGAGGTAAAGTCGTCGCCAAAATCAGCGGTTTAACAGCTAATTTTCGGAGACGAAGGTTCCTGGTTCAAATCCTAGTAAAGGTAGTTACTTTTATACGGATTTAAATCCTAGAAAGTGGTTACCGGTGTACTTTGATGGTTGAGGTTTAATTAACCATAATCTCTGTCACCTCCCCCTCTATTCACAATAATAGGTTGGCTCAGGGGTTGACAAAACACAAGGAAGCCAAAAAAACAAGATGTTGTTGCATATGATTGTTATTACTTAAGAAAAACACAAAATTCAAAAATATTAATTACACAATGAATCCAAGAAGTTTGGAAATACAGTAAAATTATTATATAGACATAATTAAATTTGAGACAAACAAAATACCTAAATGGATTATCTTCAGGCAAAAATTATTTTTAAAAAAGATTAAATATAAAATACAATGTTCAATGAATAACTAAATTTTAATAGCTATCGCTTTAAGTTCACTTAAAACTGATACTATTTATACTGAAAATTCATAGATGCAGAAAATTTAAAGGTAAAAAAAAGAATTAGTTCATTGTCCTGTAGTAACATAGCATCAAATTTTTATTTTAATATTATATTTATTTATATGTGCATACCATGGTAGCCTTTTAAATTATTAAAAAAAATTTTAAAAGAAAAACAACATTTTGTAAAAAAAATTTTATATATAAAAAAAACAAGATTCTAGATTAATGAAATTACTTATAAGAGAAAGATAACTTGTTAACGGTTTTCCAATATTAAAAAATTTAATTTAAATTTTAAACAAGTTCATTCGTTGACCATTTTCATTTCGCGACATGCATAGTACAGGAAGCCCTACCTGACCTGCATAGACGCAGTCAAGTAGAAATCGTCGATATAGCCCGAAAAACACATTTTATAAAATATTTAATGACACATACCAGATTGCAGAAACAAAATTATAGAACAGAAAACGTCGAGAATCAAACCCAGGTGGCTCCAAACAAGCAGAATGGCACTGCTATCCAAGACTATCCGAAACAGTTATCCACAACTAGAGTAGGCTTCTCATACAGTAGGATCTTCCATAACGGAAACGTTCCCAACGCAGAATCTCACAGAATAGAACCCCAGAGTCGAACCCTGGACAAAAACCGACTAACGTTAAAAGCGAAAAAGGTAATACTTCGAAAAGAAAAGTAACAAAATGAACCAAATCAAAAGAAAGAATTAGACCAAAGAATACTTCTACAGATTGCGGTCAACATAGGTCAAAGGCAAAAAAGGTAAGTACAAAAGATTAAATTGCCCTAACACCTTAACGGAAACCCACACAAGGTTAAAAGGTGTAGGCTAACAAACAGACAAAAAACAAGGCAAGAATCGAACAAGGCCAAAGCCAAAATAACTCGATTCAAAATTTAAAATTTACAGTTAAACAGAATTGACTAGCGCAATCTCCAGAAATATTCGACAGCAAAACAAAAGAGAACTTACCCAAAATAAATTTGGGGCTACGAAGCCAAAAACTTGAACCATAATTAAACGCCGACCCGGAAAAGACTTAAAATAATTACGTATCATAATAAGTTTAAAGAAAAACAAAAGATAAACATAATTTAAAACAGTAGATAATGTAATTAAACTTCAGTAACCATCATAATGCAGCATTAAAGTATAAAAAAAACATTCTTTAAGTAAAAGAAAGAAATTTGCAAATCGGCAACATTTTAAAGGTCATAGACGACTACCGTACCATTTCGCTTCACAAACAAGAGTGCACGTTTAAACCAGGAAGATAGTACAATTAGTCGACAGAAAAATATTAATTCAAATCAGGCCAGAATAGATAAACAGAAAAACACCAGATAGCGACAGCTTACAGTGAACAAAGTTAAGCATTGACACAAACCGAAATGCAGCGCCAGATATGAAACAAAAACCCACAGTAACGTATTACAACTTAGACGTTACATCTCTCAGGAATGGTCGGCCTGGGTATGCACAAGACTACACCTCATTTACACGTCATACACATCATCCTCATCTCATTGGGTCATAGGGTTGCTTATTGTTCTAAATTGAACAGATTGCAACGTACACAAATTAGGAATACAAATAAAAAAAGAATAAACTAAAAACTAACCTCAAAAAACATAACCCAATTTTAATCATGGGTGAAAGACGCAAAATGAAAATCAACCTCAGTTTGGCTTAAAAATACGGATAATCACTCTTTAACGCTAAACTAGGCTCTGTAGAGAAAAATGCTCAAACCAAAGTTGTAGACCTTTTCCTATAAATCTGATTATACACTATTGTCGTAAAATGCATAGACTACTAAGGCCAAAATCTTAAAAACACGTTTGTTCTTT
Organism: Catonia carolina; assembly: GCA_035578175.1. Classification (NCBI taxonomy): domain Eukaryota; kingdom Metazoa; phylum Arthropoda; class Insecta; order Hemiptera; family Achilidae; genus Catonia; species Catonia carolina. The sequence continues at coordinate 1,328,587 of JAQMRL010000002.1, read as the reverse complement.
TCACACTTTAAAAACATGTTCTTTTCACACGTTTTGGTGAGAACAAAACAGAAAATCGCTAATTACCGCTAAACTAAGCGTTATACAAAACATGTTTGAAATAAAAGCTGTAGAATTTTACATTCTCTACAACTTTTATTATATACATTTTTGCGCTATAATAGTCTACCTACACATATTAAAGCCGTAATCTTAAAAAAACATTGTTTTTACGTGAAAACAGCCTTACCAAGAATTTCAGCAAACATGGCGCCTACCCTATCTTGTAGAGCATAAAAATTTTTACTAAACCCGTTGATTTTAAAAATAACGTAGGTCTAGTTTTTGAGAAAATTGCAAAAAAGTGAAAAATGACATGAATAAACAACTACTTCAGGTTGACCTATTTTGATGAAAATGTTCGTGTCGGGTCGGTAGTGGTATGTAACTAATTTTCAAGTTTCAAGTTCGTACGATGTTTCGTTCTTGAGATATTCTGTTCACACACACACACACACACACACACACACACACACACACACACACACACACACACACACACACACACACACACACACACACACACACACACACACACACACACACACACACACACACACACACACACACACACACACACACACACACACACACACACACACACACACACACACACACACACACACACACACACACACACACACACACACACACACACACACACACACACACACACACACACACACACACACACACACACACACACACACACACACACACACACACACACACACACACACACCAATCGCTAAAAACATGTTTTTTTGGTTCAGGGGGTCTGAAAACGTGTAGATTCGGTGAAAACTCGATTTCTTAAAATCAACATGAAAACAATACTTTCGCTCCTATACAGTATATTCATATAGGCAAGAGAAAGTAAAAAATAAGAGTTGTGGCTAAAACATGGAAAAAGTAAAAAAGCACTGGAGAATAGTGTTTCCAAGAAAATAGTCAAGATTATTGCCTCCAAATTTTACAATAAAATTCTCAGAATGTAAATTTTTAGTCTAGGCCTTTTTCCTAACCTATTCAAAAAATATACCTTTCTGTTTCAACTGTTTACTTATTTGTTTAATTTGTTTATTATTTTTAAGTTTTGTCAACAAAATTTTTATTATTTATGAATCACCTGACAATGTTTCAAGTCCACAATTTGTTCGTTTTTTGTAAACGTATCGATGTTTTAAAGTTTATAGTTTAGTGAAAATAATAAATTATGGTTTCATGCAACGTATTAAAAATAGCTAAGTTGTTATGTTTAGTTTTATGTGCGCTGCCGATAGTGAATAGTTGGAAAAGGAAGAGTTTATTGTGTTACCAATGCAGTTCAGCCACATCAGACCCAAACGGGATGTGTGACCACAGGGCGTTCAGGTTTTTGAATCACACTCAACTCGACTCCTTAATGTTTCATTGTACGAAGAGTTTATCCAATTTTTGTTTTCTCCTTGAAAAAGAAGACGCGAGTAAGTTTACGGTTGAAAAAATGTATGATTAATTTCTTACTTTCTCTTGCCTATATAATTATATACGAAGGAAAGTGTTGTTTTCATGTCGATTTTACCCACCGGGTTGGTCTAGAGATAAAGTCGTAGCCAAAATCGGCTGTTTAACAGCTAATTTTCGGAGACAAAGGTTCGTGGTTCAAATCCCAGTAAAGGTAATTACTTTTATACTGGTTTGAATGCTAGACAGTGGTTACCGGTGGGTGTACTTTGATGGTTGGGGTTCAATTAACCATACTCTCTCAGGAATGGTCGGCCTGAGTCTGTACAAGACTACCCCTCATTTACACCGTCATACACATCATCCTCATCTCATTGGGTCATTGGGTTGCTTATTGTTCTCAATTGAACAGATTGCAACGTACACAAATTAGGAATTAAAAAAAAGTCGATTTTAACAAAAATACACTCTTCACCCGAATGTACACCTAAACAGACCCCTTGAACCCATACAAGCATGTTTTTAGCGATTGGTCTGTGTGTGTGTGTGTGTGTGTGTGTGTGTGTGTGTGTGTGTGTGTGTGTGTGTGTGTGTGTGTGTGCGTGTGTGCGCGTGTGTGTGTGTATGTGTGTGTATGTATATGTGTATGTGTGTGTGTGCGTGTGTGTGAGTGTGTGAGTGTGTGTGTGTATGAGTGTGTGTGCGTGTGTGTGTGAGTGAGCGTGCGTGCGTGTGTGTGTGTGTGTGTGTGTGTGTGCAAAATATCTCAAGAACGGAACATTGTACGAACTTTAAACTTAAAACTTAAGTTTACATTTTCATCGAAATCGGTCAACCGGAAATAATAGTTTATTCGTGTAAGTTTTCACTTTTTTGCGATATTCTCAAAAACCGAAAACTTTTTTAAAAATCACCTCATATACTACATTTTTTGTGTTCTACAAGATAGGGTAGGTGCCATGTCAGCTGAAATTCTTGGGGAGGCTGGGCTCTCGTAGAAAAAAATATTTTGTTTATAGTTTCCGGCCTTAATATACATTTTCAAAAATGTAATAATTAAAGTTGTAGAAAATTTAAAACCCTACAACTTTTATTTCAAACATTTCTTTGTCTGGCGATTAGTTTATCGGTAATTTCTGATTTTCTGTTTTTTTTTCATGAAAATTGAAAAAAATTGATTTTTTGAGATTTCGGCCATAGTATGCATTTTACTACAAAAGTGTACAATCAAATTTATAGGAAATTAAAAGATCTGATGTCCCGCCCTTCTTAGTTCGCTCCTACTGTCAACAAAAAATGATGTCACTGAGCATGCGCATTATATAAAATGTGTACACGCTGATTAAAAAGTAACTACAAAATACTTTCAAAAGTGTTTAAATACAAAATACTTTTAAAAGTATTTTTGTAAATGAATTTGTTAGGCCTACAGTTCAGCCGTTCTAAGTTTGCTCCTAATGTAAACAAATAATGACGTCACTGAGCATGCGCATTATATCTAAATGTGTACACGCTGATTAAAAAGTAACAACTAAATACTTTCAAAAGTATTTAAATACAAAATACTTCTAAAAGTATTTTTCTAAATTAAATTGTTAGGCCTACATCATATCACGACTGATGTTTTTAGTACTTTAAGTAGTTATAATTAAATAAATAGATAACTTAATAGGAATACGACATCTATAAAGTGGTGGACTCTAGCGTGCACCCTGTAGTAGCTGGTTTTGGTTTGTTGACACTAGGAGCAAACTTAGAGCGGCTGAACATTACATCATATCATGACTGATGTTTTAAGTACTTTTAGTACAGTACATATAATTTAAAACAAAGTTAACTTAATAGGAATTTATTGTATTTTTCGCCACAGAGCCTAATTTAGCGTGAAATTGTGAAACAGTAATTTTCCGTTTTATTAAGCCAAACTAAGGTTGGTTTTCATTTTGCATCATTCACTTATGACTATAGTTCAGCCGCTCTAAGTTTGCTCCTACTGTCAACAAACCAAAACCAGCTACTACAGGGTGCACGCTAGAGTCCGTGACTTTATGGATGTCGTATTCCTATTAAGATAACTATTTTTTACTTTCTCTTGCCTATATGAATATATAGGAAGGAAAGTATTGTTTTCATGTCGATTTTTCGAAATCGAGTTTTCACCGGATCTATACGTTTTCAGACCCCCTGAACCCAAAAAACATGTTTTTAGCGATTGGTCTGTGTGTGTGTGTCTGTGTGTGTGTGTGTGTGTGTGTGTGTGAACAGAATATCTCAAGAACGGAACATCGTACGAACTTGAAACTTGAAACTTAAGTTACATATCACTACCGGACTCGACACGAACATTTTCATCAAAATCGGTCAACCGGAAGTAGTAGTTTATTCGTATAATTTTTCACTTTTTTACGATTTTCTCAAAAACTAGTCCTACGATTACATTTTTTATGCTCTACAATATAGGGTAGGCGCCATGTTTGCTGAAATTCTGCTTGAGGCTGTTTTTACGTAAAAACATTTTCTTTTTAAGATTGCGGCTTCAATATGCATTTTAGCGCAAAACGTTATATAATAAAAACTGTAGAGAATGTAAAATTCTACAACTTTTATTTCAAACATTTTTTGTATAACGCTTAGTTTAGCGGTAATTTGCGATTTTCTGTTTTTTTCTCACGAAAACGTGAGAAAAATCGATTTTTTTAACATTTCGGTCTTAGTATGCATTTTACGACAAAAATGTATATAATTAAATTTATAGAAAATTAAAAGATCTACAACTTTTGTTTAGAGCATTTTTCTCTACAGAGCCTAGTTTAGCGTGAAAGCGTGATTTTCCGTATTTTTAAGCCAAACTGAGTTCGATTGTCATTTTGCGTCATTCACTCATGATTAAAATAAGTTATGTTTTTGAGGTTAGTTTTTGTTTATTTCTAATATTTTATTAATAATGTTAGGTTTATTATTAATTATTTGCATTGGCAAGAGAAAGTTGTGTGAGTGTTTCACACCAGATTTTTAAATTATAAGTACTTAAAGTACTAAAAACATCAGTCGTGATATGATGTAGGCCTAACAATTTCATTTATAAAAATACTTTTAAAAGTGTTTTGTATTTAAATACTATTGAAAGTATTTTGTTGTTACTTTTTAATCAGCGTGTACACACTTTTACATAATGCGCATGATCAGTGACGTCATTATTTGTTTACATTAGGAGCAAACTTAGAGAGGCAGGACTGTAGATGAGATTATTTTTTTTGTTTATTTCTTATGTTCTGTTACTAATATTAGGTTATATTGTCAATTATTTGTATTGACCTCCGGGCCAGCCCAGTCAGTCAGCTGGTAGCAAGTCGCTATTATTTTTTAAGTAACACCGGTTGGGCAAGCGACTTTGTATGGTGACCAGCTGACAGCCATCCGTGAAAAAACTCTACTGGGGGTCTCTGTTCAAACTCATGCCTAATCCACTTCAAAAACACAGCAATCGAATTGGGTAGTTGTCAATAATGTACAGTTCCGGAGAACAAAAGCTAAAAAAAAAAAAAAAATTATTTGTATTGGCAAGAGAAAGTCGTTTGAGTCTTTTACATCAGATTATATTTTTAGTTCACGAATTGACCTGCTATGGATCACGTTACCAAGTTGTTCCTCTGGCCTACTGTATTTGCCAGCTTCCCTTGCGTTCGGCCCATAACGCCTTCATTCTCGCGCTTTGTTGGTGTCTCCTTTCCTCTGACCATTCGCCGCCATTTCCCCGGCGCATCCTCCTGCTCTCGATCGCCCCAGATTCCCTTATCACTGCTCTATAGTGCTCTCTGTCCTGTGTGTCCCGCGGTGTTAATCCTATCTGTTCCAGATCCAGTTTAGTTTCCTTGGCCCATGTGTAGTTCTTCTTTCCCCGGTTCACAAAGTCGAATACCTGTTTGACCAATCTATTGTTACTCATCCTGCTGAGATGCCCAAAGAATGCCAGTCTGCGCTTCCTCATCCGTGAGACGATGCTCTCTGAGAATTTATACACGTCTTGGTTGTGCTGCAGTCTCCATCCCTCCGAGGTCATCCTGCCCCCCATTATCTTCCGTATTATCTTCCTGTCCAATTCCTCAACCTTCCTGAGGCCCCTATTGAGAAGCAGCGTTTCACTGGCGTACAGTGCTTCGGGTTGAATTACCGTGTGATAGTGTCGCTTCTTAGCATTTTTGGAGATGCACTTCTTGCTGTATACGCTTCGTGTTGTCCTAAAAGCGTTCCACATCTTCCGTATTCTTTCCTCTATCCCGGGCTTATCCAGACCGTTTGTGTGGATGTGTTCTCCCAGATACTTAAACGATTCGACCTGTTGCAATGTTCCTATGTTAGTCTCGATGTCCTCTTGTGTTTTGTGGCTTGTTATGAACTTTGTTTTTTCTGCCGATATATATAAACCCACTGTGTTGGCCACTTCCTCCAGTAGGTTAACCACCTGTGCTGCCTCCTCCAGAGTGTCGGTTATTATGGCGAAGTCGTCCGCGAAAGCCAGGCAATCTATTGTGAGTCCCTGTTTCTTATATCCTAGATATATTGGCTCTATTGCCGCCTCCCGCATCCGCTTTCTCCAGTCCCTAACTATTTGTTCCAGCACGCAGTTGAAGAGTATAGGGGAGAGTCCGTCCCCCTGTCTCACTACCGTTTTAATCTCGAATGGTTTTGAGATTTCCTGTCTTGAGATTTCCAGATTATATTTTATTAACCTTGGAAATATGCTTAGTTTTTAATGATTACTTGAAATAATCACTGATTAATGAAGTACGTAGTAATGGTTTAGAATAAATCACTTGATGGATTGTTGTGTTGGTTGCAGGTGATCGAACGATATACACGGAGAGAGGATGCGCTGGTTCCAACGATGAAATCGGAAACAGAATAGGCAATGGATGTGCCAGAATGGAAGACAACACACACATTTGTTTCTGTGATTACAACCTGTGCAACAAAGCGCCTAAGCTGTTGACACCCGTTTTCAATACAACTATTTTCTGTTTGTTCATTGTACTGATGTTTTCTATGGTCCTTACTAACGGCTCATCCCGTATCGTAGCAATATTAAAAATCTAATAAGAAACACTCACACAAGTTTTTCATGCAAATGTAAATATTTATAATAATGTAAATATTTAAATATTGTAAATAATACCAACACCGGGATGGTCTAGAGGTAAAGTCGTCGCCAAAATAAGCTGTTTAACAGCTGATTTTCGGAGACGAAGGTTCCTGGTTCAAATCCTAGTAAAGGTAGTTACTTTTATACGGATTTGAATACTAGACAGTGGTTACCGGTGTACTTTGATGGTTGGGTTTCAATTAACCATACACTCTCAAGAATGGTCGACCTGGGTCTGTACAAGACTACACCTAATTTACACGTCATACACATCATCCTCATCTGATTGGGTCATGTATGGTTCAAATGATGAAATAGGAAACAGAATAGGCAATGGATGTGCCAGAATGGAAGACAACACAAACATTTGTTTCTGTGATTACAACCTCTGCAACAAAGCCCCTAACCTGTTGTTGACACCCGTTTTCAATACAACTATTTTTTCTGTTTGTTCATTGTACTGATCTTTTCTATGGTCTTTACTAACGGCTCATCCCGTATCGTAGCAATATTAAAAATCTAATAAGAAACACTCACACAAGTTTCTCATGCAAATGTAAATATTGAAAAATACATCCTATGTTTAATTATGAGTAAACATTGTGTTGTTTAGGTGATCAGCAGAAAGGCTGGTTTGAACCTGTAGAGGTTTTACTAAGTAAAACGAGGAGTCACATGGTTTACCATTGCCACAACTCACTGAGTGGAAAAGTATGCTTATCAGCATGCCAGGCCTTTTGAAAAGCAAATATTTTCCACTCTAGAAATGACACCTTCACTTCATTCACCGCAGGGTCTGGCTGTATAATGAAATTCATTACTTTCAGAGGAGACAACTCTGATTAGTGTCTTTCGTACCTCTTACCTCTTCTGTTCTTAAATGATTCAGTCATTTAATTGGCTGACAATGTGATAAGAAACAGAATATTTATTTGAGCTCTGCAACGAACAGATTGAGAGTAAATAATTTGATTCTCCATCGTTTGTTATGGGCATGGAAAAGAAACAGACAGGTTTTTAGATGCAAGAGAATGACTCTGAAAACGTTTAATACTATTTAGATACCTATTTAAGATATATTTAGATATTAACAGTTAATTGTGTATTCACAACATCATAATTTGCCATTTTTATAAACAAGTTTAACCCACCGGGTTGGTGTAGAGCTAAAGTCGTCGCCAAAATCAGCGGTTTAACAGCTGATTTTTGGAGACAAAGATTCCTGGTTCAAATCCTAGTAAAAGTAGTTACTTTTATACGGATTTGAATACTAGACAGTGGTTACCGGTGTACTTTGATAGTTGGGGTTCAATTAACCATACTCTGTGAGTGTGTCTGTAGAAGACTACACAGTCTCATTTACACGTCATACACATCATCCTCATCTGATTGGGTGATGGGGTTGCTTATTGTTCTCAATTGAACAGATTGCAACTGTCACACATTAGGGATTACAAAAACAAAGAGAAAAATGTTTAATTATGAGTAAACATCGTAATATTAAAAAGATAACCTAACTTACAATTGTTAGGCTATAATAGTTATTTTTTTCTTGGATGAAGATTGCTGGTGGTTCAAATACTAGTAAAGGATATTACTTTTATAAGGATTTGAATACTGGAGAGTGGTTAACGTTGTACTTTGATGGTTAGAGTTTAATTAACCTAAAAAAATTAACATTAAAAAAATACAGTAAACGAGACGATTTTAAAAAAATCGTAGAACTAGTTTTTGAGAAAATTGTAAAAAAGTGAAAAATTACACGAATAAACTGCTGACCGATTTTAATGAAATGCTTGTGTCGGGTCCGGTAGTAGTGTCTAACTTAAGTTTTAAGTTTCAAGTTCGTACGATGTTCCGTTCTTGAGATATTCTGTTCACACACACACACTGACCAATTGCTAAAAACAACTTTTTTGGGTTGAGGAGGTCTGTTTAAGTGTATAGTGGGTGAATAGTGCATTTGTTGTTATCGACATGAAAACAATACTTTCCTTCCTATATATTCACATAGGCAAGAGAGAGTAAAATGTGACTGGCGAAGCATACAGGATAACAGTGGTAGGAGAGCGAGTGTTGACAAGGTTTCCGGCCAGTCATTGGCTAGCTATAAAGTGGGTAGGGGCAACGCGTACGTTCACAGCTCAACGTTTAGCCCTTTAGCCGGGTTTAGTTTACACGGGTTGAGTATTTTAGTAGAGTAGCAACGGTCGAGTGATTTACTAATTTAGTAACAGTCCGCACATGTAACTAAGGCAGCCAATTTAGTGCATTGTTGTGGCTCCACTCCACGGAGGTGGGATCTTGCTCGTAAATTACTCTGTGCATAGTGGTGGGGGTAAGCTTCTAAACTGAGCACTCGACTAAAACGACGAGTCCAAACAAGTCGAGTACTAAAATTACTAATCTACACCAATAAAATACTCGACCCATGTAAACTAGACTTTAGGCCTAGTGATTAGTGATTTACTCTGTAGAGAAAAATGCTCTTATTAAAAGTTGTAGATCTTTTAATTTTTTATATATATTTCATTATATACACTTTTGTCGTAAAATGCATACTAAGGCCGAAATCTTTAAAAAATCGACTTTTCACACGTTTTCGTGAGAAAAAAACAGAAAATCGCTAATTACCGCTAAACTAAGCGTTTTACAAAAAAAAGCTTGAAATAAAAGTTGTAGGTTTTTAAATTCTCTACAACTTTTATTATATAACATTTTGCGCTAAAATGCATATTAAAGCCGCAATCTTAAAAAAAAGGTTTTTACGTAAAAACAGCCTTACCCAGAATTTCAGCAAACATGGCGCCTACCCTATCTTGTAGAGAATAAAAAGTTTAGTAAATGAGACGATTTTTAAAAAAATCGTAGGACCAGTTTTTGAGAAAATTGCAAAAAAGTGAAAAATTACACGAATAAACTACTACTTCCGGTTGACCGATTTTGATGAAAATGTTCGTGTCGGGTCCGGTAGTGGTATGTAACTTAAGTTTCAAGTTTCAAGTCCGTACGATGTTCCGTTCTTGAGATATTTTGTTCACACACAGACACACACACACACAGACACACACACAGACCAATCGCTAAAAACATGTTTTTTGGGTTCAGGGGGTCTGAAAACGTATAGATCCGGTGAAAACTCGATTTCTTTAAATCGGCATGAAAACAATACTTTCCTTCCTATATATTCATATAGGCAAGAGAAAGTAAAACAAGAAAAGAAGTCATCAGTATAGGCTATGGTCCAACTGTAATGCAATTACTGCTAATGCAGACTGTGAAGGATGAATTTTTTTTTTTGTAACGTATGAAAATATGCCAAGTTTGAATGGGATTCGAACCCAAGACCGCATGATGAGAGGCGAGTACGTTACCAACTACGCCAATGCGGCCGGCACAGTCACATTGTAAAATACTTCAAAGTGAACTAAACACGTGTCATTGAAAAATGAAAGAAAGACCACCGGGTTGGTCTAGAGGTAAAGTCGCGTGAGTCAGCTGTTTAACAGCTGATTTCGGAGACGAAGGTTCCTGGTTCAAATCCTAGTAAAAGTAGTTACTTTTATACGGATTTGAATACTAGACAGTGGTTACCGGTGTACTTTGATGATTGGGGTTCAATTAACCATACTCTCTCAGTTTGTAAAAGACTGCACAGTCTCATTTACACGTCATACATATCATCGTCATCTCATTGGGTCATCTCATTGGGTTGCTTATTGTTCTCAATTGAACAGATTGCAACGTTCACGTAAATTAGGAATTAAAAAAAAATTTGAAAGATGAAAAACATATGATGTTAGTAAATAAACATTCGGTTAAAAATTTTAAAATGTCAACAGTATAAAAATGATAAATGTTGTTAAATTCAAACCAAGTGGATTACATTTTACAGTGGTACTGATTACATTCGTTTTATGTATTTGGATTTTGATGGACAGCTGCCGAGGTGATGAAACAGGAGTCAGATATTGTTACCAATGTGTGTCATCGGAGACTAAAAGTTGCCATCCATCAAGATTCAGATGGTTAAGAAAAAAGAAACGAGAATCTTTTATACGTCGTTGTCCTCATAATGGAACAACTCTTTGTTTTATTTACGCGCAAAAATCAAGAAGTAAGTAAATATTTAGATAAACTAATTACAGTCCAGCCTCTCTTAGTTTGCTCCTAATGTAAACAAATAATGACGTCACTGAGCATGCGCATTATATAAAAAAGGGCAACTAATGTATTAAGATATTTATCGCATAAGACAAGCCGAACATATCGTACGCTACAAATATCTTACAATAAATGTCGCTGTATCACTGGTGTGCGGCAAGTTTTCACCAGCAATGTGTTTTGTATTGAGCAAGCAGACATCTATCGCATAGGTGTGCACTCCGCCTTATAGGAACTTGAATAATGTTGGCCTACTTCTAGTGCCAGAACAGTAAGATATTTCTTTTGTTTTTATGTCAAGCCCTGGTAAGTGTATACTTACCAAGGAATGTTTATTGAAATGAGAATCACATAATGTTTAGTGGTAAGATTGCTTATTAAAACAACTTGCAGCCCTATGTAACAGGAAAATGTGTCGAATAAATTATCTTAACTTTATATTGGCATGAATGCTTGCTTTCCCGTAAAAAACTGGAATTTTCTAAGCACTGCACAAAAGTAACAACAAAACAACAGTAATGTACGCTGGAATGAATCATTACCACATTGTGTAACTCACAAAGCAAATGGTCACTGCGCGCTTATTTTAAAATGTGGATAGCGTACTTACCAGAGAACATCTGTTGTTGTTTAGGTCATCAGCCAAAAAGCTGGTTTGAACGTGTAGAGGTCTTACTAAGTAAAACGAGTAGTGAGCTGGTTTACAATTGCCTTCCTCACCGAGTGGAAAAGTACGCTTATCAGCATGCCGGGCCCTCTGAAAAGCTCATATTTCCCACTCTGCAAATGACACCTTCACTTCATTCACCACAGGGTCCAACTGTATAATGAAATTCATTACTTTCAGAGGAGATAACTGTGATTAGTGTCACAATACACCTCTACCTCTTCTCTTCTTAAATTATTCAGTCATTTAAGTTGCCTGACGATGTGATAAGAAACAGAACTATTTATTTTAGCCCTGCAACTAACAGATTGAGTGTAAAATAATTGACACTCCACCAGTCTGTTATGGGCAGAAGAAACATCTATAAAACCATAAAATGCCAATAGGGTTCAACTGTATAGCTTATTATTTTAAAAAGTAGACCTTATTGCCAGTGGCAAGTAAGCTACACTTACCAAAGACCTATAAAGGGTACACATTATTTTCCCTTTGTTTGAACCACTACATACTATTATATGATATACGGGGTGATTCAAAACTAAACGGCAATCTCTTGGGATCTCATTCTATAGCTAAAAATAAGAAAAAAAGTTCTTGTAAACATATCCTGAAAGTACTTAGTTAGCGAGTTACGGCTAGCGAAAAATTTCACCTAGAACTCTGTACCCTCGGTGAAGTAAGGCCGTATAAAAATTTTAAAGGTTGTTACAAAGATACAAATACGATTGTTTCTTATGTTTTTTTATCTGAAAAATTGAATAAAAGTGGTTCCAGAGCTGTAAATGCAATACTTTCAGAGATATCTTACATAAAACATAAGAATTGGTGCAAAGAAATAACACATTTTTGTGTTTAACGTAAGATTACTTCCATAAATGGTAAATAAAGGTGTATGTAAACAAATGTTTTATGTAAGATATCTCTGAAAGTTTTGCGGGGGGTCTGTTTACGTGTAGATCCGGTGAAGAGTGTATTTGTTGTGATGGACATGAAAACAATACTTTCCTTCCTATATATTCATATAGGCAAGAGAAAGTAAAAATGGTCACTCTAGGAAACTAATGGTTTTGTGAGCTCGGATAGCAACATCATAGACATAATGACATAGGCTACTTACTATCTACATAAACGTAATAGACGTAATGAATCTGAATTACATAATGATAGACAGATTATTATTACGTAATGACAAGAGTGAAAACAAAGCGTATTTATAGTGCATGAGTTGCACATTAGAGTAGCGATTGTATACTTTTGTGACGGTAACGTCGTTGCATGGCGAGGGGTGAAGAGTGGAGTAGAGTGGATAAACACAGAAGCTGCTTGTGCCAATTCCAATTGGATATTTTTGATTTTCACGGCAGTTTCTTTTACATGTATTGTTGTTGCAGGAGGAAGAGAGAAATTTACGAGACGTGGTTGCAGGGATCCAAGAAGCAACCTGAGTACAGGCTGTGAAAAACAGGGCCGATTAACAAAAATCTGCAATTGTGATCGGGATTTGTGTAACCATAGCACTGATTATTTCGTTCATACATTTAATACGTTCATCAGCACAATCATTATTTTATTTATACTTAAATAATTTATTAAACTATCATAAATTTTGACATCCACTTTATTGGTGACAATTTTAAAAATTATCTTCTTTCATTTTCCTTATTCCGTCTGTCCGTTACGACAACGGAAATCAATTATTGGTTTTCGGGCTCGTAATCTATAGTATTCAGATGAACTGTAGTTCCCTAACCGTGGGAGTGAGAGAATGCATAACGCTCTCACTCGCACAAGCCATACGCACCGTTCCAATAACATTGTCGTGTAATTTTACTCATTGTTGTGAGCAAGCGTTTATGCACGCAGTTACTTAAACTAACAAGCAAGATAACGACTGTAGTATGTTTTCAGATTTGGATTATTACGGTAAAGACCTTTAAGCGCATGCGTAGTTATGCCACATATCTCCCCTCTGCCTCGCTCGGCTGTAGGACATCAATTCATCTGATACCTATAACTCATAAAGCAAATGGTCATTGCGCACTAATTTCAAAATGTGGATAGCCCCCACTTACTTACCAGAGAACACCTTCTATTAAACCATAAAATGCCAATAAGGTTCAACTGCACAGCTTATTGTTTTAAAAAAATCGACCTTATTGCCAGTGGTAAGTATACTTACTTACCACAGACCTATTAAGGGTTAATAGACTAAAGTTTAAAATTACAAGTAAAAGATTTACAAAATAAATAATAAACTAATTATTACGAAGTAATACAGTAAATAACTTAAACAATTTACTTAGTACTATAGGGTGATTCAAAAAGAGCGCCGGTTTTGATATATCAAATTAAGAGATTTATTTTATTGAAAAACTGAAAATAAATACATCAACAAGTTCATCTTACCTTCCGATTTCATGTATGAAAAATGATGTCATGCATGTGTCCTTCTCTACTGCGCTGGCACGCATCAACTCTGTCCATGAAATTGGATATTACTGCACGACAAGTTTCGACTTCCATTTGCCCGATAACCCGTCGAATTTCCTCCTTCAAGTCATTGATGTTTCGGGGTTTATTGGCATACACCAATGACTTCAGATGACCCCAAAGATGAAAGTCACAAGGCGTCAAGTCACATGACCTTGGTGGCCATTGATGGTCGGAATTACGAGAAATGATGCGATCCTGGAACCGTTCACGGAGCAACAACATTGTTTCTCGTGCAGCAACTGAATTTTATACGGGTGATATTGGAGATCGTACCGAAGAATTCTCCGTACAGAAGAACATCGTAAACTCAATTGTTGAGAACGGCGACGTATTGATTTTGCTGGGCTTACAGCCACACTGTCACGAACCAACGCAACGTTCTGCTCAGTTCGGCCAGAACGACGACGTCCAGAACTTTTAAGGTCGACTGTTGAACCCGTCTCAAAAAACTTTTTCATGAGCCTGCGAACTGTTGATTCATTCGGTGCTTCATTACGTCCTAGAGTACCGCGAAGTCGCCTGACAGTAGCCGCATAACTCTCTCCACTCTGGTAAAATGTTTTAACGATTAACACTCGTTGTGCAATAGTAAACTTCTCCATGGTTAGACACAGACTGCGAGAGTACTACACTGCGAACAAGAGAAACTACAACTGAATCGTCAATCGGAATGTTCTCCGAAATAGAAATGAGGTCTAACAATGTTGCCAACCGATAAACAAAAATTTACCAGCCGTTCAAAAACCGGCGCTCTTTTTGAATCACCCGTTACTTACAAATAATTATATAGAATGCAAATACACAATGCATACAATAAAACTGAATAATAATAGTTGACCAACACAATGCCCGGGTACGTTGACCTTCTCTAACGCCCAATAGCACTCGTAACAAACACTCGTCAAAGATCAAACGAATACTAACTCTCTGACCGCCTCGAGGGATCTCTTTATATAGGTAGATCAAAGAAACATTCTTCAGTTCAGCCGTTCTTAGTTTGCTCCTAGTGTCAACAAACAAAAGCCACCTACTACAAGGTGCACGCTAGAGTCTGCGACTTTACGGATGTCCTATTCCTATTAAGTTAACAATTTTTTAAATTATAGGAACTTACAGTACTAAAAACATCAGTCATGATATGATGTAAGCCTAACAATTTCATTTATAAAAATACTTTTAAAAGTATTTTGTATTGAAATACTTTTGAAAGTATTTAGTTGTTACTTTTTAATCAGCGTGTACATATTTTGATATGATGCACATGCTCAGTGACGTAATTATTTGTTTACATTAGGAGCAAACTAAGAGAGGCTGGACTATAGAAAAACGGAGATCTATTCCATACAAAAATAATTTTTATTTATTTTTTTTTTATTGAGTGAATGATGCCTACATAAGCCTTGAGCTTGTGCGTAGGTAAAATGATATGTGGTGATTTACAGATGAAAAAATGCCAGATCTGACCGGGAATCGAACCCGGGACCCCGGCATAGTAGCCAGTTGCGCTGACCACTA
Organism: Catonia carolina; assembly: GCA_035578175.1. Taxonomy (NCBI): domain Eukaryota; kingdom Metazoa; phylum Arthropoda; class Insecta; order Hemiptera; family Achilidae; genus Catonia; species Catonia carolina. Next base: position 1,313,123 of record JAQMRL010000002.1, on the reverse strand, counting down.
CACCTACACCACGGGCCGGCCGAAAGATCATAACTAATGTAAACAAATAACAATAGAATAAATAAACGCCGACCGCATTGGCGTAGTTGGTAACGTGCTCGCCTCTCATCATGCGATCTTAGGTTCGAATCCCATTCAGGTACGGCATATTTTCATACGTTACGAAATTCATTTCATCCTTCACCGTCTGCATTAGCAGTAATTGCAGAACAGTGGGATGTTAAACAAAAATTGAATAAAAGGGTGTTACAGGCAATCAACCGACTCTTTCACAAATAGTTGTACAACAAAGACCCTTTTAAAATCCCTTAATAAATAGGTATTCTTTTATAACTCACCCCACTGTTACTTTGTCACTCTATTATCTACTCTTTTAACATTTTATGAATGAAGTACTAGAAATTACACGAACCACACCCTTCTTTGATTATTGTCAATAATATTTGGTTGGAACGAAAACATGGTCGCAGAATGATTCTGATATTCAGGTTAGCCAACCGTTTGTTTATAATCAGACTGATATCGATATGTAAACATTTTTTTTCATTTCTAATCTGTGTACGTTGCAATCTGTTCAATTTAGAACAATAAGCAACCCTATGACCCAATGAGATGAGGATGATGTGTATGACGTGTAAATGAGACTGTGTAGTCTTCTACAGACCCAGGCCGACCATTCCTGAGAGAGTATGCTGTTAATTGAAGCCCAACCATCAAAGTACACCGGTAACCACGGTCTAGTATTCTAATCCGTATAAAAGTAATTACCTTTACTAGGATTTGACCCAGGAACATTCGTCTCCAAAAATCAGCTGTTAAACAGCTAATTTTGGCGACGACTTATGTAAACATTTATAATTAAATTCTTAGTTTTCATAAATTATTATAATTGGCGTATTCGAATTGAAATCTTATTTCTAAAACTATTAAATTAAATAACTTAATAATCTCAGCAAATAATAAGCAATGAGCTGTTACTTAGTGAATAGCATGCTAAGTCGCGGCTTTGCACGCGAAACCACAAAAATAAAATAATTGTCGAAACCAAACACTTAAATCTACGTTGAATAAAATGAAAGTGAAAATAAAATATCAAAGCAATTGATCACTCACCAATTAAAAGAAAATTAAAACAATTTAAAGAAATACGCAACTTTACTTTTGTAAAATACCGTACTAAACAAGACAAAATCGTATCTAAAGTCCAGCCTCTCTTAGTTTGCTTCTAATGTAAACAAATAATGACGTCACTGAGCATGCATGCGCATTATATCAAAATGTGTACACGCTGATTAAAAAGTACCAACAAAATACTTTTAAAAGTATTTTTCTAAATGAAATTGTTAGGCCTACATCATATCATGACTGATGTTTTAAGTAGGCTACTTTAAGTACTCATAACTTAAAAAATAGTTAACTTAATAGGAATACGACATCCTTAAAGTGGCATACTCTAGCGTGCACCCTGTAGTAGGTGGCTTTTGTTTGTTGACAGACACTAGGAGGAGCTAACTAACAACGGCTCAACTGTACATAATAAAATTATCATGTGATGTTGTCACCAGCTGATCCTTAGCACCACGTCGCCATTTGCTAAATCATATCACTTTATTTATGACAAATCTTTATTTGAATCACATCAGCTGGTTTAAAAGCACCAGATTATCTAACCTCATAAAAGCCTTAATGTAGGACATAAACATTATTTTCAACCCTTTAGGGCTAACTTTTCAAGGGTTTCAATAGCCTAAAACCTGCACTAGCATCATAATTACAACATAAAAAACTGCATGAAAATTGATTCAGTAATTTAGGAGATAAAGGGGAATACACACACACACACACACGCGCGCACGCATACATATACACACAAATAAACAGTATAAAGAAAATACAAGAAAAAATAAAGAATACAGATTAAAATAAAGAATATAAAAGTAATATCTACATAAACCATCAAATAAATCAATTAAAAAGACATATTTTATTTACAACACAAAATTAAGTTTTATTCGAAAGTTTAAAATTATCAAACAAAAAGTAATTTTCATGGAAGCGAATGCACGTTTGAATCTGCGTCCTTTTGACCGGATCGGTTTGAAGAGACGAGGTTGTGTTTGCGCTCTGTTTCATTTACGTGAATATTATTGAAAACATTAATAACTCTAATAATTTAAACATAGTATAAAGTCACTGCCCATAACAGACAGGTAGAGAGTCAAATTATTTACACTCAATCTTTTAGTTGCAGGGCTAAAATAAATAGTTGTGTTTCTTATCACATGGTCAGCCGATTTAATGAGTGACTCATTTAATAAGAGAAGAGGTAGAGGTGTACTGTGACACTAATCACAGTTATCTCCTCTGAAAGTAATAAATTTCATTATACAGCCAGACCCTGTGGTGAATGAAGTGAAGGTGTCATTTGCAGAGTGGAAAATATGTGCTTTTCAGAGGGCCCGGCATGCTGATAAGCGTACTTTTCTATTCAGTGAGTGAGTTGTGGCAATGGTAAACCACCTCACTCCTCGTTTTACTTAGTAAAACCTCTACAGGTTCAAACCAGCCAACCAGGCTGATGCCCTAAACAACAGTATAAAGTCTTAGAACGACCGCATTTGAAGGAGAAAAAAGTTTGTTCTATGAAGACAATGCACGCACTAGGGTGCACTAGGGTTCACACACGAGGGATGAGCATCGATAGCCGATGTTTTTAAAACATCGATGTTTTCAGTTGGATGTCGATGTTTTTACCATCGATGGTAATAGGTCGATGTTAATTGGGCATCGATGTTTTCTGTACTGATGTAGGGAATTTTATTTGTTGCTCAGAACATGTTTGCTATCCTGATTAGAGCGTTTGGGCTTTGAGGGAATTACCCGCCATCCAGCCCTAATGTTTTGTTTCAGTTTGACCTTGACTGTCTGTTATCTGTCCTTTAGTATTTTTCACTCTTAGTATTTTGTTCCTTGTTTATTTAAAACCTATTTAATTAGTTAGTGTTTTGTAATTTTTGCCATGGTGACAACACGTGTTGTCACCATGGCAAAAATTCGTAAATTCGGGTACGAACTGCTACCCCAGCCAGTATATTCTCCAGATTTAGCCCCCAGCGACTATTACCTGTTCCCAAATCTGAAGAAATGGGTGAGCGGTAAGAGATTTGGGTCGAATGAAGAGGTTATCACTGAAACGTACCCCTTTTTTAATGGCCTTGAGAAACCCTATTATTTTGACGGAATTAAAAAATTGTAAAATCGCTGGACTAAATGCATCTAGCTAAAAGAAGACTACGTTGAGAAATAAAACGTATTGTGACAATATCGAAGAGGAATACGTGTTCGAGAGCAACTGAACAATTAAAACGCTACATGACTTTCTCTTTCCGATGTAAAAATGACCAATTTTTATAAGGAGTAGGCCTATATATACCATGCGTTCTGAAAGTCGCTGTGCACCAAGTGACATGACAGGGAATAATTTCATGGCTAGGTTGGTAGCTCTGTGCTGTTCAATTGTTGCCGAACACGTCGAGGCCTGTCAGTCATTGAGTTGAAGTTGTATATGTTTCATTTATTGCAGTTCTGTTGCACGTTTTTTGTTGTTGGACGCGATGATTCTTTCAGTAGATGAGCGCATTTTCCTCGTTGAATACGTATTTCGCGAAGATGACAAGTACAGTGATTTAGTGAAGCGCAAATTTTCTGAAAAGTTTCCAGATTCAATTATTCCTCACCGTAATGCAGTACGAACACTGATAGAAAAATTTCGGGCAACTGGCTCTGTTGAGGACGCTGAACGTAGTGGTAGGCCCCCTAAGCTAGACGAACAAAAGCTGCTGGATATTTCTGATTCTATGGCACAAAGTCCAAAAAAATCAATGCGTAAGTTAGCACAACAGCATAATATCGGACTTGCTACCGCACATAAAGCTGTCAGACAAGAACTTAAACTATTCCCATACAAAGTGAGGTGTGTTCAAGAGCTGAAACCTTCAGATAATGACAAGAGACTAAATTATTGTCATTGGTTTCAACGTTTCATCAACCAAAATTCCGAAGACATCCTTGACGTAACGTTTTATACAGATGAAGCGTGGTTTCACTTGGGAGGGTATATAAGTTCACAAAATACTCGAGTATGGTCGACAACTAACCCTTGCGCTTTACATGAACAGTCCTTACACGAAGCAAAAATTGGAGTCTGGGTTGCTGTGAGTAGAGCACGTATTGTTGGACCAATTTTTTTTGCAAACACGATCAATAGTGAACGTTATTGTTCTGATATTTTAGAGAACTTTACGCATCAAATAACACAAGTGGAAATGAATAATGGTTGGTTCCAACAAGACGGGGCAACAGCACATACATCTAACATTTCAATGGCTTTCCTGCGCAACGTGTTTGGTGAACGAATAATTTCAAAGAATTTGTGGCCTGCAAGATCTCCTGATCTGACTCCCCCCGATTTCTTTTTATGGGGTGCGGCGAAACAAACTGTGTATCGGAACAGACCACACACGATTGACGAACTTAAAGCCGCAATAACGGCATACATTCAAGGAATCACTGTTCTTCAGTTGCGTAAGGTGTTTGCAAACAAAATGAAACGAGTGCAATGCTGAATTGATGCCAATGGAGGTCATTTCGAACACCTTCTATAAACAATGTAATCACGGTTTAACAATGTAATTAAGGTATTGAATAAATTTTTTTCCAAAATGCTTAGTCATTTCTTTATACATATTTTCATAAATCCATAGTCACAATTCCAGTGCACAGCGACTTTCCGAACGCACGGTATATAATTAATAAATGCCAATATCGAAGTAAGATGAAAGTGTATGTTCTAGGTTATAATTTTTAATAAAAAAAATGATCTGTTCCAAATTCATTACACTATTAATTCAGAACGACATATTTCTTGACCTAGTTTTACAAAAAAAAATTCCCATTCTGGAAAACCTTCAGATTTCAATTAGAAAAATCACTACTTAAAGTTGTTTTTAATGTACAAGTAAATTTTAAAAAGTTTACTAAAATTTAAAACATTATATTAAAAAGTAGGCCAAAGTTATATTGTAGATGTATAAATATTTATATTTCCTCTTTTTTATTTTTACTTAATCCAGTTTCAATTTGACTGACTGTTTTTGTTAGAATCTTGCCAGAAGGTAACATCATCCCCCTCCTGGATTAAGACCACTGGATTGATTGTCAACACTAGTATCAATATTTCCACCCTCTTCTCTCATGACCTCGCACTATTCTCTCCAATGCCAAGTTCATCTAGGAAGTCCTCTTCATTCTTCTTTACGCGAAGTCCATCTTCTTGTTGGCATTGGATGGCAGGTTGTGGCAGATGGCCGGAGTGGAAATACAATACTAGGTTGAACCAAACCAGATTAAACCAGTCCAGAGGAATGATGTCATCCTCATGAGAAGATTCATTAACGAATTAAAATTCAAGATGTAATTTTTAATAAATATTGAAATATCACGGCAAAATTTAATAAATTATAAAATATTGCATTAACATTTAACATTCATATTTATCAGTCAATATAAACAATTTAAATGAAATAGTTTTTGTTACCTTAGAAACACCTTACTTTTAAAACCTATTGTTAATTAGCCGATCGCATAGGCGTAGTTGGTAACGTGCTCGCCTCTCATCATGCGGTCTTGGGTTCGAATCCCATTCAGGCACGGCAAATTTTCATACGTTACAAAAAAAAATCATTTCATCCTTCACCGTCTGCATTAGCAGTAATTGCATAACAGTCGAACGTTAACCAATATATATATATATATATATATATATATATATATATATACTATATTCGGCCGAATAACCGCGCGCGGAATGGTTTACGATAAAGGGAATAGTTGACGTGGTCGTTGACCATAAGTGTTTTAATGTTTTTTGTTTTATATGTGTTGTGTTTTTTAATTTTATTCCTGATGATGTCTCCGTGAGAGACGAAAGATCTCGATACAATATAATACTCTGAGGTGAGTTTATATTTAATCTTGTTTTGTTTTGGCTGTTCATTATCATATATGTAGTGGTGCAAACAAAGGAAAATAATGTTTAATAATATATATATATATATATATATATATATATATATATATATATATATATTATTGTGACGATATCGAAAAGGAATGTCTGTTCGAGAGGGTTCTAGGGGAACCGAGAGATTCATAAAAATGTTAAACAGTAAATAATAGAGTGACAAAGTAACAATAGGGTTAGTTATAAGAGGATATTTAAAAAGGGCCGTGTATAGTAAGATAGGGTCTTTTACAACTATTTGTGAAAGAGTCGGTTGGTTACCTGTAACACATTTTATTCACTTAGGGTCTATGACTTGTTTACACTAGTAAGATTTTTTCAGAACCATAAAAAGGATATTTCTATTTTATTATTGCATCGAATCTCTCTGTCTTTCCAGAAATATCTCTGATCTACCTATATAAAGAGAGCGATGTGACGATATCGAAGAAGAGTGTGGTTCGAGAGATTTCTTGAAATTTCGTAAAGTGTTGAATAGTAAATAATAGTGACAAAGTAATAATAGAGTTAGTTATAAAAGAATATTTAAAAAGGGCCGTGTATAGTAAGGTATGGTCTTTTTTGTAGACTACAACACACTATTTGAGAAAGAGTCGGTTGGTTACCTGTAACACATTTTATTCAATTATGACTTGTTTACACTAGTTCAAATTTCTCAAGTACCAATTAAAAGGATTATTTTATTATTGCATCGAATCTCTCTCTCTTTCGAGAAATCTCTCTCTTCACCTATATAAAGAGAGCCTCAAGTGCGGTCGGGGAGTAAGTATTCGTTTGATCTTTGACGAGTATTTATTGCGTACGCTATCGGTACGTTAGAAGAGGTCAACGGTTCCGAGGCATTGTATTGGTCAACTATTCTTATTCTGTCCTATTGTGTATGTGCATTCTGTATAATTATTTGTAAGTAGTACTAAGTAGTAAATTATTTAAGTTATTTATTGTATTACTTCATTGTAATTAGTTTATTATGTATTTTTTTAATCTTTTAGTTGTAATAAGTAAATACATGTAATTGCAAACGTTAGTGTATTAATTATTTAATTACCTAAATCCCGAAACGGACATTAGCGATAAGTTTCACAGTATTTTTTATTCAAAAAGTCACGACTTAGTGACGAGCATGCCCCGTCGCAGCTTTGCACGCGAAACCACAAAAAAGTTGTCCAAACCTAAAACTTAAGTCAAAATAAAAAACAAATCAATTGATCACTAATCAATTAAAAGAAAATTAAAACAAATTAAAGAAACATGGAACTTTACTTTTATAAAATACTCAAGAATACAAAATCGTATCTACATAAAAAAATAGAATAAAATATTATAATGTGATGATAATCACATCACAAATCACATCAGCTGGTTTAAAAGCACCACAATATCTAACCTCATAAAAACCTTAATGTAGGACATAAACATTATTTTCAACCCTTTAAGGCTAACTTTTTAAGGGTTTCAATAGCTTAAAAGCTACACCAGCATCATAGTTACAACATAAAAAATAAACTGCATGAAAATTGGTTCAGTAATTTAGGAGATAAAGGGGAACACACACACACACACACACACACACACACACATATACATCGAATTTTATATGTATAGATGAATGTTTTCAAATGACTAAATTTTTATTTATTTTTCGATTCCTAATTTGTGTACGTTGCAATCTGTTCAATTTAGAACAATAAGCAACCCCATCACCCAATGAGATGAGGATGAAATGTATGACGTGTAAATGAGGTGTAGTCTTGTACAGACTCAGGTCGACCATTCCTGAGAGAGTATGGTTAATTGAACCCCAATCATCAAAGTACACCGGCAGCCACTGTCTAGTATTCAATTCCGTATAAAAGTAACTACCTTTACTAGGATTTGAACCAGGAACCTTTGTCTCCCAAAATCAGCTGTTAAACAGCTGATTTTGGCGACGACTTTACCTCTAGACCAACCCGGTGGTTTAAAATGTGACCAACCCGGTGGGTTTCAAATGACTAAATGAATGAAAACTTGTAGTTACTGAGAAAAAGATGAAAACATTAACATTGTGATGTATTTTGGTGGGGAGTTACCCCCTTGAGATAAAGATAAGCCGTTTATACGTTTGTTATTTTTTTATTGAATCAGTAAAAGACAATAGAAAAGATCAGTACAATGAACAAACAGGAAATAATTGTATTGAAAACGGGTGTCAACAACAGATTAGGAGCTTTGTTGCAGAGGTTGTAATCACAGAAACAAATGTTTGTGTTGTCTTCCATTCTGGCACATCCATTGGCTAATCGGTTTCCGACTTCATCTTTGGACCCAGCACAACCTCTCTCCGTGTATATCGTTTGACCACCTTTCAACAAACACAACAATCCATCAACTAATTATTCTAAATCGTTAATATAGTTACTCGAGTCACGAGTTTGCTTTAGTTTGCAACGTGGTGGGTAATTGAAGGGTGCAGGTGAAAAACCAACTAAGTCACAAAACAGGGATTTCGCGGGAGGGCATATTAAAGTTTAAAACGATCTGAGAGAAAGAGAAATTGCCTTTTTACCTTACAGATAGGTTAGAGACTTGAAACAACATTATTTCAATAATTTTAATAAGTTATGGATCAAAATACCAACCGAACAAATTTATATAATTTTTTCCCGTAGTCATGACGAGCCTTTTTTTTGTTATTTTTCTTCGAATGGAAATTGTTGCCTTAGACTCAGTTGGTTGGCCTTGGACTCAGTTGGTCATTCCCCTGATTTGAATGGACTGAGTTGGTTTTCCCCTGTGCTGCAATATTTCAAATGGCTATATCTTGTGATTAAATTAGTTTTCTCCTGTAGTTCAGCACGTGAAAATATTTACCAAAGAGTATCAAATGGCATATTAATCTAAGTTTCGAATTTTTTAGGCTAAGTTGCTTTTACCCCTGTACCCTTCAATTGGTTTGCTGGTATTTCTCCCTCCACCTCCCATCCAATTGGTTGCCGTAAGGCATAGACCTGGAGGCCGTTCCAATGTGACGGCCACAGTCACCTTATTAACATCTAAACTAAGTTAGTTATATAATATAAAAGTTCGAGAACATACCGAAGAAAGAACAGGAGATCATGAGAAAAATTCTAGGTCCAAAATTAACAGAAGAAGGCTACAGGCTACACTCCAGAAAAACAACCGAGAAGATGTCTAACCTAGCGGAGGCAGACATACGGAAAAGAAGGCTGCAATTCTACGGACACATCAGTAGACTCCCCCCAACACGACTCACTAACGCGATTCTTACTTACATAGTTGTTTAAGTCATCAGCCAAAAGGCTGGTTTGAACGTGTAGAGGTTTTACTAAGTAAAACGAGGAGTAACGTGGTTTACTATTGCCAACACTCACTAAGTGAAAAAGTACGCTTATCAGCATGCTGGGCCCTCTGAAAAGCACATATTTTCCACTCTGCAAATGACACCTTCAATTCATTCACCACAGGGTCCAACTGTATAATGAAATTCATTACTTTCAGAGGAGATAACTCTGATTAGTGTCACAGTACACCTCTACCTCTTCTCTTATTAAATGATTCACTCATTCAATTGGGTGACCATGTGATAACCAACAGAACTATTTATTTTAGCCCTGCAACAAACAGATTGAGTGTAAATAATTTGACACTCCATCTGTCTGTTATGGGCATAGTAAACTTACATAGAAAAAGTTAAATCAACAACACCCCATGGATTACACAAGTGAAAATAGACTTAGATAAGGCACAAATAGACCCAACAGGTATTGGAGACAGAAACACATTCAGAAACAGGATAAACGAGTGGAATGTGATGCCAGAGAATGAGGTCCTTAAGAGGAGAGGGACGAAGTGGACAGAGGAGAGGAAGCAAACACATGGGGAGAGAATGAGAGAACTACGAAAAATGAGAAAGAATTCCCAAAAATGAGTCGGAAAGCTTTGTGCGATCCATCAGAATCCATACGCACATAATAATAATAAGAATAAAAGTTCGAGGGCGAGTTGGAGGGCGGTCGACCGACCTGGAGAGTGTGTACTGCTCGCCCTCTTGTCATGGATGTCTCTTGGGGCTCAAAGCCCACGTCAGAAATTAAGGGTCCTAACAGTCGTGAGAAAAGAAACAAAGCTAACTAATAGTATAAAATATTAGTTAGGATCTACAGTCGCCTTTAAATTATGTCCAGCAAGTGTTTGTACACCATACAAGGTGATTCACGAAGATATGCAGAAACTTTAGGAGCTCATTATACATGTAAAAGTAATGAAAAAAGTTTATATAAACATGGGTCCGGAAATGCTTCGTTTCCGAGTTACGGCTAGCGAAAGTTTCGCCCGGGTTTCAGCTCACCAGGTGAAATGAGGTCTTCCTGAAATTCTGGTAAGGTAGATTAAGTGGCGAATTCAATCATTTCTTATGGTTTTTGATGTGATAAATTGAATAAAACAGGTCCAAGAACTGTAAGTTAAATAGTTTTAAAGAAAACCAGTGTCAAATGCAAAAAAATGGAGTGAAAACACATTTTTTCATCTTTGGGCAAGAATAACTTTGTTATTTGACTTGTGAGTTGGACGTTGAACAGTAAGGTCGTGTTGTCTGTTGCTCCGCTCTGCGTTATCTACAATACCTACTGTATTAAACTAATTACGTGCGGCTGCGTGTTTATCGGTTAAAGTTAAATTTATACAGTGTAACTGTGTTTTATTATTTCGTATTATTATTTCTATTATTTTATTATTTCTTTATATTGGAGTTCTCCTGGTGCAAGTTGTTTATTTCCCCAATTTTTATGTCAAATATTAAGGGCTGTTTTTCGCCAAGTGCCGGGGGAAAACGAGGCAGATCATTTAGTTCTCCTGAACAGGAACTTAAAAAAATCAGCAAAAAAGGTTCAAAATAGTGAAGAAATGGTGGACATACAGGCGATAGTTAAAGAAATTGAGAAAGTTATGGACAAAAAGTTAGCTTTTTTAGCATCCAAAAGTGATCTTAATGGAATAAAAGAAGAACTTATATTGTTGCGTAGGGAAAATAGTGAACTAAAGGAAGAAATTGACAAACTAAAAATGCAAAATAACGAAGTAAGAGCCTGCATGAACGATCTGGAAAATCGAAATCGGCGAAATAACCTGATTTTTATGGGATTGAACTATAGGGAATCGGATAGTGCGGTGGACGTTATTAAAAACTTTTGCGAGAGTACTTTTGGCCTTCGTAGTGACGTTTGGATAAATAGGGCGCACCCTTTGGGGAAAAATAGAAAGGGGGCTCCGTTAATCGCGCATTTTCCTGTGGACAGTGACGTTAATTTTATTTTAAAAAATTGTTTCAAGTTAAAGGGAACAAAGATCGTAGTTCATCGTGACTTTTCGAAGGCCACAAGAGAGAAACGAGCAAAGTTATATGGAATTAAAAGTCAAATTAGTAAAGTATCGCCAGCAATGAAATGCAATGTTGCACTGGAGAAACTCATCGTGCAGGAGAAAGTGTTCACGTGGGAGGATGGAGTTTTAAAATGCGGCAAGGACAATGGTTTTCAAGTCCTGTCAAAAATGATTGGACAGGAATTTACTGATCCGTCGGAAAAAAATAAGCAGAAGCGGGATGACGAAGCTTGAAAAAACGACGTCTGCCGGAATATGTCTCTAGATTTAAGTATTTTATGTTATAATGTCGCCGGTCTGCAAGGTAAGAGTATTGCTTTCTTTAATTTTGTTAAGGGTTTTGATGTTTTTTGCCTGGTAGAAACTTTCTGTGAAGAGAAAAATTTTGAAAATTTCTCTAAATATTTCTCGGAATATAATCTATACTGGGAACCGGCTGTGCGTTCATCCAATTACGGTAGAGCGAAAGGGGGAATCCTTTTAGGTTGGAAATCCTCGTTAAAGGCTTGGTTAGACTATACAGTTCTTGGGGGGAGAAAAGTAATAAAGTTAGTATTAAACGGCGAGGTTTACTATATTTTACCTGTTTATTTATCGGGAGGGAAAGAGGAACAATGGGAACTAGATTTTTTAGAGCTAGAGCGCTACCTAGACAATAATAGTGATGGGGTAAAATTTATTTTGGTAGGGGATTTTAATTGTAGAATTACTAATGAGCAGTTACTACCGGATGATATTAGCAAATTTGGTTTATCCGGAATGAGATTATCAAAGGATAATACATTGAATGGCAGGGGCAAACGCTTCTTAGAACTATGTGAAGATCATAATTTGGTTATCATCAATGGGCGGACAAGGGGAGATTTATCAGGGGAGTTTACATACATAGGGGTCCGGGGATCTTCTGTAATTGATTACTGCTGTATTTCTTGTAATGGCCTAAAGGGTTTTGAATCATTTAAAATAGGTACAGAGATTTTTTCTGACCATATGCCTCTTGTTATTCGGCTAAAATCAGACGCAGGGGATAATAAGGATGAAGTTTTGCCGCTTTTGCCGAAAGTTAGGTTGAGTGAAAGCAAAAAACAAAAATACGTGGAGGATCTGCGGTCCAGTAGTTTGCGGGTAAATCAAATCCCCTTTGATGTAAATCAAGCGGGTTCGCAATTAAAAAACATGATTTATAATGCAGCAGGTTACAGGGAGTCGGAAGGGAAAAATAGGAAAGCGTGTGAGGGTAAACAAGAGTGGTTTGACGCTGAATGCTGTGCGGCTCGAGTTGGGGCGTTCAAATTATTAAATTTATTTAGGAAAAATAATGAAACACAAGTAAGAGAATTATATGTGGAGGCAGTTGGAAACTATAAATCATTATGCACACGGAAAAAAAGGGAATATTATGATAAAATTGTTGGGGAATTAAACGATGTAAAGAACGGTAGGGAGTTCTGGGAACGCGCGAAAATTTTTAAAACAAAAAAGTTTAAATGTGATTCCCAAATAAAACCGCATAGCTGGATACGTCACTTTCATAACCTTTATAACCCTTTAGAAACAAATGACCGGTTTATTTATGCAGCGCCTAACTACACAGATGAACGGTTAGATAGGGAAATCAGTTTGAATGAAATAAAATTTGTTCTGAAAAAAGCAAAGGATAATAAAGCTCCTGGGGTGGACAGAATCCCTTATGAATGTTTCAAGGAAGCGCCGGTAGAATTTCTTAATTTAGTTCACACTTTTTTTAACGACATATTTAGTAAGGGGCATGTACCAGAGTCCTTCAAAGAATCGGTAATTTTCCCACTACACAAAAAGGGAGAGTTATCATTAGTAGAAAATTATCGAGCTATTAGCTTTATAAACACAATTGCAAAAATATTTTCGGGGGTTCTATTGGAACGATTAGTTGAGTGGGTAAATATGCATAATATTTTGGATGAAAATCAGGCCGGGTTTCGCAAAGGATATTCCACGAATGACAACATTTTTAACTTAATTAGCATAATTGAGTTGACATTAAAAAACAAAGGGGTAAAATTATACGCTATGTTTGTTGACCTGAAAGCCGCATTTGATAGTGTGAACAGACACGCGCTGTTTTACAAATTGTATAATATCGGATTGTCATTTAAATTTGTAAATATTTTGAGGGAAATTTATAGAAGTACTAATTCGAGGGTATGGCATAATGAGGGGATAACTACAGCATTCGAAACTGTAAACGGCTTAAAACAAGGGTGCCAACTGTCTCCGCTGTTGTTTTCATTATTTATAAATGACCTTCAGGAGGTGCTGGGAGGGGGAGTGTGTGTGGATGGTCTTTGGGTGAGAGCGCTTTTATATGCGGATGATATTGTACTCCTGGCACGGGACCCAGAAAGGCTTCAGTGTATGATAAATAATTTTAAACAGTACTGTGATGAATGGAATTTAAAGGTTAATTTAAGCAAATCAAAAATTATGGTATTTAGAAGGGGAGGCAGGCTGGGTGTTCGGGAAAGGTGGTTTTATGACGGTGAACCTATTGAGGTAGTTAATAAATTTAAGTACTTAGGAATTACGTTAACGCCGCAACTATCATTTAAGGAGCATGCGCGCGATAAGGTGTCAGTTGCTAAATTCGCATTAAACAACATTTGGGGCAATTTCTTTCTTAAAAATAAAATTCCGGTTTCCGCGAAATGGTCGGTTTTTAATTCTGTGTGTCGGTCGGTGGTCGGTTATGGCGCTCAGGTATGGGGTTACAAAAACATAGAAAATTTTGAAATTTTTCAAAGGTTTGCCTTAAGAAAGATTTTTGCTTTGCCGCGAAATCTACCAAATTATGCTGTGTACTTGGAAACGGGGGTTCATTTGTTACATCAATTTTTTTCTAGTTTACATATTAACTATATTTTACGAGTTATTAAATTACCGGATTATAGGCTGCCAAAGAAACTTGCCGATAGTACTGTAAATAATAACGTTGGGTGGTTTAAAAGCTGGAAAGAACTAGCTGAAAAATACGACTGTCCTTTCTCTGGTAATCGAGATCTTTGGGAAGAGCAAATGATTTTTTTTATTAGGTAGGATTACCGAAAACACGCGAAAGCGGTGGTTGGAAAGAGCTGAACGAGCCGAATTTAATACTTTATATAAACATTTAGCTATTAATCTCGGAGACAGATCTTATATTTCGGATACGTACGATAGGTCGTTTATGAGTACTATTTTCAGGACGCGTTGCGGTCAATTGGGTCTAAACAATGGACCTCATAGGGAGGAAAGTAGACGTCTATGCGCCTTATGCAATTTGGGTGAGAAAGAAAATGTACAGCATTTTATTGGAGCATGCCCCGTCCTAAATGAAATAAGACGTAGGTGGTTTCACAGGGATACGTTGAATGTTGAGGAAGTAATAACTTATTTAAATGGGAGAAATTGGAGATTGTTAGTTGGGTTTGTGAGGGAGGCAAAAAAATACAGAAATTTCCTAGTGGAAGAATTCAATTACTGAAGCCTGTTGTGTTTGTAGTAATGCGCCTGTAGGAGTTTAGGTAAATGTGGGCGTGTTTGTGTGTAGTAGGTATATTGTTCTTGTTTTGAACCTAGACCTGGTCCGCACTGGTATCGGTTGGGGAATAGGAATGGGATGGTCTTTTGGAGGGGATAGTATGTAGAAAAACATAATTTCGTATATTATTGTTATTACCTATTTTATTGTTGTTTTTATTTATTTTTTTATTTTTTCTACTTTGCAGACCGGTGGACCATTGTTTTAGTTAAGATAGGTTCTCATTAATGATTTGCAATAATTTTGTAATATATTCTTTGTTTACTTGCTTTTTATTTAATTTTGATTTTCGTATTTACTACCGAGTTATTTTTTCATATGAGATTTTTTCATATTTAATTAACGATGTTATTTATTACCTAAAGGAAAATAAGTTTATACAATATCTTTAATTTATCTTTAATAATATCTTAATAATGTATTGTATTTATTAACTTGTTATTTGTTACTTAATAACAATATCTTTAATAATTTTATTGTGGCAAGTCATTTTAGCCTTACTCGGTAGCTAATTCATTATCAATTTATTTTGGATGTTGTTAAAAGATAATGTGAGCGCTGAGATAAGCGTGCTGTAGTCTTTCAAATGGAGGAAACGACAAGTCTGGCAGACGACCTCAAGGTCATGCCGTGAGTGTCAAGAAAATAATAATTTTGGAGTTGATATTATTTTGTTATAACTTAAATAGGGTTTTTATTTGTTTATTCTTTTTATTTATTTTGTTTGGTTTTTTAGTTTATTATTTCTATTGTAGCAGCTTTATTTCTTTCGTTGTATAAAGAAATGTCTTAGTTTAATTTTTATAAAAATAGTTTTGTCTATTATTTGTGTCTGTTGTAATTTAATTTAATAAAGACACTTATTATTATTAAAAAAAAAAAAAAAAAAAAAAAAAAAAAAAAAAAAAAAAAAACTTTGTTATTTTACCAAGAAACAGTTAATTTTTGTGAATAAAACATGTAGAAAATTTTATTCTGAATAAACCGGTGTATATAAAGTACACAGAAAGCGAATAGATGTTTGATTAAATGAATTCTTATTCATATCAGTACTAAGTAAAATTAATCGGAAAAACAAAGATGAAAAAAATGTGTTTTTTCACTCCATTTTTTGCATTTGACACTGGTTTTCTCAAAAACTATTTAACTTACAGTTCTGGGACCTATTTTATTCAATTTATCAGGTCAAAAACCATAAGAAACGATTGAACTCGCCCCTTTATCTACTTTACCAGAATTTCAGGAAGACCTCATTTCACCTGGTGAGCTGAAATCCGGGTGAAATCTTTCGTTAGCCGTAAGTCGGTAACGAAGCATTTCCGGACCCATGTTTATGTAAACTTTTTTTATTAATTTTACATGTAAAATGGGCTCCCAAAGTTTCTGCATATCTTCGTGAATCACCCTGTATAAATTTAGAATCCAGCGCCTTCGACTTGAGCGGAGACAACTCCCTTATTATACTACGTGACGACGGTAGAACGTAGCTACCTCGTCATGGTACCCCCACACCGCCCGAGCATGCACCTCGTGGTAAAGACTCGAACGTTCCGTGAGAGGCCAATTTTCCCCTTGGTCTTCAAGGTCCAGGGTCAACCGGCGTCTGGACTCCCCAAGAGCAGGGCAATCGTACAATAAATGCGATTGGACCTCCTCACAGACGCAAGAATCATAAGCCAGTAGTCGGAACCTCTTCAAATATGCTGCAAAGTCGCAGTGACCAGTGAGGACTCGGACACCCGATGTCCTTAATGAAACCCTAGAGGCGTACCATCTCCCCCCAAGTCCTGTATGAAACCATACAGAGACCTTCCCTTATGTGCGGTGTCCCACTCGCGCTGCCACGCTTCAATAGCGAGAGTTTTAACTCTCTTCGTTGGAGGGGGGGTGTAAAGTGGGAAAAGCGTCAGTGCGCATGCGCGACTTCTTTAATTTCAATACAGCAAACACAACAACTTATACAATATTATACCCAGAGGATATACTAGTATGTTGTTGTTTATGTGATCACCCTTTAGTAGGCTGGTTTGAACCACCTGTAGAGGTTTCACTAAGTAAAACAAGGAGTGAGGTGGTTTACCAATGCCACAACTCACTGAGTGAAAAATTACGCTTATCAGCATGCCAGGCCCTCCGAAAAGCACAGATTTTCTACTCTACAAATGATACCTTCACTTCATTCACCACAGGGTCTGGCTGTATAATGCAATTCATTACTTTCAGAGGAGATATCTCTCTGATTAGTGTCTTTTGCACCTCAACCTCTTCTGTTCTTAAATGATTCAGTCATTTAATTGACTGACCATGTGATAAGAAACACAACTATTTATTTTAGCCCTGCAACGGACAGATTGAGTGTAAATAAATTGACACGCCACCTGTTTGTTAAGGGCAGAATACAGTATATAGAACCTTTTGTCAATATTAACTATATGAATAAAACTGTTTGTTACCCTAAACAGAAATGTTAGTTTCTCGAAAATATGAGCAGACTATTCACAGTGCTGAACGAAATTTAATATCCATTGTTATAAAATTCTATGAAGTTGAAGCTAAACAAAAATGCTTACTCCAGCCTCGTAACAAAAGCCATGAGTGAGTGGCTAACTACGGTAATTTTTCTCTTTCCACAATTTGAAAAATAAAGAAGGAAATTAAAGACGTAAAGAAAGCTATTCTTCGACAGACCTCATCAAAAAAAAAACACTTTGTTGTTTATATGAAACGACTTGCACAAGATATTACAGCTTGGAGAACTGCATCAAACAGTTAAGAGACTGATGACAAAAAAATTCATTATTTGTGACTGGTGCGTGGCCGTGCAATACAAACCGTCCGCGACGGTCTCGTTAGTCTAATTGTTCCAACCGCACGTTCATATGATTTGTTTACATCAGTTTCAAAGTTAAGTGGATTAAAGTACAGTTTTTTAAAAGGTCTAAACTTCTTAATGATTGAATTCTTTGACAAAAATTCCAATTATAAATTTTAAAAAATAGATAGTCATAATAGGTAATTGAATCAGTCCAATTTGTATTGGAAAGAGAAAGTTGTGTGAGTGTTTCACACAAGATTTTTTGACTTATGGGCTTTCTGAAATGACAGATTCAATTATAGATTTTAAAATTTCCACCATAAAATTACTGAACCCAACGGGTTGATCTAGAGGTAAAGTCGTCACCAAAATCAGCTGTTTAACAGCTTATTTTCGGAGACTAAGGTTCCTGGTTCAAATTTTAGTAAAGCTAGTTACTTTTATACGGATTTGAATGCTAGGCAGTGGTTGCCGGTGTACTTTGATGGTTAGGGTTATAGCCGGCCGCATTGGCGAAGTTGGTAACGTGCTCGCCTCTCATCATGCGGTCTTGGGTTCGAATCCCATTCAGGCACGGCATTTTTTCATACGTTACAAAAAATCATTTCATCATTCACCGTCTGCATTAGCAGTAATTGCAGAACAGTCGGACGTTAAACAAAAAAAAAATTAACCATAAGTTACTCTCTCAGGAATGGTCGGCCTGAGTCTGTACAAGACTACACAGTCTCATTTACACGTCATACAATATCATCCTCATCTCTTACGTCATCCTCATACTTACTGGCATCTTCTTTTTCAATTAGAAAACAAAAATCGGATAAACTTCTCCTACAATGAAAAGTTAAGAAGTCGAGTTGTGAGCGATTCAAAAACTTGAACGCTCTGTGGTCACACATCCCGTTCGGATCAGATGCGGCTGAACTGCATTGGTAACACAATAAACTTTTCGCTTTCCAACAATTCCCAATTGTTGGCAGAACACATAAAAATAAACATAACACATAATACAGCTTATGCTTTTCTATAGTGTTGTTGCATAAAACCATAACATTTTGTTTTCACAAAACTATAAACGTTATAATACCAATATGTTAATTACCTGAACGAACGAATTGTATACAAACCTACATGAAACATTGTCAGGTGATTCTTAAATAATTAAAATTTTGTTGACATAACTTAAAAATAATAAACAAATTAAATAAATAAATAAGTAAATAGTTGAAACAGATTATATTATAATTTTTTTAATAGGCCACACGAAAATATCCTAATATTTCTACATTTTTTTATTAAAAAGAAAAATTTTTTGTTTATAATAATAATATATAGGATAGGAACATATTTAGGAACAAGGTGGACAGATGGGAGATAGAGCCAGAGCAGCCAAAGCAGAAGCAGCACAGGCCAAAGTGGTCAGAAGAAAGGAAACAGGCTTTTTCAAAACGGATGCGAGAGTACTGGGTGGACAAAAAGAACAACAAGAAAAAAAAATGATTCAGTTTGCTTGTCGCCTTCCTTTAAGGGAGAATACGCTAATAATAACAATAATAATAATAATAATATTCTTCTTCTGTGTATTAATACGTAATCAGCCATCCACTCTGTTCCAGTACCAATTTGTTGTCTGTTAATTTTTTTTTTTTTTAGCTTTTATTTTTTATCAGGAACTGTACATTTTTGACAACTACCCAATTTGATCACTGCTTTTGCTATATTTTTTGATGTAGATTAGACATGAGTTTGAACAGGGACCCCCAGTATAGTTTGTTCATGGATGGCTGTCAACTGGTCACCATACAAAGTCGCTTCCCCAACCGGAGTTACTTAACAAATAATAGCGACTTTCTACCAGCTGACTGACTGGGCTGGCCCGAAGGCCAAAAATTAACTACACCGACCAGGATTCGATCTCATGCCGCCCACGTGGTAGGTGAGCAGTGTACCACTGGGCTAACCTTGATTATGTCTGTTAATAATTTTTTTTTTTTTTTAATTAATTTATTTAACGTCACATCAACTACAACGGTTATTAGCGACGACGTTGGAGTGTAACTTTTGTACAATGGAGGATGAAATGATTTTTGTAACGTATGAAAAAATATGCCGTACCTGAGTGGGATTCGAACCCAAGACCGCAAAATAAAAATCGTAATTTAAAAAAAATTGTATGGTCTAAAGATTGAATTGAAAAAATGCCGGTAGCTCGAGAAGAAACCCGACACCTATAGTGTGTAAAGTTTCATTTGCCTATCTTTTACCAATCCTATGAAAAATGTACCTAAAAATAGCAAATTTAGCTTTGGCGGGATACAAAATACAGTCTCCCCTTAAATACATTTATTAACATTTTATTTAAGGGGTCATTCAACGGTCAACGGTCATTAGCGACGACGTTGGGGTGTAACTTTTGTACAATGGAGTATGAAAGGATTTTTTGTAACCTATGAAAATATGCCGGGCCTGAATGGGATTTGACCCCAAGACCGCATGATGAGAGGCGAGCATGTTAGGCTTTTTTTCTTTTCTTTTGCGCCCTGTAGACTCCAGTAGGAGTATAGGAAATGTCAGCTATAACATCTGAAATACATATATAAGAAACACACAATGTATCACTACTAACAAGAAAGAAATTCTTGTACACTATAAAAAGTTTCACCGATCAAGTAATTTTTCAGATTCCTTTTAAAGGAATTCAAATCCTCACAACATTTTAAAAATTGGGGTAATTTATTCATGAATTTTCTCCCTGCATAAGTAGATTTTTGTTCAAACAGTTTTGTGGAGTGATTAGCCACATAATAATCATTCCTGTTTCTCGTGTTATGATTGTGAACATTGAAATTCTGCATAAAATTATTTTGCCTTACATCCATAATCACCTGAAAAATGTAGAGAGAGGGAACTGTAAGCAATTTAAGCTGCTTAAATAGTGGTGTGGATGAGGTTAGCTTGTTAGCTCCCACCATACACCTAATAGCTTTCTTTTGAATTTTAAAAACCCTATTCATATTACCCATGCTAGAATTACCCCATACTAAGGTACCATACATCCGATACGTGTAGATCCGGTGAAAACTCTATTTCTTAAAATCGACATGAAAATAATACTTTCCTTCCTATATATTCATATAGGCAAGAGAAAGTAAAAAATTCTGGTGTGAAACACTCACACAACTTTCTCTTGCCAATGCAAATAATTAACAATAAACCTAACATTAGTAATAAAACATTACAAATAAACAAAAAACTAACCTCAATAAACATAAACTAATTTCAATCATAATTATATGAAAGACGCAAAATAAAAATGGATCTCAGTTTGCCTTAAAAATAAGGAAATCACTCTTTCACACTAATTACTCTCTGTACAAAAAAATGTTTAAAATAAAAGTTGTAGATCTTTTTATTTTCTATAAATTTTATTATATTTGTCATAAAATGCATCCTAAGGCCAAAACTTTTAAAAATCAATTTTTCACAAGTTCTCGTGAGAAAAAACCGAAAATCGCTATTTACCGCTAAATTAAGCGTTATACAAAAAAAATGTTTGAAATAAAAGTTGTAGAATTTTAAATTTTCCACATTTTTTATTATATACATTTTTGCACTATAATACATATTAAAGCCGTAATTTAAAAAAAAACTTTTTTTTACGTAAAAACAGCCTCATCAAGAATTTCAGCAAACATGGCGCCTACCCTATCTTGTAGAAAATAAAAAACTGAGTAAACCAGGCGATTTTTAAAAAAATTGTAGGACCAGTTTTTGAGAAAATCGCAAAAAAGTGTAACGTTTATAAGTAGTTTTTCTATATTTAATTTTATTTCCTTAATTTTATATTTCATTATTTTATTCCTCGAATACTTAATTCTATAATATAGTAGATTTTTGTTGGTAATTTCTGTATTTCTTTCAAAATGCATTCGATCCTGTGGTCAAATGATATTTTGTCTTTGTTCAGTGGATATTGTAGTAGTGAATTTTATATTTCTTTTGTGTGCTGGTATGGAATATGTTCCACCCCTCCCAGCCTGCTTTTGTTTGAGGTCATCTACATCTTGGTGTGTACGTGATGTGTTGGCAGTAGTCAAAATCGGATGATCGCTAGAAGCGCTGTGATTGGTCAATTAATATGGCGTGACTTCCATGCAGCCCCTGTTGGGGGATGTCTAGTGGTTCGTTCGTTCTGTTCTTTGCTGACTGTGAAACTATGCGGAAGCGTAAGATATTGGTCTAATGCCTACTAAGGCAAAGTCAAGCGGTATCACCATGTTTTATTAATTTTTTATATTCTGTAATAGTTTTTTTTTAATATGTTCATTTAAGTCCGTTTTTCAAGTGCTGTTGGCAAATTATTTTAAAGTTATTCATCACTATGTTAAGTTAGGCGTGTCTTTCCTTTGATTCTATCTTGTGCCCGACGCTTCGGAAATTATTGGGTAAGTGAAAGTCTTTCTCTTGGTTAAATTAATGTGTTTATTTTGTCATTTATTTTTTGAGAGTAGGAAAGGTTTATGTATCTGGGACGCACTGATCTCGTTTTAATTTGAGTTCTAAAGATTTTTATTATTATTTTAAATTTTGTTAATTGCGTCATAAAGTGTAAAGTTCTTTGGTAATGTAATCTTGTTGTTTGTTTTGTTTTTTGCATTTGGCAAATTAGGTAGTGAGTTATGCTATTTTAATGTATAACTAGTTATGCAGCAAATTCTGCTATAACTTGGCAAATAGCGCTTGTAATATTAACCCTCAACTGGTATCATGCGGTCTGTGAGACCGCTGTCATTTTTTACTCCTCCAACACTTCCCTCCCAATTGCCCGACACCACGTATATTTTGTATACCTTTCAATTATTGTTTGAACTATGCGTGATCAAGATCGTTTTCGGTACGAGCTAACAAGTTGTGAGTTATTTGTATTTTGTTTTCTACTTGCGGTCTCCTGGACCTATGATACCAGTTGTGTAACTTTTTGACGACTTTAAAACCAAGTAGTACATGGATTGTTTAAAGTTTTAATGAATATATAATAATTTTTCATACATCATTTCTTTGTTTAGTACTATTATAAAATATTTTCATATGTAATTTTATAAAATTTTCATTATGGATGATACATTTAAAATTTCTGAAGCGGCTTCAACACAACCGGGCTCATCACGTAAACAAGTTGTACGTGTTAATGATGTGAATTTTTATTAACATAAAAATCTTTAAATTTTATTGTAAATAATCGAAAAGTAAAAAAAACGAATAAATTTTAATAAATATTTGTCATAGTGTACTGCGCAACAATAGACATAAATAGCAAAACTCGGAACCAAAATGTAAGTTGTACTTCATAATTTTGTAAATAAATTTGTCTTTATCATATTAATTACTTATTTCTTTATAATTATTAGACTACAGAATGTTTCTAGGGCTCAAAAATTTTATTGTTCTGTTCAAAATGAAAGTAAAAGTCAAAAAAATGCACAGTGTTCGTTTTTTACTTTTTTAAATAGTAATTTTGCATTTATGCTAAGTATTTTACATCTACATCTTCGATTATACATGGTTTTATAAGTTTAAAATTAAAACAAATTAATTAAATAAGTATGAAGAACTTAAATATAAAAAACAAATTTGGAGGTCTGTCAGACCTCTGATACCAGTTATGTCACAAAAAATGATGATACCAGTTGAGAGTAAATTCACATAAAGCAATAATATGAGAGAAATTATTTTATGGTAAACTCATGTTATTATGTTAGCTTGTATTTTATAATTTTGGAGTAAAAATCGCGTTCTGGGATGGGAACCTTTTGGGTTGTATTTTCTGTTCCCTACAGAAATATGTTTGTTGTTTCAGAAAATATATTGTATATTGATGCTGTATATTGTATGTACGTATTGGTCGACCCTGACGCTGTGTATACATAAATTATATTGGTCGCCATATAGTTGTCCTGGTCATGTGAATTCTGCCAAGGAGTTTGTTGAAGATGTAAAGAAGTATGGCTGGACTTTGCAATATCATTGATTGATCTAAATATATTCACCCAATATTCCGTCGACCGGACCGTCATCGCCTGCTGACGCAAGCGATGGCACAGCGGTCCCACGACCGAGCCTTACACCCACCGAACCCAAAGAATTTTTTTGTTTTTTTTTGTTTTGTTTAACGTCCGACTGTTCTGCAATTACTGCTAATGCAGGCGGTGAAGGTGAAATGATTTTTGTAACGTATGAAAATATGCCGTGCCTGAATGGGATTCGAACCCAAAACCGCATGATGAGATTTTTTTTTTTTAACGTCCGACTGTTCTGCAATTACTGCTAATGTAGACGGTGAATGATGAAATGATTTTTTGTAACGTATAAAAAAATGCCGTGCCTGAATGGGATTCGAACCCAAGACCGCATGATGAGAGGCAAGCACGTTACCAACTGCGCCAATGCGGCCGGCTGAACCCAAAGAAGCAGCCATCGACGCACTACTGCGAGGGAAGAAGAGAATGTCTCCGCTGGACGAAGACACGCCGTGTCGCCAGCTCCTCGACAGCCACGACGACTACGACCGACGCCTCTACAGGACGACCACCGCTTAAACGGCCCTTTTTAGGGCCACCAAACAAATAAGGTTTGCCACTTAATGTTGCCAACCGATGACAGTACTTTTACCTAACAGCTAAAGAATTGATAAAATAAAAAGCAGACGCAATTCAAGGTTTTATGGTAGTTTATTTATAACTGACTTAATAAAGTAACTGGTTTTCATAAAAACACATAAAAAATAGAGAAGATTGTTCTTAGCATGTATGGGAGAAGATTTATTGCAAAGATTTTCGTTGCAATAACATGTGATGGTCATATGATCGTGTTCATGTGTTTCTGTGACACACGACTTTTCGGAGCTCACCCGGTCATCTGGAGGCGCACAACTGTGGATTGCCGTCACCATACCTGAAATCACAAAAAACAACTTATACCCTTTGAAAAACACTCACACAACTTTCTCTTGCCAATGCAAATTATTAACAATAAACCTAACATTAGTAATAAAACATTAGAAATTAACAAATAACAAACCTCAATAAACATAACCTAATATTAATCATGAGTGAAAGACGCAAAATGAAAATCGACCTCGGCTTGGCTTAAAAATACGAAAAATCACTCTTTCACGCTGACTATTCTCTGTAGAGAAAAATGCTTTATGCCGAAATCTTAAAAAAATCAATTTTTCACACGTTTTCGTGAGAAAAAACCAGAAAATCGCTAATCACCACTAAACTAAGCGTTATACAAAAAATTGTTTGAAATAAAAATTGTAGGATTTTAAATTCTCTACAACCTTAATTATATAAATTATTGCGCTAAAAAGCATATTAAGCCGTAATCAAAAGAAAACAATGTTTTTACGTGAAAACAACCCCACCAAGAATTTCAGCAAACATGGAGCCTACCCTATCTTGTAGAGCATAAAAAATTTAGTAAACAAACAATTTTAAAAAAAATCGTAGGACCAGTTTTGAGAAAATCGCAAAAAAGTGAAAAATTACACGAATAAACTACTACTTCCGGTAGACTTATGCAGGGAGAAAATTCATGAATAAATTACCCAAATTTTTAAAGTGTTGTGAGGATTTGAATTCCTTTAAAAAAAATCTTAAAAATTACTTGATCGGTGAAACTTTTTATAGCGTACAAATATTTCTTTCTTGATAGTAGTGATACATTGTGTGAATCTTATATGTATTTCAGGTGTTATATCTGACGACATGTCCTATACTCCTCCTGGAATCTCCTGGGCGCAAAAAAAGACCGATTTTGATGAAAATGTTTGTGTCGGGTCTGGTAGTGATATGTAACTTAAGTTTCAAGTTCGTACGATGTTCCGTTCTTGAGATATTCTGTATACACACACACACACACACAGACACACAGACTAATCGCTAAAAACATGTTTTTTGGGTTCAGGGGGTTGTCTGAAAACGTGTAGATCCGGTGAAAACTCGATTTTTTAAAAACCACATGAAAACAATACTTTCCTTCCTATATATTCATATAGGCAAGAGAAAAGTAAAAAGAAACGTAATCAAAATCATTTGGTCCGTTTGGTAGCTACAATGCCACAGACACAAGTTAAGCTTATTACACCCCTCCTGTTTTCGTCGGGGGTTAAACATAACGTCATGTTACTTTCTCTTGCCTATATGAATATATAGGAAGGAAAGTATTGTTTTCATGTGGTTTTTAAAAAATCGAGTTTTCACCGGATCTACACGTTTTCAGACCTCATGAGGTAAAGTCGTCGCCGCGAGTCAGTTGTTTAACAGCTGATTTTCGGAGACGAAGGTTCCTGGTTGAAATCCTAGTAAAGGTAGTTACTTTCATACGAATTTGAATGCTAGACAGTGGTTGGGGGTGTAGTTAGATGGTAACCATGATCAGTGAGTGTGTGTGTGTGTGTGTGTGTGTGTGTGTGTGTGTGTAGAAGACTACACAGTCTCATTTACACGTCATACACTTCATCCTCATCCCACTTTTTTTCATCCTGGAGACTCCAAAGGGAGTATAGGACATGTCAAGATAAAACTGAGAAACTGAAATTTTATCACCAATGATAAATTTATCACTTACCACCAAAAATTGTTTTTGCTACTGCTTTTCAGTATTTTCAAGCCAAATTGAGGTTGATTTTCATTTTGCGTGTTTCACTCATGATTAAAATTAGGTTATGTTTATTGAGGTTATTTTTTTGTTTATTTCTAATGTTTTATTACTAGATTATTTGTCATGTTTTGGCATTGGAAGAGAAAGCTGTGTGAGTGTTTCACACCAGATTTTTTTGAATTCATTTACACTTAAAATGCTAACTAAAATGTAAAAATCTGGTGTGAATCACTCACACAACTTTCTCTTGCCTATGCAAATAATAAAAAATAATCTAACATTATTAACAAAGAACTAACCTCAATATAAATAACCTCATTTTAATCATGAGTGAAAGACGCAAAATGAAAATCAACCTCAGTTTGGCTTAAAAATACGGAAAATCACTTTTTCACGCTAAACTAGGGTCCGTGGAGAAAATGCTATCAATAAAAGTTGTAGATCTTTTAGTTTTCTATAAAATTAATTATATACACTTTTGTCGTAAAATGCATACTAAGGCCGAAATCTTAAGAAAAACAATTTTCATACATTTTCGTGAGAAAAATACAGAAAATCGCAAATTACCGCTAAACTAAGCGTTATACAAAAAATTGTTTGAAATAAAAGTTGTAGGATTTTAAATTCTCTACAATTTTTATTAAATAAATTGTTACGCTAAAATGTAAGGTGGGTTGGGGTAATAACGCCAAGTGGGTAATAACGCCAACTCAATATTTTTTGGTTATTCTACAAGATATCCGACAGATAGCGTGCACTATACCTTCAATAGAACCGTGTTAATACGTCAACAGCCGCCATTGCCGTTTTTAACGCGTAGCATTCATAATCTTCTTCATGAAAGTTAGCGTCTGTTTGTTTTCATCATCTGATATAAAATCAAACTGGTAAGTTTTTGCTATTTTAATCATAATGTTTTAAGTTAATTATTTTTGGTATACATCATTTTAAAGCTTATTTTATTCTCTTTAGAATGATTAATTGAAATTAAAAAAGTACTTGCATTTTGCCGTCTTAATATAACCTAAAATGTTAACACATTGCTTCGGGGGAATAACGCCAAGATTGGCGTTATTACCCCATCGCTAATTTATTGAAGTTTATACGACTTAAAAATACATCAAATATTAATTATAATAATTTGTTCATACAAAATCTTTCGTGGCAGTTAAATTAAATGCATCATTATGTTTATGTTTAAATAAACAAACATATATTACCTACGTTTACAATATTTGATATTCTATTACATGCTAGCAAAATTACCTTGGATAATACCTTATCTTTTTTACTTAGTATTTTGTTGTTAACTTTTTAAACGTTTTGTTATGATTCACATCTACTTAATTTGTGTCTTTCTTTTGCAGAATAAAATAGAAAATGCCGAGGGTTTACATAAAGAAGAACCTACGTACTGCGTGGTCTAAGGATGTGTTAGAAAGAGCTGTCAAAGAAATTCAGGAAAAGAAACGTTCTGTAAATGCTGTATCGATAGAATATAAAATTCCACGCCGAACGTTACGAGATTACCTTCTGAAAGGTACATGTTCATCTAAACTAGGTAGGAACACCATTTTATCTCCACAATTAGAATCTGATTTATGCGATAGAATTATTCGACTTGCAAATGTTGGCTATCCTTTAACATCTAAAGCCATTCGTAGCTCTGTTTACACATTTTGTGAAACAAACAATTTAAAACATAATTTTAATTCTGAGGTAAAACTTGCTGGACGTGATTGGCTGAAATCTTTTTTGATTCGTCATCCTAATATTGCTAAAAGAAAAAGCCAGTCAATGAACCCTGGCAGAGCTGCTAAATTAAATCGTGTAGTGGTGGGAGATTATTTTAAAAAACTGGAGGAAACGATGGAAAGTCTAGGTATGATGCAAATGCCAGAGTGTATCTATAATGTTGATGAAAAAGGTTGTAGACTTAGCCTTCATAAAGACCAACAAGTATACACTCAAAAGGGTGCGAAAAATGTGCACTTAGTAGGTCAGGAGCACGGTGAAAGTGTGACAATAGTATCATGTGGTAATGCATTGGGAAATGTCATTCCACCGATGATATTATTTAAAGGTGTGAGAATGAAATCCGAATGGATGGATGGGCTTCCGCCTGGTAGCATTGCTGCAATGACACCTAAAGGAAGTATGACATGTGAGATATTTATTCACTGGCTAGATCACCTTGCTAAATACAAAAGTCAGGGTAAATGTTTGTTAATATTCGATGGTGCTACATGCCATCTTGATTATCAAATTGTTGATGCAGCTGAGAAACATGGAATCACACTTTTGTGCCTTCCTAGCCAAACGACACATGAATTGCAGCCAATGGATAAAGCGGTTTTTGGCCCTTTCGAAGCATATTGGGATCAAGAAGTACTGGAATTCATGAGGCAAAACCCTGGAAAGTCTTTAACAAAGCTAAGATTCAGTAATATTTTTACTACAGTGTGGGACAGAGCTGCGACATCCGCCAATGTTAAAGCTGGATTCAGGGGAACGGGTATTTACCCATTTAAACCTGACGTTATCGCAGATACTGCTTATGCACCTAGTGCTGTTACGCAAATAACGTTCACCCCACTGCAGACTTCCAATGAGCAGAATCTTACCATGACAACTTCCAAGACACCTGTAATAAATGACATCAGTGTAACATCTACTGATAGTGCAGCTAACACTCCAACTCGTATTTCTACAGTAGACCCTAATGATATTCCTGGACCATCGCAAGCAACCACATCTGCATTTAAATCAATTTTATCAACACCACAAAAAGTAACACTGTCAGGAAAAAGAAAAATGAAATCCATAAACAGTCTTGCAGTTGTCCTAAAAAAGGAGCTGTTTCCCAAACGTGGTGAAGAATCAAAAAATCAAAAAGCTCCACCAATAAAGAAGAAAAAAGTACAAAAGACGAAAAAAATTGGGAAGGAGTCGTGGTACTGTCCAGTTTGCTGTGAGGACAAAGTTCTTGACATGAGACAATGTTTGATTTGTCGTGTTTACTTTCACGAAGTTTGTGTCGGGCTCACAATAAATGATAAAAAAAAATTTGTTTGTCCAAATTGTTCATAATTTTATTAACTTCTTAATTTTGTAATACAAATACCTATCATTAAGTAATATTATGTTTTTTCATCATTTAATACATTAAATACTAAATAAAATCATTTTAAAGCAATATTTATTTATTTCAGAATTTATTAATCAGATTGGCGGTATTACCCCTCACCTGATGGCGTTATTACCCACATGGTTGGGTAATAACGCCAAATTACATCATGTTACAGAATGTGTTAAAAATAACTGTGTTCTTGGATCCTAAGACCCAATTTTTTTTAATGTTCACAAAAATAATATTTTTATCAGATTCAGTAGTTAGTTGAGCACAAAAATCCCACTTAAGACCAAAAAAAATTGGTAATCCTTAACTTGGCGTTATTACCCCTACCTACCTTATATTTAAGCCGTAATCTTAAAAAAACAACGTTTTTACGAGAAAACAACCTCACCAAGAATTTCAGCAAACATGGAGCCTACCCTATCTTGTAGAGAATAAAAAATTGAGTAAACCAGGCGATTTTAAAATAAATCGTAGGACCAGTTTTTGAGAAAATCACAAAAAAGTGAAAAATTACATGAATAAACTACTACTTCCGTTTGACCGATTTTGATGAAAATGTTCGTGACGGGTCCGGTAGTGGTATGTAACTTAAGTTTCAAGTTTCAAGTTCGTAAGATGTGTCGTTCTTGAGATATTTTGTATACACACACACAGACCAATCGCTAAAAACATGTTTTTTGGGTTCAGGAGGTCTGAAAACGTATAGATCCGGTGATAACTCGATTTCTTAAAATCGACATGAAAACAATACTTTCCTTCCTATATAGGCATATTCATATAGGGAAGAGAAAGTAAAAATGTATGACCTATTGATGAAAGTGTAGCCTAGGCTATAGGCTAATAATTACCGGTTACAAAATTGCTGATTAGCCGAGTGCAGCACCAATCTTTGGGGGATTTGCATTTTTCTTCCACCATATCAGCAGATTGATCAGCCACTGAGACGCATTCATGCATAGTGGAGCAATTACCCTTGGGAATGTGATTTGTACTTTTAAAAACATAACACTTTAAGCCAGACACATAAAATAAATGAAATATAATCACCGCTAAAATTTCTATTAGTCCTGTCACTTCATTCACCATCATTAGACTAAAAGTTGCAGTCGTTCAATATGAGAACATTATTTATAAACATCACGCCTATTTAGGCTACACTGGAATTTATTCACAACTAACAGCTGATTCATTTATTACTTTCTCTTGCCTATATGAATATATTATAACTTAGGAAGGAAAGTATTGTTTTCATGTCGATTTTTAGAAATCGAGTTTTCACCGGATCTATACGTTTTCAGACCCCCTGAACCCACACAAACATGTTTTTAGCGATTGGTCTGTGTGTGTGTGTGTGTGTGCGTGCGTGCGCGTGTGTGTGTGTGTGCGCGCGCGCGTGTGTGTGTGTGTGTGTGTGTGTACAAAATATCTCAAGAACAGAACATCGTACGAACTTGAAACTTGAAACTTAAGTTACATACCACTACCGGACCCGACACGAACATTTTCATCAAAATCTGTCAACTGGAAGTAGTGGTTTATTCGTATAATTTTTCACTTTTTCGTGATTTTCTCAAAAACTGGTCCTACGATTTTTTTAAAAATCGCCTCATTTAGTCAATTTTTTATTCTCTACAAGATAAAGTAGGCTCCATGTTTGCTGAAATTCTCGGTGACGCTGTTTTTACGTAAAAAAATAGTTTTTTTAAGATTACGGCTTCATTATAAATTTTAGCGCAAAAACCTATATAATAAAAGTTGTAGAAAATTAAAAATTCTACAACTTTTATTGCAAACATTTTTTTGCATAACGCTTAGTTTAGCAGTAATTAGCAATTTTCTGTTTTTTTTCTCACGAAAACGTATGAAAAATCTATTTTTTTAAAGATTTCGGCCTTAGTATTCATTTTACGACAAAAGTGTATATAATTAATTTTATAGAAAATAAATATATTTACAAATTATATTTAAAGCATTTTTCTCTACAGAGCCTATTTTAGCGTGAAAGAGTGATTTTCCGTATTTTTAAACTAAACTGAGGCAGATTTTCATTTTGCGTCTTTCACTCATGATTAAAATAAGGTTATGTTTTTTGAGGTTAGTTTTGTTGTTTATTTCTAATGTTTTATTACTAATGTTAGGTTATATTGTTTAAATTATTTGCACTGGCAAGAGAAAGTTGTGTGAGTGTTTCACACCAGATTTTTTTTAATTTCTTCTCGGGACGGTCGATCAGTAAAAGACTCAATAGTCTTTTACTGATCGACCACGATGCTAATATTAGCAGCTAGTTGACCAATAACGTAATGGGAACAATAAAACTATACTATTTCTCAAGGCTGATTTATGCTCTGAACGTATGCATTGCCCCTTTCCACCCACCCACTTTATAGCTAGCCAATCACTTCCCACCAACTACGCCAATAAAGCTAAAAATCTGGTAGCTCTGTTATGTTTGATAATCTGGTAGCTCGGTTATATAGGCTGATTCAAAAAGAGCGCCGGTTTTGATATATCAAATTAAGAGATTTATTTTATTGAAAAACTGAAAATAAATACATCAACAAGTTCATCTTACCTTCCGATTTCATGTATGAAAAATGATGTCATGCATGTGTCCTCCTCTACTGCGCTGGCACGCATCAACTCTGTCCATGAAATTTGATATTACTGCACGACAAGTTTCGACTTCCATTTGCCCGATAACCCGTCGAATTTCCTCCGTCAAGTCATTGATGTTTCGCGGTTTATTGGTATACACCAATGACTTCAGATGACCCCAAAGATGAAAGTCACAAGGCGTCAATTTTGTTTGCGTAGGTGTCATCATCCTGCCGTTTTCTCAATACCCAGTCAACAAACTGTCGTCTCTTCTGGTGGTCTGCCACTTTCAAATGTTGCGTCAACTGAATTTTATACAGGTGATATTGGAGATCGTACCGAAGAATTCTCCGTACAGAAGAAAATCGTAAACCCAATTGTTGAGAACGGCGACGTATTGATTTTGCTGGGCTAACAGCCACACTGTCACGAACCAACGCAACGTTCTGCTCAGTTCGGCCAGAACGACGACGTCCAGAACTTTTAAGGTCCTGCCTACTCCTCTCCGTCCCTCTATCTTCCCCTCAATTATCAGTTGCAGCAGATGGTACCTCTCATTGCGCATCACATGTCCCAGATAAGCGGTCTTTCTTCTTTTTATGGTGCTCTTCAGTTCCCGTTTCCTTCCTATCCTCTCCAGAATCTCCTCATTGGTTATTTTTGCCGTCCATGAAACCTTCAGGATTCTTCGGTAGATCCACATTTCAAATGCTTCCAACCTGTTCATGGTGTTAACCTTCAGCGTCCAACCCTCCATGCCATACAAAAGTACCGACCGTACATAGCATTTTGTGAATCGTATTTTAAGGTTGAGGTCAAATTCCGTGTTTGTGAGGATGCTTCTGAACCTTATAAATGCACTCCGTGCCTTCTCTATTCGACACTTGATTTCCACATCTGATGACCAGTCTTCACATAACCAAGTTCCTAAATAGTTGAACTTCTTCACACGCTCTATGTCTTCATCGTTGAGCTTTAGCTTTGAATTCTGAAACTCATCTGGTTTGCGAGTAATTATTAAGAACTTTGTCTTTCTTACGTTGGTATCTATTCCCATACCTTTGCTATGCACTGCAACTGTATTGAAGAGATGTTGAAGGTCATTCATGTTATCCGCCACAAGAACCGTGTCATCCGCATACCGTACATTGTTGATCCATGTGCCGTTCACTTTGATGCCCAACTGTTGTCCTTCGAGTGCTTCTTGGAAAATGCTTTCTGAATACAAGTTGAACAGGAGTGGGGAGAGGACACATCCCTGTCTCACACCTCTAACAATACTCTGTGCCTCTGTAGTTTCATTGTCAATCCTCACTGCAGCCGTTTGATTCCAGTATAAGTCCTCTATGCATCGGACATCCCTTTGATCTATGTCAAGTCCTCTCAATATTTGAACAAGTTGTCCTTATCATTGTAATTAAAATATTTATGTATCGTAAAATTAATATGTTATTTTTATTCTGCATTGCATGAATGTTTCCATTCCTTTCAATTATTAGACCGAAGTCATGTCTTTGAAACAGTATTGTTTTTTCTTTGGCTTTAATTTTGTTTTAATTGTACGAGGGTCATTCGTAAAATAAGGTTCCCATAATTTTTAAAAATAGACAGCTATATTTTTTATCTTAGTGTTATACATCAATTTAAAGCTTAAAACTTACGCTATTTTTCTACATAATCGCCGTTTCTGTCCAAACACTTTTGCAGACAATGCTCAAACATTTCTATCCCCATGTTGTAGAATTCTGCCGCCAATCCTTTGAGGAATCGAGTAACCTCTTCCTTGACTTCATCATCGGCACTGAAGCGTAGGCCACCCAAGTGTTCCTTTAATTTTGGGAATAAGTGATAATTACTTGGGGCTAGGTCCGGGCTGTAGGGGGGGGGGCACAACAGACCAGCCAAAATCTGTCAGCAGTTCTTGAGTTTGATGTGAGACATAAGGTCGAGCGTTGTCATGGAGAAGCCTCACACCACTGGAAAATCTTCCTCTCCGGCGGTTCTGGATCGCGCGTCTCAGTTTTCTTAATGTGTCGCAATATCTGTCAGAGTTAACTGTTGTTCCATGATGAATGTCAATAGGTGAAATCCGTTTTGCATTTAAAAACGTATCACAGCGCGAATTTCGCATCTGGCGGTAACAGCGATAGGGAACTCCATCTTCGAAGGCTGCTAGGCCGCCACTGATCGTCGTAGCGAGGCGGGAGTGGTGCGGAAAAAGAGAGGGAGAGCTGAAGAGTATGATAGTGTTGCAAGATTTCTCTCAGTACATCGCATTCTGTCTCGGCAGCTTAGGGAACCTTATTTTACGAATGACCCTCGTATGTTACCATACAGATTTTATAATGGTACAAAGCCCCAGTATCTTTTCAGCCTCACTCGTGTCTTGCATTTCGTACTGACACACGTCGATTATTGAGCGAGTTAACATGCAATACTTTATAATATAATCAGAATTTGGTTGTTTGTTTATAATTTGTAATTGCAATTGAAAAACCAAAAAATCTGGTGTGAAACACTCACACAACTTTCTCTTGCCAGTACAAATAATTAACAATAAACCTAACGTTAGTAATAAAACATTACAAATAAACAAAAAAACTAACCTCAAAAACATAACCTTATTTTAATCATGAGTGAAACACGCAAAATGAAAATCGAAATTAGTTTGGCTTCAAAATACAGAAAATCACTCTTTCACGCTAAACTAGGCTCTGTAGTAAAAAATGCTCTAAATAAAAGTTGTAGATCTTTTTATTTCCTATAAAATTTATTATATACACTTTTGTCGTAAAATGCATTCTAAGGCCGAAATCTTAAAAAAAATAGATTTTTCACACGTTTTCGTGAGAAAAAATCAGAAAATCGCTAATTACTGCTAAACTAAGCGTTATACAAAAAAATGTTTGAAATAAAAGTGATAGGTTTTTAAATTCTCTACAACTTTTACCATATAAATTTTTGCGCTACATTGCATATTAAAGCCGTAATCTTAAAAAAACTATGTTTTTACGTGAAAACAGCCTCACTCAAAATTTCAGCAAACATGACGTCTACTCTATCTTATAGAGAATAAAAAATTGAGTAAACTAGGCGATTTTTAAAAAAATCGTAGGACCAGTTTTTGATAAAATCGCAAAAAAGTGAAAAATTACACGAATAAACTACTACTTCCGGTTGACCGATTTTGATGAAAATGTTCGTGTCGGGTCTGGTAGTGGTATGTAACTTAAGTTTTACGTTTCAAATTCGTAGGATGTTCTGTTCTTGAGATATTTTGTATATACACACACACAAACACACACACACACACACACACACACACACACACACACACACACACACACACACACACACACACACACACAGACCAATCGCTAAAAAACATGTTTTTTGGGTTCCGGGGGTCTGAAAACGTAGACTATAGATCCGGTGAAAACTCGATTTTGAAAAATCGACATGAAAACAATACTTTCCTTCCTATATTTTTTATTCATATAGGCAAGAGAAAAAAAAACCAAAAAATGGCTAACGAAATACCGTGTGCGGCATAAGTCGCTACCTGCCGCTAGAAAGATTACTTGTTCACTCACTGAGGTGGTGGTGGTGGGGTAACCTTGAAGCACTTTTACAGATCTGCCGTTTCATTTCTGTGTTAACTGCAACCCTTAATACCCACCCCTATTCGTTTGTTACAGTCAACGACGTCTTTCATTATGAGTGGAAAACTGTATATAACAGAGCTACAAGAGCAAGTATTGGTGTAGTTGGTGGCAAGTGATTGGCTAGCTATAAAGTGGGTGGGTGGTGGGGGGGGGGGCAATGCATACTCTTAAGAGCTCATCACCCTTGTAAAATAGTATAAGGCTAGTGAACTAGCTCAGCGTGAACGTTTGGAAACGTTACAAGTTACTAGTAGACCCACCGGGTTGGTAAAGAGGTAAAGTCGTCTCCAAAATCACTGTTTAACAGCTGATTTTCGGAGACGAAGGTTCCTGGTTCAAATCCTAGTAAAGGTAGTTACTTTTATACGGATTTGAATACTAGACAGTGGTTACCGGTGTACTTTGATGGTTGGGGGTTAACCATACTCTCTCAGGAATATCGGCCTGGGTCTGTACAAGACTACACTTCAATTACACGTCATGCACATCATTCTCATCTCATTGGGTCATGGGGTTGCTTATTGTTCTGAACTGAACAGATTGCAACGTACACAAATTAGGAATAAAAAAAAAAAGTTACTAGTTTTCAGGAGCAGATGTGTAGATTTGCGGGTGAAGTTGGGAGGTGAGAAGGAGTACCCAAAATGCTCATAATTTTTTTTTATGTGGTGTGAAACCCTCACATGACTTAATCTTGTCAATATAAATAATAAAACATAAAGGTCTAACCTTGTTTAATTGTTAGTAAACAGCGTAAAACGATAAGGTAATTAATTATATAGAATCCAGGGCCCGTCACCGATTGGAACAATTTTTACTTTCTCTTACCTATATAAATATATAGGTAAGGAATTTAGGTAATATATAGGAATATATAGGTAATATACAGGGTGATTCATGAAGTTCTCCCCCCACTTCTACAGCACATTGTACTAGTAAAAATAATGAAAAAATGTTATATAAACATAGGTCCGAAAACGCTTCGTTAGCGAGTTACAGCTAGCGAAAGATTTCGCCTGAATTCCTGGGCAAAGAGTAAAATAAAGCCATACTGAACTTTTGGAAAGGTTAATTAAGTAAGAAATGTCGTGGATTCTTATGTAATTTTACCTGATAAAGCTAATAAAATAGGTTTCAGAACTGTACCTGTAGTAGTTTTTGAGGGATTCACGGTTAAATGCAAAAAATTGGGGCACGAAACAATGTTTTTTTAAGTTTCATGTACAATAACTTTGTTAAATTGGTAATAAATACATAAAATCAACAAACATTAATTGTAGAGAATTTAATTCTGAGAAAATTGATATAATCAAAGTCTAAAATAAAACAGAAATAAGTATCAAAAAATCGATTTTATTCAGTATAATACATTACTATCTGTAAAGAAATACCGTACGGTATTTAGTTAAAATAAAACAAAAACAAAATGTTTGTTCCTTAATGATGAGATAAATTGAGAAAACAAGATTAACTGTTAAATAAATTTGTTTGTAAATAAAAATATCATGTTTTATTACGTTGTATTTTTTTTTTAAATAAAAATTTACATTAAATGTTCGAAAATAAATGAAGCAAACATTTTCCAATTATTGTTTACTAATAATCGAAATGCAGTTTTTTGTTTTATTAATTTCTAAGTTGGTAACGCACGAATAACAGCTGATCAACAATGGTATTCTGTACTGTTACGTTAGAACTGTGTATTAGTGGTGTTTTGCAAGCTACAGCAGGAGATCGGGTTCTGTGAATCGTGTTATTAAATGCAATTTTTTTGTGAGTTATAATTCGATTGTTTATTCAGCGAAAAAATGCCTTACTTATTTACATCAGAGGAATACGCTGATATGGTTTTTATTTTGGGTTACTGTAATGGTAATGCTAGAGCTGCTGTAGTAGAATATGAACTACGTTACCCTAATAGGAGGATTCCAGATACCAAAACAATTTCAGGAACTTTTCGTACTCTTCGGGAAACAGGATCACTACCAAGTACTAGAACCAATTATGAACGAGCTGTCCAACTTGATGATGATATTGTTATTAATGCTGTTCATCGCAGTCCAGGTGTAAGTACACGACGTATTTCTAGGCGGATAGGAGTTTCGCAGTCAACGGTGTGGAGGTCACTAAATCGAAACAAATTTTATCCGTTTCATAAACAAAAGGTTCAACATCTACAGCCAGGGGATGGTCCGCTTCGCTTGGAGTTTTGCAACTTTTTGAATATTAATAATCAACTCTACAAGCGTATTTTGTTTACGGATGAGGCACAATTCACTCGGGATGGTGTCAATAACTTGCACAATGAACACTCATGGGCAGAAGAAAATCCACATGAGGTAGTGGAACAGAACTTTCAACACCGATTTAGCGTCAATGTCTGGTGTGGCCTTTTGCACAATCGGCTGATTGGACCTTTCATATTACCTGGACGCCTAAATGCTGAGTTGTATTTGCATTTCCTTCAAGAAGAGTTGCCGCAGCTGTTAGAGAATGTTCCTTTACGTCTCAGACAAAATTTGTACTTCCAGCATGACGGAGCACCTCCCCACTTTTCACGTGCCGTTTCTGCTTATTTAAATCATCAATTTCCTGGACACTGGATTGGTCGTGGAGGGCCTCACCCTTGGCCACCAAGATCCCCAGATCTATCTCCATTGGATTATTGCATCTGGGGATGGATGAAAGACATTGTATACAAGACAAAAGTGAATTCTCGTGATGAATTAATTGCCCGTATTGTGGATTCGGCTGTGCAGATACAGGGAAGCCCTGAAAAATTAAGAAACGCAACAAAAGCAATACACAAACGTGCTGCAAAATGTATTGATAATGATGGCCTCATTTTCGAACATCAAAAACATCATAAAAAGGTGCGTACGGTTGGCCCAACCTGATTAATTTTGCTTAAAACTAGTAATGTATTATACTGAATAAAATCGATTTTTTGATACTTATTTCTGTTTTATTTTAGACTTTGATTATATCAATTTTCTCAGAATTAAATTCTCTACAATTAATGTTTGTTGATTTTATGTATTTATTACCAATTTAACAAAGTTATTGTACATGAAACTTAAAAAAACATTGTTTCGTGCCCCAATTTTTTGCATTTAACCGTGAATCCCTCAAAAACTACTACAGGTACACGCACTCTGATATGTGTTATTAGCTTTATCAGGTAAAATTACATAAGAATCCACGACATTTCTTACTTAATTAACCTTTCCAAAAGTTCAGTATGGCTTTATTTTACTCTTTGCCCAGGAATTCAGGCGAAATCTTTCGCTAGCTGTAACTCGCTAACGAAGCGTTTTCGGACCTATGTTTATATAACATTTTTTCATTATTTTTACTAGTACAATGTGCTGTAGAAGTGGGGGGAGAACTTCATGAATCACCCTGTATAGGAAGGAAAGTATTGTTTTCATGTCCATTTTAACAAAATCGAGTATTCACCGGATCTATACGTTTTCAGACTCCCTGAACCCAACAAAACATGTTTTTAGCGATTGGTCTGTGTGTGTGTGTGTGTGTGTGTGTGTGTGTGTGTGTGTGTGTGTGTGCGTGTGTGCGTGCGCGCGTGCGTGTGTGTGTGTGTGAACAGAATATCTCAAGAACGGAAGATCATACGAACTTGAAACTTAAGTTACATACCACTACCGGACCGGACACAAACATTTTCATAATCATCAACGTGTGAAAAATCGATTTTTTTTAAAGATTTCGGTCTTAGTATGCATTTTATGAAAAAAGTGTATATAATCGAATTTATAAAAAATTAAAAGATCTACAACTTTTATTCAGAGAATTTTTCTCTACAGAGCCTAGTTTAGCGTGAAAGAGTGATTTTCCGTACTTTTAAGGCAAACTCAGATAGATTTTCATTTTGCGTCTTTCATAAAATATATATATGATTAAAATTAGGTTATGTTTATTGAGGTTAGTTTTTTGTTTATTTCTAATGTTTTATTACTAATGTTAGGTTTATTGTTAATTATTTGCACTGGCAAGAGAAAGTTGTGTGAGTGTTTCACACCAGATTTTTTTTATTAAATTACGCTAAAGAAGTCACAGAACTGAAAAACAACAAAGCTGTCGGATCACTGCATCAATCTCTCCATAAAAGAATTGTGTCATTTGAAAAGTGGAAAGTAGATGCTTTTAAAAAGGTCTACAATGCTGACAAGCATACTTTTCCACTCCGTGAGAAAGGCATTGGTAAACAACTACACTCTTCGTTTTACTTAGTAAAGCCTCTAGAGGTTCGGCTGATCACCTAAACAACTACAAGAATATATAGTTGTTATGTTGTTTAGGTCATCAGGTGGAGTGTCAGATTATTTACACTCAATCTGTTAGTTGCAGGGCTAAAATAAATAGTTCTGTTTCTTATCACATGGTCACCCAATTAAATGACTGAATCATTTAAGAACAGAAGAGGTACAGGTGTACTGTGATACTAATCAGAGTTATGTCGTCTGAAAGTAATGGATTTCATTGTACAGCCAGACCCTGTGGTGAATGAAGTGAAAGTGTCATTTGCAGAGTGGAAAATATGTGCTTTTCAGAGGGCCCAGCATACTGATAAGCGTACTTTTCCACTCAGTGAGTGTTGGCAATGGTAAACCACCTAACTCCTCAATTTGCTTAGTAAAACCTCTAGAGGTTCAAACCAGCCTTTTGGCTGATGATCTAAACAACTACAAGAATATATAGTTGTTATTGTTGTTTAGGTCATTAGCCAAAAGGCTGGTTTGAACCTTTAGAGGTTTTACTAAGTAAATTGAGGAGTGAGGTGGTTTACCAGTGTCACAACTCACCGAGTGGAAAAGTACACTTATCAGCATACCAGGCCCTCTGAAAAGCATATATTTTCCACTCTGCAAATGACACTTTCACTTCATTCACCACAGGGTCTGGCTGTATAATGAAATCCATTACTTTCAGACGACATAACTCTGATTAAGTATCACAGTACACCTCTACCTCTTCTGTTCTTAAATGATTCAGTCATTTAATTGGCTGACCATGTGATAAGAAACAGAACTATTTATTTTAGCCCTGCAACTAACAGATTGAGTGTAAATAATTTGACACTCCACCTGTCTGTTATGGGCAAAAGAATATAGTATTCACAAGTAAATCAGTTTGGTTTTTCTACTCGAAAAATAATTATTTAGATAACTTATATAAAATTTTTTTATAAAATATTTTAAAGTTTCTTTTTGATGAGTGAAGATAGATGAAAAAGTAGATTTTGAACTGAGCAGAAAACTTTAAAAGTTATCATGGAGAAGGTCAGCGCTTCATTACCAACTTATTGTGATACTTTGAACATGAATTTAAAAGTTGAAAAGTTTTACAATAGCATAAAAATACAAAAATTTAAATGCAAATGCTTTTTGATGTTATCTGCATTCTCATGTGAATTTTATTCAAGCAGTAAAGTTGTTGTATCAAACTCTACTCAAGTACATTTTTGCATCCTTCAAAATGGAGGCCTACAATAAAATTCCTTGTATCAGCTGCTATAGATTTCCCAAGTCGGAAGAAATGATTCTTTAGATCTGCCGCAAAGCAACCCAATGTTAATGTTAGGTTAGCAAAGTAAGATCTAATATCACACGAAAACAATTAAAAAATTTATTTTAATTAATTAAAATTAATTTGACTAATAAGAGGGTAAGTCAATTGTTTTTTTTTATTCTGTAACACCCCTATCGCTGCCGGGAACACATACGGCAACAAAAGCGATAGGTCGGCAAGGGTGTTAACAAAACATAAAAAGAAAGGAAGCCAAAAAAACAAACATTCAGGTAAATCGTTGCACAAATGAAATAAATCTAGAAAATGTATGTAGTAAAACAATTTAATTTATAACAATAAAAATATGGTGCAAACATCAATAATTAATACAAAGTTACCCAGTCTTAAATAGCTGAAAAATCTAAAATAATATCAGATCCAAAAAATAGTACTTCCTGAGGCAAATAATTGTTTATATCAAGTAAAAATGATTAAAATATTTAAAGATATACTCATTAAATGATACTGAAAAACGAAGTGGCCAAAATATTTTTGAATTAAACTTTTATTTTCAAGCTTAGCATGCTAGCAGCTTCCTATTCAAAATATATTATTATTATTACCTTAAATTCCATAAGTTATACAAATATTTTTTGTATACATATATATCTATATATGAATGTGCAAATATGTAGAAACATTCTAGGTTATACTATAAATTTTTTTCACAAATATAATAATTGATAAAACAGAAGTTAAATTTTAAACCTTTTAGAATTATAAATTTTAGAAATACTTAAAATTAAATTCAACCTTTTTTAATAAAATGTAAATAGAAGAATAATAATTTTTAAGAAAAATTATTATGGAAAGAATTAGTTAAATTTTTATTAATCAATGTTCCTGATTGCATTATGTTTTGCAAAAGTTTTAGTAGGAAAATAGTCCAAGTAGATCACTTTAAATGCACTAAATTTCCTGTTCAGAACAAGAACTTAACAAGATGGATCTTAGTTGTGGCATGATCTTCCCCCAAAAAAAAAATGTATCGGTTACCTCGTTAAAACACTTTAAGTTAGATGGATGAGCTCCTCTCAAGATAATAAAATAACAAGACATACCCGATAGTAGTTAACACTTATTTTGCAGTATTACTGACGTATGCGATAACCAATTGAAGATTTACAGATGAAATTTTCATCCGGATTGGACTTCATATAACTTCATGACAGAAAATTTCAGGAAACATTGAATGTTAGTTAAAGGATGTTGACGAAGTGAACATTCGTCCTTCTCGGGAGTCGAACCCCATGTAGTGAATATAGAAATGGTATGATACACTGAACGGCTATTACCGTCCCCGGATTGGAACCCTGAACAAAAGATCGAGCCTGTGTTAATATTAAGTAAAATAATCGTCGATCGCAAGTAAAAGTACCAACGCATAAATTATGCAATTTTAAATAAACAAAAAAAATACAAAGATCTGAATTTAAAGTAGAAACTTAATACGAGTTGCAATTAATTAACAATAAGGAAGTTTTTAAAAAAAATCAAAACAATTAAATAAGCTATTACTTTTCAAAGTAGAATACAATTCACCAAATTACAAAACGTTATATCGGTTACAATAAATTTATCATAA
Organism: Catonia carolina; assembly: GCA_035578175.1. Taxonomy (NCBI): domain Eukaryota; kingdom Metazoa; phylum Arthropoda; class Insecta; order Hemiptera; family Achilidae; genus Catonia; species Catonia carolina. Next base: position 1,270,045 of record JAQMRL010000002.1, on the reverse strand, counting down.
GTCAAAATTTAGTTTTACATAAACCAAAATCGAATTTAGTAGTTATAAAATTGCAAGAACAACTGCAACATAGATTCGTTAGTATAAGATATAAATTTATGCAACTCGTGAAAAATTTCCAGCTTTCGGAATGCTAAAATAAAATCAAATAAACTTACCATATTTTATGGGCAACTAGAATTAACTTTTCCAAAAGTTACAAATTTAAAATGTTTAATAAATTTTAATAAAATTTACAACTACATTGCGAACGAACCGCACACAATGAAAATTCAATACAGAGTGTTGTAACCTGCCGACAGCCCGGCTCGTGATGAGATTGTAGAACGCTAGTTAGAAGGAAAAGCGGTAGATCGCACCACCGGACGGTGAGTTAATTAACATCACCACAGTAAATACGAATTATCGGCAACCAAAAGAAACAACAAGCGAACGCTAAAAACCGAACAAAAAAAAACGTAACAATCTGGAAACAGATGTTACAATTCCTAATTTGTTTACTTGTGTATTTGGGTTATTCCTAATTGTGTAGTCTTGTACAGACTCAGGTCGACCATTCCTGAGAAAGTATGGTTAATTGAACCCCAACCATCAAACTACACCCACAACCACTGTCTAGTATTCAAATCCGTATAAAAGTAACTACCTTTACTAGGATTTCAACCAGGAACCTTCGTCTCCGAAAATCAACTGTCAAACAGCTGATTTTGGCGACGAATTTATCTCTAGACCAACCCGGTGGGTTTTAGTGAACTTAAATCCAAAAATACATATTTTTTGATATGTCCACCAGTTTTGATTTATATTAAACAAACTTTTCAAAAAACTGATTGAAACTCTTCGTTAAAAAATTTCGAAATGGCAGATAATTAGAAAAATATCAGACGAAGGTAAACTAAAGTTACATACTGAATATACAGGGTGATTATACAATATGTAATGGGACAGTTTCGATAGCTTAAACTTTTAAAGTTCAGCTAGTTAAAAAGTTATCGATAGCTAGTTGTGACAGGGGCATGTTGTGACAAATAGTTTTTCAGACAATCCACCGGTAGCAGCACCACCCGGTCACGTAGACATATCCTCCTTCTTACCTGCAGTCTGCTGGTGTAGTTTGACAGTGATGCGTTGTGTTTGTGCTAGTCTTTAAATTTTTTTGTAATTTCGTAGTTAAAAAGTAAAATTTTGCCGTTGTCTTAGATTTGGTGTATCTCTCACATACCACAAGGTAAGGAACTCATTTTATTTTTATTAGATAGCTTGTTTATTCTCCCTACGTACGGTATTGATAAATTTTCCCTACGATTGGTTGAGTTGCGTGCAGGTCGCATATAGTAAGATGGCGGACGGTGGGGCTAGTTGTGACATGTCACAACATGCCCCAATGTATAATAATGCGTCTTTTATTGGGTTTGTTGCAGATAATGGTGAGAAATTACAAAAGGAAAACAACCCGTGGTCAGTGTGATATAAAGATCTACGAGTCAGCGTCGTTAGATGTAAAATCTGGAACATATAGCTTGAGACAAGCAGCTGAAAAACATGGTGTTAACCGAATGTCATTACTTAGGTTTATTAAGAAACAAAAGAGCAACCTAGATAAATGTGTTAATATGGGGTACAAAAAACCTAGACTGATATTTTCGGCTGAACAAGAAAAACAACTCTCTGATTATGCTGTTCAGGCAGCGAAAATATTTTATGGTATCAGCCCAAAAGAAATGAGGAATATAGCTTTTGAATTTGCTATTGCCAACAAAGTTGCTGTCCCTAAGAATTGGGTTGCTAATAGGCAAGCCAGTAATGATTGGTTTACAAAGTTTATGCAGCGCAACGAAAATGTTTCCATTCGAGTTCCTGAGGCCACCAGCTTAAGTCGTAGTACAAGCTTCAACAAACATAATGTCGATCTGTTTTTTTCAAAACCTGGAGTTAGTGTTGAATGAAAACAAATTTACAGCTAATGACATTTTTGGAATATTGACGAGACAGGGACTGGAACTGTTCAAAAACCGGTGAAAATTATCGCACAGAAAGGCGAGAAAAGAGTTGGAGGTATGACTTCGGCCGAGAGAGGGACTAATGTGACTAAGGGCAATTCAGTTCCTCCAATGTTTGTATTCCCTAGAAAGTTTTACAAGGATCATTTTGCACGTGATGGACCAGTAGGTTGCTGTGGCACTGCTAATCCAAGCGGTTGGATTACAGGCCCTTACTTTTTGTTTTACATGAAACATTTTGTGAAAAAGGTTAGGTGCTCAAAAGAATCACCAGTATTGGTGTTGCTTGACAACCATAGTGCTCATCTGCATAAATAGACGTTCTTGACTATTGCAAAGAGAATGGCATTACTCTGCTGTCGTTTCCTCCCCACACAACAAACAGACTTCAACCACTCGACGTCTCTGTTTTTGGTCCATTTAAGAAATTATTCAACGATGCTATGTGTGGGTGGATGAAATGTCATCCTGGAAACACAGTCTCTATTTATGACATCCCAACTATAGTGAGAACAGCATTGCCAAAAGCGGCAACACCATCAAACATACAGGCAGGATTTCGCTCTACTGGAATATGGAAATTCAATAAAAATATTTTTACTGAAGAAGACTTTCTATGTTCTTCAGTAACCGACCGTCCATTGAATAACCCTATTGTAGAAGTGGGCCAATGTGAGGTCGAAGAAGGTAGGCCTAGAGATGATGCCACCATTAGGGAAATGGAAGAGTCTCAGCATCACCAAGAACCTCAACCCAGCACATCATATGCCAACCAACCATGTCCATCTAATGCCCAGGTTTTGTCAGTCAGCCCTATGGATATAAGACCTCTACCAAAAGCTGGTCCACGCAAAAGTCAAAAACGCAAGAGCCTAAAGTCTGCAATTCTGACAAGCACACCCGTTAAGGAGAACATTCGCATAGAAGAGATGAAGAGGCGTGAAGTTAAAAAATCCAAGGAGTTGAAAATAAAAAAAAGCTGTTTGATATGAAAAAAGAATCATTACGCCTACCTAAAAAGAAAAAATTGGAAAATAAAAGACTTATTTCAAGAAAAAAAGGAAGAAAGCTCAGAAGACGATGAGGAAGAAGATTGTTTCTGCTTAGTTTGCACAGGTCCATACAGAGTCAAAACTTGGAGACGATTGGTGCAGTGTACGGAATGTAAAAAGTGGGCTCATGTTAAGTGCACAAAGAATGAACGTTTTTACGTTTGCATAAACTGCCATTCAGAAATGGAGATGGGTTCATCTAGTGATGATAATGAGTAATTGTATTCTGTTACATCTGACTAGAGACATCTGTTTTTATTTTATTTATTTATTATATATATATATATTTTTTTCATTTCCAGACTTACCTTCATGTTACACTCACCTATTAATTATGTACCTTTATATACTCAAATTTAAAATATAACACTTATGAAAACAATGTAGTTACTTTCCAGCCTTATTTTGTAATACCTGCTGCTTATTATAGTATATGTCACAATCTGCCCCAACCCCAAGCCCGTCACAACTTACCCCACATTGGGGCATGTTGTTACAAAATGTAGCAATGAGTTCATAAAACCGTTAATATACTGTTACATATGTTTTTTAACAGGTCAATGGTACTAAATAATTATTCTTAATTAAATAAAGTAACATATTGAAGTGTTAGTAAAGGTCTAAAAATAAAGGCAACATTTAAAAAAAATATAATATCCAAAGTGGCACAACTAGCCCCGGTCTACCCTACTTACACGATTATATAGAAGAATTCATTAAGTTTTTATTGAAAATATTTACAGATACGATTAAGCATATGACGGTCAACTGTGGCAAGAGCATTTGTGATACGTTGTTTTAGATCATCGTTATCTACAGGAAGCGGTAGTACAAAAACTTTGTCTTTTACATAACCCCATAAGAAAAAGTCACAGAGCGTCAAGTCTGGACTACGAGGTGGCCACGGCTTTAACACAATGTTTTCCTCACTTGCACGGCCAATCCATCGTCAAGGAAGACGTTCATCAAGATAATTTCTGACCTGTAAGTGCCAGTGAGGCGGAGCTCCATCTTGTACAAAAATTAAGTTATCACTATCTTCCTGGAGTTGAGGCATTAACCATTCGTTTAACATGTCCAGATAAATTACTCCGGTTACTGACACTTGGTGAAAGAAGAACGGCCCGTAAACCTTTTCACGAAATAATGCGCAAAAGACGTTTACTTTAGGGGAATCGCGTGTATGCTGTAAAGTTTTTTTTTGGGTTTCTTGTGCCCCATATTCTAACATTATGTCTATTAACTTTTCCACTAATGTGAAAATTACATTCATCACTGAAAATTAGGCGATTGAAGAATGTCATTTTCAACGCAATGTTGCATCTCTAGACAAAATTTCGGCCGCGTTGGCGATGTTGGTAACGTGCTCGCCTCTCATCACGCGGTCTTGGGTTCGAATCCCACTCGGGCATGGCATTTTTTCATACGTTACAATAAATTCATTTCATCCTTCACCGTCTGCATTAGCAGCAATTTGCAAAACAGTCGGACGTTAAACCAAAAAAAAAAAAAAAAAAATCTAGACAAAAATTTTTACGTACGATTTTATCACTGGTATGTAAACTTTGAAATAATGACTGCAATTTATAAGGTGTAATTTTCAAACGTTTCCGCAGAATTTTCCACACAGTCGGTTGAGGAATTGCAATTCTAAACTAGCTGATCTAGTTGATTTTCCTGGACTTGGTACACAAACATAGTAAAGAGTACTGGAAGACCTTTTGTTACAGAAGAACAAATTTATAGTGTTCGTGATGTTTATGTACCAAGACCAGGAAAATCAACTAGATCAGCAAGTTAAGAATTGCAAATTCCTCAACCGACTGTGTGGAAAATTTTGGGTTATGTAAAAGAGAAAGTTTTTGTACCACCGCTTCCTGCAGATATCGATGATCTAAAACAGTGGTTGCCAACCTTTTATGGGGCATCGCCCCTTTGTGAAGGATGACTTACACCTATCACCCCCTTCTCTTAGCATCGTATACCTAATTTAATTTAAAGTAATGTGTTGATAAATAATAAAGTATGTTATTCTGTAAAAAAGATTTATTATTGTTCACAACAAATAATCAACCAAAGCAGTTGTGTCCAGAATTCTTCATCTCATGTGTAGGAGCTCGACCATAAAAAATGTCAACAAAGAGTTTAGTTTATTTGTTTGTAAAAGCTAAACTATTTGTTTGTAAAAAAAACATTTATCCGCGACAGTAAATATTCTACCCTGTAGTACAGTTTTATTTTTCTGTCTTTGAATACTCATCGCCCCTCCTATCACCCCTCACAAATTCATCGCCCCCAGGTTGGGAACCACTGATCTAAAACAATGTATCGCAAATGCTGTTGCCACAGTTGACCGTCATATGCTTAATTGTGTGTGGGAAGAATTCGATATCCGTTGTGTTACAAATGGTGCATACATTGAACATCAGTAAATATTTTCAATAAAAAATTAAGGATCTCTTCTATATTATAATCATGTAAGTAATTACCTTTAACTTTTCAAAAATAAATTTTCTATAAGCTATCGAAACTGTCTTTTTTATTTATAATCATTCTGCATATATATTTTTTTGCTCTCGGGAGTCATGTGTTTACTTATTTGTGTACTTGTTTTACTCAGTTATTTGCAAACTAATTGGCAGATCTAATTGAAATGTATAAAATGTTCAATGGAGTTTATTCAACTCCAGTTACTCAACTCCAAGCTACGCAGCTACTACACTGGAGGGACGATATCTTTACAACGAACACCAAGTTGAATTTCTTCTCATTGGATAAAATCAATCCAAAGATTGACATTATTCTTATAAAACTAGTAAACTAATAAGCTGCCCAAAACAGACAGGTGGAGTGTCAAATTATGTACACTGAATCTGTTCGTTGCAGGGCTAAAATAAATAGTTGTGTTTCTTATCACGTGGTCACCCAATTAAATGAGTGAATCATTTAATAAGAGAAGAGGTAGAGGTGTACTGTGACACTAATCACAGTTATCTCCTCTGAAATGAAAGTAATGAATTTCATTATACAGTTGGACCCTGTGGTGAATGAAGTGAAGGTGTCATTTGCAGAGTGGAAAATGTGTGCTTTACAGAGGGCCCGGCATGCTGATAAGCGTACTTTTCCACTGAGTGAGTTTTGGCAATGGTAAACCACGTGACTCCTCGTTGTTACTTAGTAAAACCTCTACAGGTTCAAACCAGCCTACAGGCTGACTGATGACCTAAACAACAACAACAACAAACTAACTTATTAGGAAGACTCACAAGAGTACAAAATTATAAAATACACACACATACACACAGTGTGTAAGCGTGTAAGGTTTTCTAAACATAACCTAATTTTATTTAATAAAATAAATTAGTACATTGATTATGTATTCTTGAGACAGAGCAAAGATGAAATTCTGTTATATAATAAATGTCACTAACCTTCTTTTTAAACTGCGTCAACGTACACAATCTTAACGTACACGTGTTTCGGCGAATCCACCATCAGAGTAAATACGAGTAACATAATTGAAACTAAAAACTTTATTTATTTAAAATCTAAAGAAGATGATACATCTTCAGTCTGATTTAAATCAGTTGTATACAAATGACTGAAGATGTATCATCTTCTATAGATTTTAAATAAATAAAAAAAATTTTTAGTTTCAGTTATGTTATTTACTCTGATGATTGTGGATCCACCGAAACACGTGTACGTTGACGCAGTTTAAAAAGAAGGTTAGTGAAATTTATTATATAACATAGAATTAATTTCAAACTGCAGCTGATGCATTATAAAGATTTATTTTTGAATAAAGATGAAATTGTTTTTTTTTTCTTAAAAATCTGTTCAATATTGGATTGCAGTTTGGAGACCTTTACATGGAAATCATCATGAGCATTGGCCCAATTTTGATATTTATTCTTCAAATAAAATAGTAGTGTTTATTTATGTGATTATTGGTTCATTTAAAGTAATTTTCACCAGCCAGTCACGAACTACACTATGGGAACCATTGCACTAGACTTCCATGGTCCTTTTTTTTCATCTGAGGGGGTGAGAAAAACTCATGTTCACTCCCTGACGATGGGGGAATTAGTGTTGGACTCAATTGAGGCGTCCTCCTCCAGCCCCAAGGAGGCTGCAACCGCCTTACCAACCAAAAACCCGCCGCCTGGCCACTTGATCCGACATCACCAAACAACCCTCCACCTCCTTCAGAACTGTTTATATCCATGGTACTTGACCCATACAATCTGATTACTAATTGTTCCTTCACATGAAACATGACCTACTGGTAGAGTCGCAGCTTCGTGTAGTTGTTGTGGAATGCAGTGTGTTAAAGTAGTGGGAGAATGAATGAGTTAGTAGTATTTCACAGCTGATCCATTTGTACTGGTAGCGAGTACAAACTAGACTAAAAACATATTCTTATCATCCGGCGCATTAATTTTACAAATAATACTGAATTTTCTTCAGCGCTTACTTAGAAGTTCATATATTTTTCAACCAAAAACAATTTAGAAAGAAATTTGTGTTTAATGTAAAATGTTTTATCAATGAATAAAGTATTTTTTAACGTTTTTTTAAACAAACGTTTATTATTACAACTTAGAGACTCAAGCAGTAGCTTGAGTCTGAGCTCCATGTAGTTGCAGAGTGTCAGCCGCGTTGGCGATGTTGGTAACGTGCTCGCCTCTCATCATGCGGTCTTGGGTTCGAATCCCACTCGGGCATGGCAGTTTTTCATACGTTACAAAAAATTCATTTCATCCTTCACCGTCTGCATTAGCAGCAATTTGCAAAACAGTCGGACGTTAAACAAAAAAAAAAAAAAAGTTGCAGAGTGAAGGGTACAACAGGTGAGGTATCCTAATGAATGAGTGATGCATGCTGGGAGAACGATTCTTCTATTACTCTGATACAAAACATTCGTATTCAAACTTTCCCTATTTAACATAGGCCTATTTGTTTGTATTTATTATATTTATTTATTTATTTACATATTTCGATATAAAATGGTAAGTTAAATATTATGAATCCAACCAAGTTAATAACCCGGTTAAATTAATGCGCCGGATGATAAAAATATGTTTTTAGACTAGTTAGTACATGCTACCAGTACAAATGCATCAGCTGTGAATTACTACTAATACTCATTCATTCTGCCACTACTATAACAACGCTCTCACTGCATTCCTCACAACTACACGGATGGAGCTGGAACTCAACTAGTACTTGTGTAGGTACATTGATAGTTGGGGTTCAATTAACCATACTCTCTCAGGAATGGTCAGCCTGGGTCTGTATAAGACTACACCTCATTTACGTGTCATGCACACCATTTCATCTTATTGTTTTGAATTTAACAGATTCCAACTGACACTTTAGCGATAAAAAAAAATCTGGTGTGAAACACTCACACAACTTTCTCTTGCCAATGCAAATAATTAACAATAAACCTAACATTAGTATTAAAACATTAGAAATGAACAAAAACTAACCTCAAAAACATAACCTTATTTTAATCATGAGTGAATGACGCAAAATGACAATCGAACTCAGTTTGGCTTAAAAATACGGAAAATCACGCTTTCACGCTAAACTAGGCTCTGTAGAGAAAAATGCTCTAAACAAAAGTTGTAGATCTTTTAATTTTCTATAAATTTAATTATATACACTTTTGTCGTAAAATGCATACTAAGACCGAAATGTTAAAAAAATCGATTTTTCTCACGTTTTCGTGAGAAAAAAAAAACAGAAAATCGCAAATTACCGCTAAACTAAGCGTTATACAAAAAAATGTTTGAAACAGAAGTTTTAGGTTTTTAAATTCTCTACAACTTTTATTATATAAGTTTTTGCGCTAAAATTTATATTAAAGCCGTAATCTTAAAAAAACAACGTTTTTACGTAAAAACAGCCTCACCGAGAATTTCAGGAAACATGGCGCCTACCCTATCTTGTAGAGAATAAAAAATTGAGTAAAATAGGCGATTTTTAAAAAAATCGTAGGACCAGTTTTTGAGAAAATCGCAAAAAACTGAAAAATTATACGAATAAACTACTACTTCCGGTTGACCGATTTTGATGAAAATGTTCGTGTCGCGTCCGGTAGTGGTATGTAACTTAAGTTTCAAGTTTCAAGTTCGTACGATGTTCCGTTCTTGAGATATTCTGTTCACACACAGACACACACACACACACACACACACACACACACACAGACACACACACAGACCAATCGCTAAAAAACATGTTTTTTGGGTTCAGGGGGTCTGAAAACGTATAGATCCGGTGAAAACTCGATTTCGAAAAATCGACATGAAAACAATACTTTCCTTCCTATATATTCATATAGGCAAGAGAAAGTAATATGCATTGCTGACTACCCGAACAACCTTGATTCGTCAACTTTTTTATCATACGTTGGCAGTCCAGAAAGTCTGTCATGTCTTGCGTTGCAGCCGCTAGGGGCGGAGCTATCGCGGCCATTTTGGTGCCGCGGCTTTTCTCCGTTCAGTGTCTATCCAGCCGTGCTAGCGAGAGGTCTGTGTTGCTCTTCATTGTTTTTCAACAACAATTTAAAATGTCTGCTGCAATTCAAAATCCCGCCAGTTATGAAGTACGGTCGGTAATACGGTTATTGTTGGCTAAAAACAATAAACCAATTGAGATTTATCGCCAAATCTGTGAAGTTTATGGGAACAATGTTTACACTGAAAGGAGTACAGCGTTTGTGCATTCAGTTCAAAAATGGTTGAATTAATGTTTACGAGGAAGAACGAAGTGGATGGCCAATCGAACACAAGAAGTTCTGGATGCTTTCAAATGGGAGGTTTTCCCACATCTGCTATACAGTCCGGAACTTGCGCCCAGCGATTATCACTTGTTCCCGACAATGAAGACATGGCTTGCGACGCAGCGCTTTGACGACGACGTGGAGCTACAGGAGGGTGTGACTAACTGGTTAAAATCACAGGCGGTAGACTTTTATGACACCGGCATTTCAAAATTAGTTCACCGCTATGTGATAAGTGTCTTAATTTGTTTGGTGATTATGTCGAAAAATAGCATTTTAGTTGCGCTTTCAAATGTATATAATAAAATTTTTTCTTGTACTTGTATTTTACTTTCTCTTGCCTATATGAATATATAGGAAGGAAAGTATTGTTTTCATGTCGATTTTAAGAAATCGAGTTTTCACCGGATCTATATGTTTTCAGACCCCCTGAACCCAAAAAACATGTTTTAGCGATTGGTCTGTGTGTGTGTATACAAAATATCTCAAGAACGGAACATCGTACGAACTTGAAACTTGAAACTTAAGTTACATACCACTACCGGACCCGACACGAACATTTTCATCAAAATCGATCAACCGGAAGTAGTAGTTTACTCGTATAATTTTTCACTTTTTTACGATTTTCTCAAAAACTGGTCCTACGATTTTTTTAAAAATCGCCTGGTTTACTAAATTTTTTATTCTCTACAAGATAGGGTAGGCGTCATGTGTGCTGAAATTCTTGGCGAGGGTGTTTTCTCGTAAAAACGTTGTTTTTTTTTAAGATTACGGCTTTAATATGCATTTTAGCGCAAAACTTTATATAATAAAAATTGTAGAAAATTAAAAATCCTACAACTTTTATTTCAAACATTTTTTTGTATAACGCTTAGTTTAGCGGTAATTTGTAATTTTCTGTTTTTTTCTCACGAAAACGTGTGAAAAATCGATTTTTTTAAGATTTTGGCCTAAGTATGCACTTTACGACAAAAGTGTATATAATAAAATTTATAGAAAATTAAGAGATCTACAGCTTTTATTTAGAAAATTTTTCTCTACAGAGCCTAGTTTAGCGTGAAAGTGTGATTTTCCGTTTTTTTTTAACCCAAATTGAGTTCGGTTTTCATTTTGCGTCATTCACTCATGATTAAAATAAGGTTATGTTTATTGAGGTTAGTTTTTTGTTTTTTTTCTTATGTTTTATTACTAATGTTAGGTTTATTGTTAATTATTTACACTGGCAAGAGAAAGTTGTGTGAGTGTTTCACACCAGATTTTTTTTTTTTTATATCAAAACGTGACAGACTTTCTGGGATGCCCTCGTACAATCATCTATTATTGAAACCAGGTGTTCTTTTATACAATTTTCACAAAGAATTATCATATATAATAATTTGAAACCTGTTTTTATTAGTACATAATTATTACACATCAGATTTACCTTAAAAATAATAATCTCATATGCTAAACCTACTAGAAAATTAACACATATATTTTAAGTTAAACTATAGGATGATTCAAAAAGAGCGCCGGTTTTGATATATCAAATTAAGAGATTTATTTTATTGAAAAACTGAAAACAAATACATCAACAAGTTCATCTTTCCTTCCGATTTTATGTATGAAAAATGATGTCATGCATGTGTCCTCCTCTACTGCGCTGGCACGCATCAACTCTGTCCATGAAATTGGATATTACTGCACGACAAGTTTCGACTTCCATTTGCCCGATAACCCGTCGAATTTCCTCCTTCAAGTCATTGATGTTTCGGGGTTTATTGGCATACACCAATGACTTCAGATGAACCCAAAGATGAAAGTCACAAGGCGTCAAGTCACACGACCTTGGTGGCCATTGATGGTCGGAATTACGAGAAATGATGCGATCCTGGAACCGTTCACGGAGCAACAACATTGTTTCTCGTGCAGCGTGACAGGTGGCACCATCTTGCTGAAACCACAACTCGTCAATGTCCATTCCATCCAAATGACGTCACAAAAACTTCCTAATCATCGTACGGTATCGGTCTCCATTTACTGTCACGGCTTGTCCTTCTTGATTTTCAAAACAGTAAGGGCCGATGACACCGCCCGACCAAAAGCCGCACCAAACTGTCACTCACTGAGCATACAAGAGAAACTACAACTGAATCGTCAATCGGAATGTTCTCCAAAATAGAAATGAGGTCAAACAATGTTGCCAACCGATAAACAAAAATTTACCAGCCGTTTAAAAACCGGCGCTCTTTTTGAATCACCCTTTATTAGTACAAGTGACTCAATTGTTATCCTAAACTAATTCACAAAATATAGTACATCACAGATTATTTTAAGGTTAGGTTTGTTTAGGTTAGGTTTTCTATATTTAAATTACATTACATTATATTATAATTTATATTTATCATTATCATTATTATTAATTTACTTTACAACAATTTAAAAATATAATTACATTTTATTATTCATTATATTCATGGTAAAATTATCATTAATCTTGTTCCTTAGCCCAGTAAGAATGTTTTTTCAAAAAAAAAAGTTATTCCGAAAAAAATTGTATTGACTCAAATCTTTGTATAGTCTATCTATTCGAGGGGTTAATGTCAAACAACACTATCTGCAAAATCCTAATTTTTCAGGAGAGCCATCACTATTTATTTACCATTGTTGTTGTTTAGTCAACAGCCGGAAGGCTGGTTTGAACCTCTAGAGGTTCTACTAAGTAAAAACGAGGAGTGAGGTGTTTAACTCTTGCCTTCCTCACCAAGTTGAAAGAGTATGCTTATCAGCATGCCAGTGTAGCAATCGGGGAAGGGGCAATAGGAAAAATCTGGAGGCTAGATGAGGGTAGACTTACAATAATTTCTCATCACAGCGATTCCACGATAAAACTTTATTGAAAACCAAATTTGATTCAAACTACAACTAATACCTTAAGCCACATACGGGCACGGTTGCCGACCACAACAGATCAATAGTAACCAAATAATCGTAGCAAAATTTTGAGCTGGTACCATACTACTGGTCCGTGGGCTAGAACCCCCGTTTTTACACTACTAATGACCGAGCATAGCCCGACCAGTTTTTTAACACAATATTACTAAATAAACTCCAGCAAAAAGTTAAATTACAAAACCAATACAGTAAATTACAAAACAAATTCTCAAGATATAGCTAAATCAGGCTACCACTCCTCTAAGTCCCTGTTGTGGCGGTCTACTACGATAAACTCATCGTTGCACCATGAAGAGATCCCTAAAATATAAAAGTAACTGATGATCAATCTTAACCATCACGTACTAAATTTAATAAGTCATAAAATGAATCTGACAACAGGTCAAATTCAATATTAGGTCCAATCTACGGCCTCCAATTCCATGATCATTTATTGGATTTAAAGCAACAAATTTCCATTAGATCTCTTCATAATACAATGATGCTATTCTATCCTTAAACATACGCCAGGGTACACTACAAATAAAAATAAAAATTACCCATCATTAAATAATTGCCCTGGAGCGGCACTGCCAGGATTCCTAGTGGGCACAGGATAAACATATATCCGAATTCAAACATGTTTTGAACCTAACAAAACATTGTTTAATGGTAACGACACAAATCTCGTGCCAATAAAAACTCCCAAACAATGAACCAAGCGTTACCAGCCATAGGCGGTGACAATCTTTACTACACTAAAATAATAATTAAAAACAAACTATTGGCAATAGTTGCTAAGGTAGCACAGTTAAGTACCGCCACTCCAGGTTTCGGGTAAATAAGAACTCTTAAAATAACGGCCGGCTTAGCCAGACGGAGAGTGCAATCAGCTAAATTACCACTTACCGGTAAATACCCGGGTTAGGCCCAGCCACAACAATAGGCGGGTTGGATATCCGTGCATTTTCACTAGACCTCAATAAACTAAGTACAAGTCACTATTCACTAAAAACGTACTTCAATACATTATATAAAACATTTTACTGTTAGTAAGAAAAAAAAAACTATGTACTCCAATACATCACATAAAATAGACTCACGCACAGGCTAACGACTTTTCATTATTCACACAATAGATGAACTGACTGACTACAGAACATAAAAATCAAGGATGTCTTACATAGGCGTACATTATAGGCCTGCTGATTGCACTCTGTACTCGACAACGAAACCCGACACTTCCTGCAGTTCTCAGAACTGCATCTCTAAGCCTACAGTATCTACATGTTAATCGTAACATATAAAACTACATTATTTATAATTACTTGCTACGATTACACTTTTAATAATTTTCATTAAAAACATTTTATTTTACTACTACAAGTTTATTTTAACTTATATCTAAATCACCCATTAACTCTCGGTTCAATCCTCACTCTTACACCAGGCCCTCCGAAAAACACCCACTTTCCACCCTGTAAATGACACCTTCTTCACTTAATTCATCACAGGGTCTGGCTGTATAGTGAAATTCATTACTTTCAGAGAAGATAACTCTGACTAGTGTATTTTACACCTCTACCTGTTCTGTTCTTAAATAGTTCAGTCATAATATTGGCTGACTATATGATAAGAAACAGATCAATTTTTTTGTAGCACTGGAACCAACAGATCGAGTGCAATTAATTTAACACTCAACCTGCCCCCGTTATGGGCACATTTACCATTAAGAAATGAATTCAACAAATTAAATTACACTAAATTTTTACATTGATTACATGTATAAATAACTGAATAATAGGAACAGAATCAGATTAGAAGTAGTTTTTTCACTCTTCTGAAAAATATTTAAAAAAAAAATTGGTTTTTGTAGATAGTGTTGTTTGACATTAACCCCTCGAATTGTAAGAGTACTTCGCGTGAGGCAAGCACCTACAGGTTGTAAACGAACGTTTTACACTAGTTAGTGCGTATCAACCTCTCCGCCTGACAATTATCTTGCACTACGTTCAATCATTAAAATACTATCTACAACCAGCTAAAATAAACATTATCCTTTTGTGAAGCGTTTTCAAATATACCGTTCAGATTACTTGTAATTATTGAAGTTTCATAAAGAGATTCCATAATTAATTATTTTAACCATTCCATTTAACAAAACAATTTTTGTCTACTTTTTAATGTTTACCGCTTTTAAGTTTCAAAACTCAACAAATTCACTATCACGCAAGTTAACAAAACACAGCTTACAAAACTTTTCAACTTCAGTCTACAAAGAAAATCGAAATGAACCGATACAATACCAAAAGTAAAGGGGGAAATCTAAAAGACTTAAAAGTGACTATACTTTTTGACTAAATTTTTCACTGACGGCATGAAAAACTTGTTACATGTTGGGAGAAATCTAAAACACTTAAGAGTGACTATACTTTTTGACTATATTTTTCACTGGCGGCATGAAAAACTTGTTACATGTTGGGAGAAATTTGAAAGACTTAAGAGTGACTATACTTTTTGACTATATTTTTCACTGGCAGAATGAAAAACTTGTTACATGTCGGGAGAAATCTAAAACACTTAAGAGTGACTATACTTTCTGACTAAATTTTTCACTGGCGGCATGAAAAACTTGTTACATGTAGGGAGAAATCTAAAAGACTTAAGAGTGACTATACTTTTTGACTAAATTTTTCACTGGCGGCATGAAAAACTTGTTACATAACGGGAGAAATCTAAAAGACTTAAGAGTGACTATACTTTTTGACTATATTTTTCACTGGCGGCATGAAAAACTTGTTACATGTCGGGAGAAATCTAAAAGACTTAAGAGTGACTATACTTTTTGACTATATTTTTCACTGGCGGCATGAAAAACTTGTTACATGTCGGGAGAAATCTAAAAGACTTAAGAGTGACTATACTTTTTGACTATATTTTTCACTGGCGGCATGAAAAACTTGTTACATGTCGGGAGAAATCTAAAACACCTAAGAGTGACTATACTTTTTGACTAAATTTTTCACTGGCGGCATGAAAAACTTGTTACATGTCGGGAGAAATCTAAAAGACTTAAGAGTGACTATACTTTTTGACTAAATTTTTCACTGGCGGCATGAAAAACTTGTTACATGTCGGGAGAAATCTAAAAGACTTAAGAGTGACTATACTTTTTGACTATATTTTTCACTGGCTGGATGAAAAACTTGTTACATGTTGGGAGAAATCTAAAAGACTTAAGAGTGACTATACTTTTTGACTATATTTTTCACTGGCGGGATGAAAAACTTGTTACATGTCGGGAGAAATCTAAAAGACTTAAGAGTGTCTATACTTTTTGACTAAATTTTTCACTGGCGGCATGAAAAACTTGTTACATGTTGGGAGAAATCTAAAAGACTTAAGAGTGACTATACTTTTTGACTATATTTTTCACTGGCGGGATGAAAAACTTGTTACATGTCGGGAGAAATCTAAAAGACTTAAGAGTGACAATACTTTTTGACTACTTTTTTCACTGGCGGCATGAAAAACTTGTTACATGTCGGGAGAAATCTAAAAGACTTAAGAGTGACTGTACTTTTTGATTATATTTTTCACTGACAGCATGAAAAACTTGTTACATGTAAAGAGAAATCTAAAAGACTTAAGAGTGACTGTACTTTTTGACTATATTTTTCACTGACAGCATGAAAAACTTGTGACATGTCGGGAGAAATCTAAAAGACTTAAGAGTGTCTATACTTTTTGACTATATTTTTCACTGGCGGCATGAAAAACTTGTTACATGTTGGGAGAAATCTAAAAGACTTAATAGTGACTATACTGAAATATAAGTCCATAATTTTGAGGCTATAGAATTGTATTATTAATGTAATGGGTGTTTTATTATATAAAAGATAGGCCTACTTTTAATATTAACCCGTTTTCACAGCTATCGGGCGCTTTGCACCTCTCTTCAGGTAATAACATAAAGCAGTTCTCACAATAATTAATTTAGAAGCTTTTTTTTATTTCCTGAAGAAACGGTGCCCACTGTGAAAGTGCTTGTAACAAGTATGAGAAAAAGAAAGCAGTAAAAGAGGGTAATTATTTGTCACCGCCACCCCTTCTTATAAATCATTTACTGTGTTGCCGGCTTCAATACGTCTTCCTGCCTTTGTCGGCACGGTAGGCCCTTTGGCAGCCTAGCGACAAACCTTTCGGCTCCCCACCGACAGAGGCCTTTGTCATCAAGGCCAAGCCAGTAGCCGCTCTCTACCACAGCGCTCTCGGCGACTATAAAAAGAGCGCTCCACTGAGCCGAGGGATTCAATTCCGATCCAGACAACGACAAGACGTCCACCACGGCACACTGCTGCCGGACTCCAGCGAGGACTAATCGACGACCTCGCAAGAGAGAAGACAATGCTTCCGCTCGACGACCCGTCACTGTAACTCGTCGACCGGACCTTTATCGCCCGCTGATGCGAGCGATGCCCACAGCGGTCCCTCGACCGAGCCTTACGCCCACCGGACCCGACGAAGCAGCCATAGACGCACTACTACGAGGGAAGAAGATGACGTCTCCGCTGGACAACGACATGCCGTGTCGCCCAGCTCCTCGACCGCCATGACGACTACGACTGACGCTGCACATCAAGACGACCACCGCTTAAACGGCCCTTTTCAGGTCCACCAAACTAATAAGGTTAGCCACTTAATGTCGCCATCCGATGACATATTAAAAGTTTTTTATATAATAAAAAAAACATTAAATTATGATGGATTCTGCTGTTATGCTGGTAAATAATTATAAAGAATTTTACTTTTATTTACATCTCGCTATTTGTTTTTGTTTGTGTTTAGAAGTATGTGTGCATTACTTTTTCAGCCTACCCTTGTAGAAGTATTTCTTACTGGACTGGGTTTTATTAAAGATCCCTTTCACACTCATAAATACACAATTTACAAACTAAATTCATACAATTTATCATTCATTTTTTATAATAGTAATAATAATAATAATAAATAATTATTTACAAAACTTAAATCTAGTATTTAAATAAATTAAAATTTATATTACAGTAAAACCTTGTTTATTCAGACTAATTGAAATTAAAGACAATCTGGAAAATCCAAAATCTGGGTAATAAGCAAAACAAATTACATAGAATTGTTTAAAAGGCTAAAAAATATAAAACTAACATTTGACATCATTTCTTAACAAAAAAACTGGTCTACTGCCTTCTGTTTCAAAAACACGTGTGGTGTTTGAATGAAGCATCGTTAACCCTTTCAGTGCCAACGTCCGAAAAACAGGACGTCGATATCTTACGTTGTTCCATCGTCCGGTTTATCGGAAGTGCCAACGTCCGGATGACCGAACGTTTACAAAAATAACTGTTTTTAAACAAAAATTAATGGAATAATGTATTTTAAGACCACTTCCTTGGCATACTGCCTAGCCAGAGAAGTCCAGAGAGCTAAATGTAAAAAAACTGCCGAAGTTCTTCATAATTCACCAAATCTAAACTCAGCAATATGGGAAATAATTAATAAGAACCGAGGTGTAGTTAGCAACAAAAGTTTTACTGACATACCTAATATTGTTAACAAAAACAATGAACTTATAGAGAATGGTATAGAAATTTGTAATTATTTTAACAAATATTACCAGGAAGTAGCTTTAAAACTTAAACAACAGATTGGGGAAACAGTGGGATGTTATGATCCAAAAGGTAACAAGGTAGTTAATCAATTCTTATTTAGCCTAGTTTCAAGGGAGGAATTAGAATCAGTTATTGATAGTTTGAAAAGTAAGAAAACATGTGGGTTAGATGGGATTTCTAGTATAATTGTTAAAGAATGTAAACATCTTTTAATTACTCCTCTCCTTCATTTGATTAACTTCTCACTTGAAGCAGGTGTATTTCCAAACAAACAGAAGGAGGCTAAAATATTGCCTATATTTAAGAATGGAGATAGCCAGTTAGTTGAAAATTATAGACCCATAAGTATTTTAAACACAATCAGTAAAATTTTTGAAAAGGTAGGATTTATTAGGTTAATCAGTTTCTTGACTGAAAACCTAATCATCTCAGAGGATTAGCATGGTTTCCAAAAAGGTAGATCAACTAAAACTGCAATTGTTTCACTTGTGGAGCAAGTAGTTGATATATTGGACGCCGGGGAGAAAGCATTGGCAGTGTTTCTGGATCTGAGTAAAGCTTTCGATTGTGTTGATCATGAAATTTTATTGAAAACACTAGAGTCATTAGGCGTTAGGGATGTAGAGTTGAAATGGTTTCAATCTTACCTTATTAATAGATTACAGTGTGTGGAGTTAACTAGGGTTGTTAGAGGGAAACTTACAAAAGTTGTATCTGGAAAGCTTGAAGTCAAAGCAGGCGTTCCACAGGGGACAGTTTTAGGTCCAATTCTGTTTCTATTGTATATTAATAGGTTACCAGAAGTCATACCTAATGGCAGAGCTTTGTTGTTTGCTGATGATACTTCAGTAATCAGTAACAGTTCACTGGTAGATGCTCTTGAAGTAAATACACATGTTAACATAGAGTCCGTAGTGCAGTTCTTGAATCAAATGTTATTAACAGTTAATGGGAAAAAGTGTCAGTACTTGCAGTTCAAAAATAAACATAACGTTAAAGAAAGTAGAGAAGTGGATGTATTTATTCATAATAATAGTTTAGAGCATGTAGAAACAGTGAAGTTCCTGGGCGTATCTCTAGATAGATCTTTGTCTTGGGACTTCTATACCAATCAAGTTTGTAGTAAAATATCATCTGGGGTATTTGCACTAAAACAAGTTGCCAGATTAAATGATAAAAAATTACTAATGGCAGCTTATCATGGCCTCATTCTGTCTCATATCCGTTATGGTATTTTAGTATGGGGTAATTATAGCATGGGTAATATGAATAGGGTTTTTAAAATTCAAAAGAAAGCTATTAGGTGTATGGTGGGAGCTAACCAGCTAACCTCATCCACACCACTATTTAACCAGCTTAAATTGCTTACAGTTCCCTGCCTCTACATTTTTGAGGTGATTATGTATGTTAGGAAAAATAATTTTATGCAGAATTTCAATGTTCACAATCATAACACGAGAAACAGGAATGATTATTATGTGGCTAATCACTCCACAAAATTATTTGAACAAAAACCTACTTATGCAGGGAGAAAATTCTTAAATAAATTACCCCAATCTTTAAAGTGTTGTGAGGATTTGAATTCCTTTAAAAAAAATTTAAAAAATTACTTGATCAGTGAAACTTTTTATAGCATACATGAATTTCTTTCTTGATAGTAATGATACATAGTGTGTTTCTTATACGTATTTCAGGTGTTATATCTGACGACATGTCCTATACTCCTCCTGGAGTCTCCAGGGCGCAAAAAAAAAAAAAAAAAAAAAAGCGCACTAGCCTACCAAGCGGAAGGTCCCGAGTTCTATTCCCGGCTAGAGTCTGGAAATTTTTGAAACGTTAAAACCACCGTTACAATACCAAAACCGACAGTAGTCGCAAATGACCAAGCTGTCGATGTTACTAACCAAAACTTTTTAAATTTTTTCTAGTTGTAGAGCGATTTATGAACACAATATAAATTAATTTTTAACAGGAAATTTTATTTTTCTGTAACGTTGAAAGTTTGATTGACAATGGCAGGCTTACGCTTGAAAGTTTAGTCAAAATAAGGGTTGGCACTTTTTGTACATCCTTACACAAATTGTATGGCACTTTAGGATCACGCTTTTAAAAATTGTTTGGGCACTGAAAGGGTTAAAAGTTCAGCTGGAGTGACACTCGCAAATTTTTGTTAAACTCGACAAAAAGAATTTTATTACAATAATTTATTGTACAGCTACGCCCGCCAGCCAGTGTAACAACCAGGCTGTACAACTGTTACTAACTAGGGGAAAGAAAGGAGTAGAGGTATGTTATGATGAGTATGACTGCAGTTTTGTGCGTTCCTGAAAACATTGTCTCTGCCCCACTACTAACAAATTCCGCCAAAAAAGTATAACAATAACAAAAGGAAAGCATGAAGGCAATATGCAACATGAAAACGCAAAAGGGAGGGAAGGAGAGAGGGAGATAGAGAGAGAAAGAGAGGGGGAAAGAGAAAAAGAAAGAAGGAGGGCGAGAGAGAGGGAGAGGGGGACGAGAGGGAGGGAGAGTGTGTGTGAGAGAGAGAGGAGGGGAGCGATCGAGAGAGTGTGTGTGTGTGCATGAGAGAGGGAGAGTGAGGAGGAGGGGGAGCAAGAGAGAGAGTGAGAGAGGGAGAGTGAGAGGGGGAGAGAGTGAGAGAGGGGGAGAGGGAGAGAGAGAGTAAGGTCGAAGAGCGATGAGAGCAAACTAAGAAAGGCTGGACTTCAATTACGAACATTAAATACAATTTTTAAAATGTCTACAAATCAAATCTGAATCAACAAGGGTAGTTTAAACGAGGTTTTACTGTATATAATTATATTTAACATATGATTTTCTTTTTAATTAATTTTAAATTACCATTAGATTTTTTTGGAAGTAGAAAAATATGGAAGTTAAAATTGTAAAAAAATACTATAAGTACAAAACATTTTAATGTGATCAGATTAAATAAAAGTAATCTGCTCATTCTTTATAATCAGATACAATGAAAATTCCCCTTACAGCAGACACAATCAGATAAACAAATGATTCAAAAATATCAAACACTTTTATAATACCCAGTAGTTTATACTGCAAACACTTCATATTTTAACATTATTCGTTTATTGAAATTTAAAGACGGTACAATTTGACAGCTAGTAAAAATGAAAATAATTATAACTATGAATTAGTACCTACTTCAAGGAGACCACCCAGCAACAGGACTATTTATAACGATGTTAGTTTATAAAATTATTCGTTAAAATTTACAAATAAACTAGCGGTACCCGGCGCACGTTGCTACACCCAACAACAGAAAACATGTTTTTATTGAAAATATGAAATTTATTTTATTTTATCCAAGGCCCGTTAGCGTAGTGGTTAGTGCAAGTGGTTTCTACGGCGGGTACCGGGTTCGATTTCCGGTCAAGTCTGGCATTTTTCATCATTCATTTTCATTACCATCATTATCCACTGGCTGTATTAGCAAAAATTGCAGAACAGTCAGACATAAAACAAAAAAGAAACTAATGCCAGGGGCATAAAAAATTATAATTGTAAACGTCACTGCTACGATCGATGCACAAACAATAATAATGGCCGAAAACAGTATAGGGAGTGAGAGAAAGCTTACTGTGTGAGAAAGACCGGAGACCGACTTTGTTCTCATCCCTACTCTGTGCTGTTTACAAAGTGAGAGTGACACCGGTAGACGCCTAGCGAGAATAACTGATCGAGTGACAACTGATCAGTTATCGACCACCGAGAGTAGAAAATTATTAAATTACTAATATTGTTATAAAAAATTAGGGGTTGGTGGTCGAAGGGTGAAAATTTAGGTGGATGTATTTTTTAATGCCACATTATAAAACAATAAAAATAAAACCACCCTTATCACTTAGGGGTATAAAAAATAGATAAAAACCTATTCTCAGACCTACTAAGTGTACATATAAAATTTCATCAAAATTGGTTAAGCCATTTCAGAGGAGTACGGCAACTAATACTGTGACACGAGAATTTTATATATTAGATTTCTGAAATGCATCCCGCCAAATATTAATATAAATTACAGTACTAATTAAATTTATCACCTCACCTTTGGTTGCTTACTTAAGTTTAAAAATCTGGTGTGAAACACTCACACAACTTTCTTTTACCAATGCAAATAATTAACAAAAAACCAAACATTAGAAATAAACAAACAACACTAACCTCAATAAACATAACCTAATTTTAATCATATAGACTATGAAAGACGCAAAATGAAAATCAACCTCAGTTTGGCTTAAAAATACGGAAATCGCACTTTCACGCTAAACTAGGCCCTGTACAAAAAAATGCCTTAAATAAAAGTTAAAGATCTTTTAATTTCCCATAAATTTTATTATATACACTTTTGTTGTAAAATGCATTCTAAGGCCAAAATCTTAAAAAAAAAAGATTTTTCACACGTTTTCGTGAGAAAAAACAGAAAATTTCTAATTACCGCTAATCGGTTGACCGATTTTGATGAAAATGTACATGTCGGGTTCGGTAGTGGTATGTAACTTAAGTTTCAAGTTTCAAGTTTGTACGATGTTCCATTCTTGAGATATTCTGTTCACACACACACCAATTTGCTAAAAACATGTTTTTTGGGTTCAGGGGGTCTGTTTACATGTATATTCAGGTGAAGAGTGTATTTGTTGTGATCGACATGAAAACGATACTTTCCTTCCTATATACTCATATAGGCAAGAGAAAGTAAAAAACTTACACGCGTTTCAATGGCACCACCTTCTTCAAAGGATATTTAAAAAAAATTAAAATTACTCTGAAGAAGGTGGTATAAGTATAACAAAGTACAGTGGCATGTGGGCCGCACATGCGCAGTAAGTAGCTCCTCCACCACAGTGTCGTAGCCTGATAAAGGCTGCCTCAGTTTTCTATTTTCAGACAGTTTTCTATTCATAATGAAAGACTTCTATTTCATATAATGAATTAATATAATAATTTCACTAACCTTCTTTTTAAACTGCGTCACCTTTATTTTATTCCTACTTACACGTGTTTCGGTGGATCCACCATCATCAGAGTAAATGAAAAATTGAAACTAAAAATTTTTTTCATTTATTTAAAATTTACAGAAGATGATACATCTTTAGTCACTTGTATAAAACTGATTTAAAATTAATTTATTTTATTTTAATTTATCCCTTCTCATATTTACTGTAGATAGCAGCAGCAGTCAATATCACTTCATCATTCCTAAATTTTATCTGTTCATTCAAAATGTCCTGCTTTTGCTCTTTTAAATATTTATAAATATGGAACATCTCATATTTTTCAATTTTATTTTTATTCTCTATATTACATTGTTCTATTATATTGAAATGTTCATCTATTTTACCAAATTTATGTTTTTCTTCTTTTATATGATTGGTATATGATATTGACTGCTGCTGCTATCTGCAGTAAATATGAGAAGGGATAAATTAAAATAAAATAAATTAATTTTAAATCAGTTTTATACAAGTGACTGAAGATGTATCATCTTCTGTAAATTTTAAATAAATGAAAAAAATTTTTAGTTTCAATTTTTCATTTACTCTGATGATGGTGGATCCACCGAAACACGTGTAAGTAGGAATAAAATAAAGGTGACGCAGTTTAAAAAGAAGGTTAGTGAAATTATTATATTAATTCATTATATGAAATAGAAATATTTCAAACTGCAGGATGCATTATAAAGATTTATTTTTGAATAATGAAAGACGTCTTTAACCGTAACAAATGAATATGTGGGGTTAGCAACTAACACGAATACACGAGTAGAACTGAAAAGGCAGATGTGTAAACGTACTGGCATCAAGGTTACCCCCCCCCACACCACCACCACTTCAGTGAGTGAACATGTAATTTTCTAGCGACGGGTAGCAACTTATGCCGCCCGCACACGGTATAATCAGCTGATTGTATGTTTATAGGTTATAATTGTTACCGGTATTGAAAAATCAAAGAAATGGCTGACGAAATATTTAACAGAGCTAGAAGAGGAGCAAGTATTGGTGTAGTTGGTGGCAAGTGATTGGCTAGCTATAAAGTGGGTGGGTAGGGAACAATGCATACATTCAGAACTCATCAACCTGTGTTAAATAGTTGTTGTTTAGGTCAACAGCCGAAAGGCTGGTTTGAATCTCTAGAGGTTTTACTAAGTAAAACAAGGAGTGAGATGGTTTACCATTGCCTTCCTCACTGAGTGGAAAAGTACGCTTATCAGCATGCCGGGCCCTCTGAAAAGCACATATTTTCCACTCTGTAAATGACACCTTCACTTCATTCACCACAGGGTCCAACTGTATAATGAAATTCATTACTTTCAGAGGAGATAACTCTGATTAGTGTCTTTTACACCTCTACCTCTTCTGTTCTTAAATGATTCAGTCATTTGATTGGCTGACCATGTGATAAGAAACAGAACTATTTATTTTAGCCCTGCAACGAACAGATTGAGTGTAAATAATTTTACACTCCACCTGTCTGTTATGGGCAGTGAAAAATAGTATAGTGTTTTAAATGACACCCTCAGTAATCCAACAGCCTTCCAGTAGCACATCTGTCCAATTGTCAAGATTCGACTGTAATTATTATAATATTAATATTACCATACAAGAGTGTATAGATTATTTTAAATTATAATGAATGGCATTTCATACGTGATCGTCAGTGTCTGAAATTGGGAACGTTTACTGTATGAGATAATAAATATTGTTCCCCAATATTAGCAAATAGTATTCAAATATGAAAATTACAGTATGCTAAAATACTTCCATTTGGTAGTTTATGAAATGAAGTTCTTTAAACACAAAGGACTTTTCTCGTAGTGTATTCTATACTAAAGAAATATTTTTATTAACATTTTTTCAAACCTGAAATTAATTAATAAATAGCCATTTTGTAATTCATTTTTCAAAATAAAATTCAATTTTATAAAACAATCAAGAAATTAGTATACAGTTGAGTAGTTGTTAGTTTGCTCCTCCTCCTCCTTCTGTCAACAAACAAAAGCCACCTACAGGGTGCACGCTAGAGTCTGCCACTTTACGGATGTCGTATTCCTATTAAGTTAAATATTTTTTTAAATTATAAGTACTTGAAGTACTTAAAACATCAGTCATGATATGATGTAGGCCTAACAAATTCATTTATAAAAATACTTTTAAAAGTATTTTGTATTTAAATACTTTTGAAAGTATTTTGTTGTTACTTTTTAATCAGCGTGTACACATTTTGATATAATGCGCACGCTCAGTGACGTCATTATTTGTTTACATTAGGAGCAAACTAAGAGAGGCTGGACTATAGAGTCATTCATATAACTTGTATATTGTCAGTGATGCCAATAACCAAAAATCTCCTACACGTAGCTAGGAAAAATTATATAAATATTAAAACTGATGACAGATTGTTAGAATATTTGAAGACCTCACTGCAAAAATGATTTAAGTTAAATCAGTTTTTTTCTAATTTTCTACATCAGTTTCTAACTTAAAATTTTGGATAATACAATAAAGAAAAAAATAGTTTCTCGTGATACTATCTTTCCTTATTTAAAAAGTTCGCAAGAAAAATCAGAGTGTAAATGTATTTTGCACTAATGTACTTTGGAATACACATTCATAAATTATTTTATCAATCATCCTATGTAGGATTTTAAACAGCCGTATTATTTAAAATTGAAATATATATTTTCTAACCACCAGAATACGGTTAACATAAAACACTTACCAATGTTTATAGCGCTTTCGTGTATCTTGAACACATCTTCAGTAAATTAAAATTTTTTCACGTCAAAATTTAAAACTTCCTACTCCTACCATGGCAGATAATGAATATAAAATTGATTTCTTATCTACCTTGGTAGGAGTAGGAAGTTTTAAATTTTGACGTAAAAAAATTTTAATTTACTGAAGATGTGTACAAGATACACGAAAGCGCTATAAACATTGGTAAGTGTTTTATGTTACCACAGTATTCTGGTGGTTAGAAATATGCATTCATAAATATCTCAATAGATTTAAAATTTTTATTTCAACACAAATTTTTGTCTGGATCTAGTCCTAATTGGTTCAACACTAAGCACTTCCCAATGCAACCTTCAGTACAATGGTCACATGGTCAGCCAATTAAATGACTGAATCATTTAAGAAGAGAAGAGGTAGAGGTGTACTGTGACACTTTTTTTTTGTCATCAGTCTCTCAACTGGTTTGATGCAGTTCTCCACCCTGTTCTATCTTGCGCAAGTCGTTTCATATCTACATACCTGTAACACCCTACATCTTTTGTAATTTGCTTTATATATTCTAATCTTTGCCTCCCTCTACAATTTACTCCCTCAATATTACCCTCCATTATTAATAGCCCAATACCTGGATGTCTTAGGATATGCCCCACTAGCCTATCCCTTCTTTTGTTAAGATGCTTCCATATACTTCTTTTTTCATCCACTCGCCTAAGAACCTCTAAATTACTTATTTTGTCCACCCACCTAATCTTTAACATTTTCCTATAACACCACATTTCAAAAGCTTCTATCCTCTTCTTTTCTACAGCCCCTATCACCTTGGTTTCACTTCCGTATAATGCTACACTCCAAACATAATGTTTTAAGACATTTTTCCTAATCTATAAATCAATGTTTGTAGTCAGTAAGCTTTTTTTCATTTCAAACTGTGACACTAATCAGAGTTATCTCCTCTGAAAGTAATGAATTGCATTATACAGTTGGACCCTGTGGTGAATGAAGTGAAGATGTCATTGGCAGAGTGGAAAATATGTGCTTTTCAGAGGGCCCGGCATGACGATAATCGTACTTTTCCATTCAGTGAGGAAGGCAATAGTAAACCACCTGACCCTTTGCTTTACTTAGTAAAACCTCTACAGGTTCAAACCAGCCTTTCGCCTGATGACCTAAATAATGAAACTTCTGCCTCTTATGTTCTTAAATGATTCAGTCATTTAATTGGTTGACCATACGATAAGAAACAGAACTACTTATTTTAGCCCTGCAACGAACAGATCGAGTGTAAATAATTTGACACACCAACTGTCTGTTATGGGCAGTTTTGAAAATTAAAAACTACTTAGTTTATTAACTGATAGGTAATAGTTAAGAAAACACAACCAGCTGTTGTCAGCTTACAACACAAAAATAACTACAGAATGCACTTAAATTGAAAATTGTTAAAAAACTTAACTTGGATCATGGTTGCAGTAAGGTGTTTATTTTGTAAGTTCTTCTTCTTCATGTACCATCTCCATTTCGGAGGTTAGCTATCATCATTGCTATTTCAACTTTGGAAGCCACAGCCCTGAAGAGATCAGATGACCCGACATTAAACCACTCTCTCAAGTTCCTAAGCCAAGATATTCTCCTCCTTCCAACAGATCTTCTCCCTACAACTTTTCCCTGGATTATGAGCTGCAGAATCCTGTATCTTGGACCTCTCATGATGTGGCCGAGATATTGCAGTTTCCTGCTCTTCACCTCAAGTAGAACCTCTAAACCTTTGTTCATTCTCCTTAAAACCTCCACATTTGTCACATGTTCTGTCCATGAAATTCTCAATATCCTGCGGTAAGTCCACATCTCAAAGGCTTCTAATTTCCGCTCACACTGTAGCTACATTGAGGGTCCAAGAGAACTGGGAACACATAGCATTTGAGCATTCGAATTCGGAGGTCTAAACTCAAATCACGGCTACAGAGCTGCTTCTTGATTTTCACAAAAGATGTGCGTGCTTTCTCAATACGACTCTTTACCTCCGAACAGAACTCCACAGAACAACTGACACTTGTACCCAAATAATCATATCTCTCCACTCTTTCCAGCCTTCTGCCCTCCACATAGAGATGTTCATTGGGCACTTCAGTCTTGGTGACAATCATATAAAATTTGGTCTTCTTAACATTGAGTGTCAGACCATATTCCTGACTAGCTGTGATAACCTTATCCAACATATTCTGTAGGCTTTGCATGTTTTCAGCAAGAAGTACTGTATCATCAGCATAGCGCAAATTATTCATTTTTCTAAGTTATACAATACTTAATATGAATAGGCCAACTCACGACATATTCCGTTATTATAACTGATTAAATCAATAATACAACTAAATGAGTTTCAATATACCCTGTACATATAATCGCTAAATCCGCGATCTTATAATAAATTAACAACATTATAAAATAATAATTTTTCCAGATCTTAGTTGCAAATTAACAATTTAAGATTTTTTTGATTTATCATAAAATTTCACCATTACAATTATCTAGTGAATTTTTTTTTAATTAAGGAGGTAGTCAACTCAAGAAGATGATTTTTTTTAAAATTTTGATTGTTTTTTGCATTTATTTGAAGTTCAAAATTTTCTGAAGCACAACATTTGTTTACTTTGTATGTTGACAAAAAGTTATAAAAACATCTGTTTAAAATAAAGGTCACTACCAAGGCGAGTGAAATTATTCCTTCAACTTTAAGTTTTCCGGAAAAGTAATTTTTGCATGATTCTTGGGAATTAAATATTTTGGTTTGTATTGGAGGTATTTGGATGTTTTTTTTTTCAAATGTTCATAATTTCTTGATCTGTTATCTGTGGAATGATTATAACAAAAACCGTAATAGGAATTTAGTTGAAAAATAATTTGTGAATACATAAAATGAATGTTTTTAAAAGTATGGTTTTTCTTCAACAAATTTATTGTAAGAAAAAATACATCCAACCGCATACAAGAGATAATAGACAGCAATTTTCCGTATTTTATAGCATAAGAATCATGTTGATATCTTTCTTGGTTCCTGAAATATTTGATTCCCCGTAAAAGCCCGCTTTTCCAACCTCACCCTTATATTAGGGGCTGTAATTAATTTTTTGGCTTGGTTTAAATGGTAGATAATTACTAGTAAATTACTCTTTCATTTAAAATAAATAATGATAAATTATAGCCAGAAGTTTTGATTTTCATTTTCTGGGTTGACTACCTCCTTAACTTAACAAAAAATGTTTTTATTTTCATAAAAATAATTTTATAAAAAAAATTATTAATCGATTAATAAATTAACTTTAATTCTAATTTATATTATATACATGAATGCTAAAATCCCCAACCAATGAATTTTAATTAACATTAAAATGATTGTTTATTTTTACTTTAGTATGTACATGCTCATCATCATAATAAAAGGAATTTTTCAACTCAAAAGGGTGAAAGTTTAGGTGTATGTATTTTTTAATGCCATATTATAAAAAATAAAATAATAATAATTAGGTATTACATTCGTATACTCATATTTATTTATTTAGTTGCATTTTTACCACACTTAATATTTACTAAGTATATTCCAAAAAATTAAAATAAAAATTTGGGGTGGACCACCCTTATCACTTAGAGGTATTAAAAAAATTGAAAAAAAACCTATTTTGAGATCTACCAAGTGTACATATAAAATTTCATTAACACGTTCAGTGCAACCGCCACATTTATGTGGCGTATTGAACAGTCCCAGGATGCGGGCTGCCACAAAAATGTGGTCCGTTTATACAGTTTTATAATCTCTTCTTTCTGCGTTCAGCTAGGGTAAATTGTATTTTCTTTTATTGTTCAGCCGTAGAAAAAGGTTCATTCTATGCCAGTATACCTTCAGCTTTTGAAGAAATGTCACCGGTTTTTTTTGGCGGAGTTTTAAAAACCGATATAATTATTTTCTTCTATGTTTCAAGTTTTACGGGCTGTTTTATTTGTTATTAATAAAATGTTATTTCATTATATTACTTTTCTTACAATTACGCAACATTTACTAAATATTAAGTGTGGCAAAAATGCAACTAAATAAATAAATATGAGTATACGAATGTAATACCAAAATGCTTTAAATTTAAGTAGGCCTATTTTTTCATACATACAGACTTAAAGTTAACTTTTTTTAAAGAAACTAGTAGGTATTAATTTTTTTTTTAATGTTTGCCTCATTTAAAAATTGGTTACAGAAATATTTTATTAGTACTTATAATTTTAGGAGCCTACAAGGCGTGCAAATTCACACAAAGCGACAGGGTCATTTACTTATAATAGTATACTAGTAGGCTTATTCAATTTTTTTCTTAGGTGACCCCATTTTTGGAATTACATTTTTACCTGTTCATGAAAAAAAGACTTACTGCCATGGGAACAGAAAGGGTAATAAAATATTGTTGAAAACAAGAAAATATTGTAAAGCCATCACAGGTACCGATATCTGTCTCCATCTGTACCGTAATATTACTTATTTCAACTTTTCAAAAACCTTTGGCCACACCGCAGTTACTTAGCTAAGAGTGCCAAAATGAACTATTATTATCCTTTTATTCCTAAAAGTTATTAATTTTTTCTCATAGGTTAACGTGATAAAAGCAAAGTGCATTCAGACTTTTACATTTGTTTTGTATTTATACTTTTATGTGTGTATTTTTAAAACGAAAAACAAATACATTTATCTATAGTAAAATATAGAGAGGATTTATCTATAGGGAGGATTCAGACCAGGAAGCAGCTGTCCCGAACAGATTGTCAGCCTCAAATGGATCATGAAACACATGAGAACTAAAAGCGAAAAAGCTGGCTGTTGCCTTCATTGACTTTAAAAAGGCATATGACTGTATCAGCCGCGGTTCTCTGCTGAAAATTTTGGAAGAGTTTGGTCTCCACAAGAAGCTAGTTAATTTGGTCAGAATCACTTTGACTGGCACCATTTCAAAAGTTAAGTTCAGAGGTGAATTGTCGGAAGGATTTGAGATCAAGACTGGGCTTCGTCAAGGGGATGGACTGTCACCACTGCTGTTCAACTGTGTCCTGGAGAAGATTATGAGAGAGTGGAACAAGAAATCCCCACCTGGGGTCAAAGTTGGAAGAGTGATCAGGGTGAATTGCCTGTTGTCCAACAGTATGAAGGAAACCACGCATTAGATTGAAACCCTGCAGGAAATAGCATCAAAAGTTGGACTCCAAATATCATGGGAAAAAACAGAGATAATGCCAGGCTTTAAACAAGAACTTCAGAGCCTGCAACTAAGCAATGGAGAAAAAATAAAGACAGTTCAGAAATTTAAGTATCCGGTGAAATAATCACATGGAATCTGAATGAAAAGCCAGCAATTGAGAACAGAGTAACCAAACTGAAACAGGCCCAAAGAATCACCTGGCCCATATATAAGAAGAAGTCCCTATCAATTAACTCCAAAATCAGGCATTATAACTCTGTAATCAAGCCAGAGGCTACATATGCTTGTGAGACCCTTTTCAACTTGAACACTCGATCAACCACGGACAAACTTCAAAAGATAGACAGAAGAATATTAAGAACAGCCATCAATTTCAAGCGTCAAGTCCGAGGAAAATGGTGGATAGTCCCCAGCAATATAGTTTATAAGGAAAATGAGCCGATATTGGACACAATGAGGAAGAGGAGAGTCGCTTTCTTTGGCCACCTTAGCAGACTGCCTGACTCAAGACTCATTAAACAGCTCCTTGACTACCAAATGAAGAATAAGATCCAAAACAAATGGATACAGGAAGTCATGTCAGACATGAGGAACTTGAATATAAATGAAGAAATGATCCAGAGATGAGAAGAGAAGACCATCCTAAGGGAAAAGAGGATAACCCAACTGCCTTTCAGAGAGAGAAGACAGCCGAATGCAGCTGTAGCAGAGAGATTGAGAGCCACCAGGTCAAGGAATATGAAATTGATGTGGGAACGAAGAAAACAACAGTGTGGTGCCACAACTAACTCCTCAAGGAACGCATGTCCATGAGTGACTTGAGTGCTCCAATTGGGGCGTAAATAAAAAAAAAATACATAAACATACATGTATAAATATAAAATAAAAGTATTGAATAAAAATACACACGACAAATTGTAATTGTAGAGAGAATATGAGGATATGAAGCGCCGCGGACTTGTGCGCTTTCTGTGTGCGGGGAACATATAAATGCGGCAGGCGACGGTTCAGCCACAGCGAATAACATCGCTTCACCCGGGCCGCAGTGAATGTGTTAAAATCGGTTAAGCCGTTTCAGAGGAGTATTGCAACTAACACTGTGAACACGAGAATTTTATTTATATTAGATTTATAATTCAATGGTTTGGGGAATCACACAAATTCTAAAGATTTTGACTGCGCACAGCACAGTCAGTCAAAATGACTAGTTAAAACTTAATTATAAATTAACCTTTAACTAAATATTAATATAAGTTTAAATTGTCTATAATACATTAAGTAATAATTACATTCATACACTGTTAATTAATTTATTTTATAATAAATAATAATATATTTACAAGAAACAACAAACAGTCTTCTTTCTTTTACTCTTATTAACGAACATGTCATTACGCTAAGGAATACCACATTACATTACGTAAAGCTTAGGTCAACGACAGGTTGTTACGTACAAATGGTAACATGGCACCAATTATTTGGTAACATAATTAATTCATAATAATAATAGTAGTAGGCTAAATTAAATTAGATTAAATTAATATAGTACCGTAAATACCCAAGTAGAAGACATCTCTCATGATAACATCATTCTCCCTTTTTATCACCTTGCTTCAGAAAAAGGAGAATTTTTTTAAAATTTAAATAATACAGTAAACCGTAGTAAAATGGTCATTGATTTAAACCAGTGGTTCCCAACCTTTTATGGGGCATCGCCCCTTTGTGAAGGATGACTTACACCTATCGCCCCCTTCTCTTAGCATCGTATAGGCTACCTAATTTAATTTAAAGTAATGTGTTGATAATAATAAAGTATGTTATTCTGTAAAAAAGATTTATTATTGTTCACAACAAATAATCAACCAAAGCAGTTGTGTCCAGAATTCTTCATCTCATGTGTAGGAGCTCGACCATAAAAAATGTCAAGAGTTTAGTTTATTTGTTTGTAAAAACTAAACTATTTGTTTGTAAAAAAAACATGTATCCGCGACAGTAAAGATTCTACCCTGTAGTACAGTTTTATTTTTCTGTCTTTGAATACTCATCGCCCCCTCTATCACCCCCCACAAATTTATCGCCCCCCTGCGAACCCAAATCACCCACCAGGGGGCGATCGCCCCCAGGTTAGGAACCACTGATTTAAACCATTAATTGCACTGCAGTCCATAATATAGCCTCAATCACATACCTTAATCTACTAGACCCAATTTCAGATACTGATATACATTGTGACAATATCGAAGAGGAATATGTGTTGGAGAGGGTTCTAGGGGAACCGAGAGATTCATAAATGTTAAACAGTAAATAATACAGTGACAAAGTAATAATAGTAATAATAGAGTTAGTTATAAAAGAATATTTAAAAAGGGCCGTATACGAGGGGGTACCCAAAAGTATCCGGAATAGCTCTACTGTGGGCGGAGCTTGTGCAGTACAAATTCCCGCCACTAGGCTGCTTGTAGCGCTACTCATTGCCAGTTCAATGCCATTTTGTTCGTTGATCTAGCTTGCTCTGTTCTCGTGCAGTGATTGTTCTCGCTAGTGCTGTTTTGTGCTCGTGTCGTTTTTCATGATGGCAAGTTTTAATGAACAACGTGCGGCTGGGAAATTTTGCTTCTTGCTCAGTAAAAACGCCGCGGAAACAGTTGTAATGTTGAACACAGCTTACAAAGACCACGCTATTGGAAAAGCCCAAGTGTACGAGTGGTTTTTGCGCTTTAAAAATGGCGACATGTCGATTGAGAACAAACCTCGTTCTGGACGACCGTCGACTTCCCGAACAGACGAAAATGTTGTGAAAGTGAAAGAAATTGTACGAACAGACCGACAACAGACCATTGACCAAATATCACAGGTTAGTGGGTTATTTTGGAGCTCAGTCCAACGCATTTTAACAGAAGACTTGACGATGAAAAGAGTCGCTGCCAAGTTTGTGCCTCGGGTTCTGACAGACACTCAAAAGGAACGTCGAATTGAAACGTGTAGTGATTTGAAACAACAGCTTGAAACTGATCCAGATTTCATGTCAAAGATCATTACGGGTGACGAGTCTTGGTGCTATGGGTACGACCCAGAAACCAAACAACAATCCAGTCAATGGATGACTTCATTATCACCCCGACCAAAAAAAAGTCGTCAAGTCAGATCTAACATCAAAACAATGCTGATTTGTTTTTTTGATGTGAGGGGAATTGTCCATTCAGAGTTCGTTCCACCAGGCCAGACGGTAAATCAAGCTTTTTATCTTGAAGTGTTAAGAAGACTACGAAACAGCATTAGTCGTAAAAGACCTAATTTGTGGCAGACAGGGGACTGGTTTTTCCACCACGACAACGCGCCTGCACACACGGCAATCTCGGTTACCCAGTTTTTGGCGAAAAACGGCATGGTTTTGCTACCACACGCACCGTACTCACCCGATCTGGCTCCGTGTGATTTTTTTCTTGTTCCCACGCATGAAAAGGGGCATGAAAGGTCTCCGATTTAACAACGTTGATGATGCCAAGAGAAAAACGACGGATGAGCTGGCAGCCATCACTGAAGAGGAGTACAAAAAATGTTTTGAACAGTGGAAGCACCGGTGGGACAAATGTATTAGTTGTAATGGAGAGTATTTTGAAGGGGATAAGGTTCTTTTGTAAAAAAATTAAAAATAAATAGTTTTAAAAAATAATTCCGGTTTCTTTTGGGTACCCCCTCGTATAATAAGGTAGGGTGTTTGTTGTATAACTATTTGTGTAACACCTTTTGTTCAATTATGACTTGTTTACACTAGTTAAGATTTTTCCAGAACCATAAAAAGGATTTTTGTATTTTATTATTGCATCGAATCTTTATGTCTTTCCAGAAATATCTCTGATCTACCTATATAAAGAGAGCCCCAAGTGCGGTCGGGGAGTTAGTATTCGTTTGATCTTTGACGAGTGTTTATTGCGTGTGCTATCGGTACGTTAGAAAAGGTCGACGTTCCGGGCACTGTATTGATCAACTATTTTTATACTATCTTATTGTGTATGTGCATTGTGTATAATTGTTTGTAAGTAGTACTAAGTAAATTAATTAAGTTATTTATTGTATTCATTATAATTAGTGTATTATTTATTTTGTAAATCGGTTAGTTGTAAAAAATGCTTGTAATTGTAAACTTTAGTGTGTTAATTATTTAATTGACCCACCGGGTTAGTCTAGAGGTAAAGACGTCGACAAAATCAGCTGTTTAACAGCTGATTTTCGGAGACGAAGGTTCCTGGTTCAAATCCTAGTAAAGGTAGTTACTTTTATACGGATTTGAATACTAGACAGTGGTTACCGGTGTACTTTGATGGTTGGGGTTCAATTAACCATACTCAGTGAGTGTGTCTGTAGAAGACTACACCACCTCATTTACACGTCACACACATCATCCTCATCTGATTGGGTGATGGGGTTGCTTATTGTTCTCAATTGAACTGATTGCAACTGACACAAATTAGGGATTACAAAAAAAAAAAGTAAACCGTAGTAAAATGGACATTGATTTAAACCATTAATAGCACTGCAGTCCATAATATAGCCTCAATCACATACCTTAATCTACCAGATGCAATTTGAGATACTGATATAAATTATTTTTTATCAAACATCCTATGTAGGATTTTAATCAGCCGTATTATTTAAAATAGAAATCTTTATTTCTAACCACCAGAATACGGTAACATAAAACACTTACCAACGTTTATAGCCCTTTCACGTATCTTGTACACATCTTCAGTAAATTGAAAACTTCCTACTCCTACCATGGTAGATAAGGAATAGTTGATTCTTACATTTAAAACAGTCTTGCCAACTTAATCAGTTGATTGTAATATTCAATCTGTGTGTTCATTAATTTTTCCCTGTTATTGTATATATAAATATAATATTTTTCCAAAATTTCAATTTTATTTCGTCTGTTATTCATTTCTAATATTTCTAGATTATTTTTTTATACTAGATATAGTATGTTTATTTTTGATCATGTGTTCTGTTACATTGGAGAATTTTCAGTTTCCTTTTTTATAATTTGAATAGTATTCTGTAAACCGTTTTTTACATAGTTAGAAAATATTGTGACAATATCAAAGAGGAATATGGTTCAAGAAATTTCTAGATAGGTTTCTATTCATAAAGTGTTGAATAGTAAATAATGGAGTGACAAAGTAGCAATAGGGTCAGTTATAAAAGGATATTCTATAAGGTACAGTTCAGCCGTTGTTAGTTTGCTCCTACTGTCAACAAAGAAAAGCCACCTACTACAGGGTGCACGCTAGAATCTGCGACTTTACGGATGTCGTATTCCTATTAAGTTAACTATTTCATATAATGAATTAATATAATAATTTCACTAACCTTCTTTTAAACTCCGTCACCTTTATTTAAATTCTTACTTACACGTGTTTCGGTGGATCCACCATCATCAGAGTAAATAAAAAAATTGAAACTAAAAAATTTTTTATCTCACTTATTTAAAATTTACAGAAGATAATACATCT
The DNA here is from genome assembly GCA_035578175.1 of Catonia carolina. Classification (NCBI taxonomy): domain Eukaryota; kingdom Metazoa; phylum Arthropoda; class Insecta; order Hemiptera; family Achilidae; genus Catonia; species Catonia carolina. The sequence goes on along the minus strand of JAQMRL010000002.1, from coordinate 1,233,123 downwards.
TCAGTCACTTGTATAAAACTGACTTGTTACACAAGTGACTGAAGATGTATCATCTTCTGTAAATTTTAAATAAGTGAGATAAAAAATTTTTTAGTTTCAATTTTTTTATTTACTCTGATGATGGTGGATCCACCGAAACACGTGTAAGTAAGATATGAAATAAAGGTGACACAGTTTAAAAGAAGGTTAGTGAAATTATTATATTAATTCATTATATGAAATAGAAACAATTTCAAACTGCAGGATGCATTATAAAGATTTATTTTTGAATAAGTTAACTATGTTTTAAATTATAAGTACTTAAAGTACTAAAAACATCAGTCATGATATGATGTAGGCCTAACAATTTCATTTAGAAAAATACTTTTAAAAGTATTCTCTATTTAAATACTTTGGAAAGTATTTTATTGTTACTTTTTAATCAGAGTGTACACATTTTGATGTAATGCGGATGCTCAGTGACTTGGTCATTATTTGTTTACATTAGGAGCAAACTAAGAGAGGCTGGACTATAGGGTGTTTGTTGAACAGCTACTTGTGAAAGAGTTGGTCGGTTATCTGTTAACACCTTTTATTCTATTGTGGCTTATTTACATTAGTAATGATTTTTCGAGAACTAATAAAATGATTTTTGTACGGAATAGATCTCAGTTTTTCTAGAATATTTCTTTGATTCACTCGGGAGTCTCTTTATATAAGAGACCCCCGAGGCGGTCAGTGAGTTAGTATTCGTTTGATCTTTGACGAGTGTTTATTGAGTGAGCTATCGGTGCGAAGTGTTGTGAGGATTTGAATTCCTTTAAAAAAAATTTAAAAAATTACTTGATCGGTGAAACTTTTTATAGTGTACAAGAATTTCTTTCTTGATAGTAGTGATACATAGTGTGTTTCTTATATGTATTTCAGGTGTTACATCTGACGACATGTCCTGTACTCCTCCTGGAGTCTCCAGGGCGAAAAAAAAAAAAAAAAGTACAGTTCACGTATCCGGGCATTGTAGTGGTTAACTATTGTTATACTATCTTTTTGTGTATGTGCATTGTGTATTCAGTTTTTGTGTATGTACTTTGTGTGTAATCGTTTGTAAGTAATACTAAATATATTATTTAAGTTATTTATTGTATTATTTCATTACAATTAGTTTTATTTATTTTGTAAATTTTTTAAGTTGTAATAAATGCTTGTAATTGTAAACTGTAGTGTGTTAATTATTTAATTACCTAGATCCTGAAACAGACCTTAGCGATAAGTGTCACAATATATACGAGGGTTATCCAGAAAATAACCTCAGTTTTTAAATAAAAAGTAAACGAATGAAGATACAAAACCTTTCTTATATACATATTATAACTACAGTTTTTCTCTATTTTTTGACATAGTCGCCAAACAGATTCAAACACTTTTCCTACCTTGGAACAGTCTTTGAAATACCCTCTGCATAAAAATCTGCCACCTGTGAATGTAGCCAACCATTCACGGCATTTTGAAGCTCTTCGTCATTGGCGAACCGCTGAGATGCAAGCCACCGCTTCATGTTCGGGAACAGGTGAAAGTCACTAGGAGCCAAGTTCGGGCTGTATGGGGTATGATCGAAAACGTCCCATTTAAACTTGGCCAAAAGTTCATTTGTTCATTTGCATGACAACGTTCGCCCTCATACAGCTCGAAGAACAAATGAACTTTTGGCCAAGTTTAAATGGGACATTTTCGATCATCCCCCCTACAGCCCAGACTTGGCTCCAAGTGACTTTCACCTGTTCCTGAACATGAAGCGGTGGCTTGCATCTCAGCGATTCGCCAATGACAAAGAGCTTTAAAATGCCGTGAATGGGTTGGCTACATTTACAGGCGGCAGATTTTTATGCAGAGGGTATTTCAAAGACTGTTCCAAGGTACGACAAGGGCTTGAATCTGTTTGGCGACTATGACGAAAAATAGAGAAAAACTGTAGTTTTAATATGAATATAATAAAGTTTTTGTATCTTCACTCGTTTACTTTTTATTTCAAAACGGAGTTTATTTTCTGGATAACCCTCGTATTTCAACTGATATAAATATGTACTTGATGGCCTTGGACACCTTGCAAACCCTTTGTGAACTCCTAGGGGTCTGCGAACCACCCTTTGGGAAGCAAGCACATATTAACCCTGTAGCAACAGGGTTAATAGTTATGCAAGGATAGTAATTTTTATAAAATAACTAATACAACGAATGAGTTATCTTATAGTTGGGTAAATACGGTATAATTATTTAGGTATGCGATGATGACTAGTGTATTGAATAGTTTTCGGTAGGTGGGGTTATCACAGGTATTGGTCCTCCAGACAACAATGCTTCCTTATCGCCTAAATTTGTATCCTCGCTCTCTTCTTCTTCTTCCTCGCGAAGAGTTTCCATCGTCGAATACACTTGGCCTTGACCCCCGGCCACGTTGCTACCTTTCCCTATTAAATAGAACGTCATTAACTGGCCTTTCCCTTTCACTGCGACTAAACCTCTCTGTTCAAACACGTAACCGAAATTCTGTAATATCGCACACGTTTCTTCCGTCACCTGTAACAAACCAACGTCTTATATTTTTATCTTTTATTAAACATACAACCCACCAGGTTGGTCTAGAGGTAAAGTCGTCACCAAAATCAGCTGTTTAACAACTGATTTTCGGAGACGAAGGTTCCTGGTTCAAAACCTAGTAAACATAGTTACTTTTATACGGATTTGAATACTAGACAGTGGTTGGGGGTGTACTTTGATGGTTGGGGTTCAATTAACCATACTCTCTCAGGAGTGGTCGACCTGGGTCTGTACAAGACTACACCTCATTTCTCATTTACACGTCATGCACATCATCCTCATCTCATTGGGTGATGGGGTTGCTTATTGTTCTCAATTGAACAGATTGCAACGTACACATATTAGGAATTAAAAAATAAAAAATAAAACATACGAGGTGACAAAAAAAAATCTGGTGTGAAACACTCACGCTACTTTCTCTTGCTGATGCAAATAATTAACAATATAACCTAAGTAATAAAACATTAGAGATAAACAAAAAACTAACCTCATAACACCTAACCTAATTTTAATCATGAGTGAAAAGCGCAAAATGAAAATCAACCTTAGTTTGACTCTGAAATACAGAAAATCACTCTTTCACGCTAAACTAGGCTCTATAGAGAAAAATGCTATGAATAAAAGTTGTAGATCTTTCAATTTCCTATAAATTTGTTTATATACACTTTTGTTATAAAATGCATACTAAGGCCGAAATCTTAATGAAATCGATTTTTCACACGTTTTCGTGAGAAAAAAACAGATAATTGCTAATTACCACAAAACTAAACGTTATATAAAAAAATGTTTGAAATAAAAGTTGTAGGATTTTTAATTTTCCACATTTTTAATTACCTATATAAATTTTTGCAAAAAATGCATATTAAAGCGGTAATCTTAAAAAAACAATTTTTTTACGTGAAAACGGCCACACCAAGAATTTCAGCACCACTTTTCAACAGAATCACCATTTAATGATATCATTGAGCTCGCCGTTTGTTCGGAAGCCCTGGAAGTATTACTAACTTTCACAGTAACCTTTTGCATTTATCGTGGTGGCGGAGAGCCATTCAAAATAAAAGAAGAGAGATGTTCACCGGGAGTTATACTCATCCATGATAAAACCCATCCCCACAGTGCTGCAGTAACAAAAGTTTCTTGACACGTTACTATTTTTGATCATTTGATCATCATGCATATAGCCCAAAATTAGCGCCGAGCGACTTCCAACCGTTCCATGAACTGAAGAAGTAGCTTAGCGGGCAGAGCTTCTAATATGCTTTTCACGGTCGATGAGCTCTGCTGTCTGTTCCACACGTTTAGACCAATCACAACGTTTGCCACCGTTGTCAGATTGTCCCTGACAAACATTACACGCGCATGCGTATAACAGCCACATTAGTTCACTCTCATCTTGCATCTTGTACTAAACACATCGATTATAGAGCGCGTTAACATGCAATACTTTATAATATAATCAGCTGATTGTATGTTTATACGTTATAATTGTTATTGAAAGACCAAATAAAGTGGCTGATGAAGTAGTTAACAGAGCTGAAAGAGCAAGTATAGGTACCAGACGAGCTAATGTCCCATAGCCGAGTGAGTGAGAGGGAGATATGTAGCATAACTGCGCATGTGCTCAAAGGTCTTTATTGTTATAATCCAAATGTGAAAACATACTACAGTCGTTATCTTGCTTGTTAGTTTACTGGATGCATAAACGCTTGCTCACAACAATGAGTAAAATTATATGACAATGTTATAGGAACGGTGCGTATGGGTTGTGCGAGTGAAAGTGTTAAGCATTCTCTCACTCCCACGGCTAGGGGACTTTAGTTCGTCTGAATATTATATTGGTGTAGTTGGTGGCAAGTGATTGGCTAGCTGTAAAGTGGGTAGGGGGCAATGCATACTCTTAAGAGCTAATCAGCCTTGAAACAGTATAGTATATTAGTATAAACAGACTCCATACACTGTGGAGATCCATGTCAAGTCCCTGGTCCCTGGTCCCTGGGGGCAATTTTTTTGGAGAGGGTATTAGGAAGCTTGTACACTGGTATGATAAATGCCTCAATTTAAATGGTGATTCTGTTAAAAAGTAACCAAAGATGTATGTAACTTTTAATAATAAATTTTATTATTCTCATTAGTTTTATTTTTATAACCATCGGAGGTTGAAAAAAAAAACGCACATTGTTAAAAAGCATATACCTGTATACACCCAGCTTTTCCAGTGCTTTCCATTCTAGATGCTACATTCACCGAATTTCCCCATATATCATAATGAGGTTTCCTTGCACCGATAACTCCAGCTGTGATTGGTCCATGGTTTATACCTGCAAATAGATCCACATTTTAGTTGTTCAAACCTTTAACTATCGTTTTAGCTATTGTTTACTCCCCTTACACTTCTTTTACAGGATTCACACTTTCACTGCTAAACCTGTCTATTGACATCATCACGAAACTTCTCTGTTTTGCATTTCCCATCATTTGACGTCATTGTCTGCCTTGTATTAACACTTTCCAGTCTACCATTTTTTTCACGACTATGCACCACAGACTAAAGTAAATTATACATATCTTGCACTGTAGACTGACGTTTTGTTCAACTTTTTCAAAAAATCAGTGCGCAGTCACTTCAGTTCTTATCAACAAGGGTATTATATGAAAATGAAATTTGAAATTTGCTCTTTTTAACCATATACAGTATTTAGTTTAAGTCAATTATTAAGTTATTTATAAAATAAGACTATTTTCAATTACTCTTAATTTACGCATTTACGAAAAATTTTATATGCAACTTATATCAATATCGCTTTCATTCTCCGCAGGGTCGTATGATTCATCAATGTCCGTGTCATCTAATTCCGAACCAGAATCTCCTGCAAAACAATCTAATGCATCTCTAGACATTGTTTCATGAAAAGTATAATTGCACAATAACAGTAAAACACATACACTGCAAACAATGTGGCCTTGTAACCTGCTATCTTAGTACTCTGTAGTAGACGCTACGGTTTGATCTCGCGCATTAAGTAGCGGTCGTTAGTTTCGTCGATATATCAGAAAATAATAATTGAATCTTTTACATTTTAATACTGAATGGAGAGAAGAAAAGAAAAAGGCATAAAGTAAAATAACGATGAGAATGTGGGCTGCAAAACGTGCTTCCACAAAAAATTTAAAGTTACTTTACGATATTTAAAATTGAAGCTATAATAAAAAATCTGGTGTGAAACACTCACACAACTTTCTCTTGCCAATGCTAATAATTAACAATAAACCTAACATTAGTAATAAAATATTAGAAATAAACAAAAAATTAACCTCAAAAAACATTAGTGAAATACGCAAAATTAAAATCGACCTAAGTTTGGCTTAAAAATACGGAAAATCGCTCCTACACGCTAAACTAGGCACTGTACAAAAAAAAGCTTTAAATAAAAATTGTAGATCGTTTAATTTCCTACAAATTTTATTTTACACACTTTTGTCGTAAAATGCATTGTAAGGCCGAAATCTTAAAAAAATCGATTTTTCACATGTTTTCGTGAGAAAAAAACAGAAAATCGCTAATTACCGCTAAACTAAGCGTTATACAAAAAAATGTTCGAAATAAAAGTTGTAGAATTTTACATTCTCTACAACTTTTATTATATAACGTTTTTCGATAAAATGCATATTAAAGCCGCAATCTTAAAAAGAAAATGTTTTTACGTAAAAACAGCCTCACCCAGAATTTCAGCAAACATGGCGCCTACCCTATCTTGTAGAGAATTAAAAATTGAGTAAATGAGGCGATTTCAAAAAAAATCGTAGGACCAGTTTTTGAGAAAATTGCAAAAAAGTGAAAAATTACACGAATAAACTACTACTTCCGGTTGACCGATTTTGATGAAAATGTTCCTGTCAGGTCCGGTAGTGGTATGTAACTTAAGTTTCAAGTTTCAAGTTCGTACGATATTCCGTTGAGATATTCTGTTCACACACACACACACACACACACAGACACACACAGACCAATCGCTAAAAACATGTTTTTTGGGTTCAGGGGGTCTGAAAACGTATAGATCCGGTGAAAACTCGATTTCTAAAAATCGACATGAAAACAATACTTTCCTTTCTATATATTCATATAGGCAAGAGAAAGTAAAAATTAGGAATGAACTCACCCATTTTTAAAACAAAATGATTAAAACTCTGTTCATTTATACTTTGTAATGCTTTCTTCAATTCGAAAGCGAATTCAACAAGCAATGCCAAATGTGCCCATCTCACTTCTATTGGATCATCCGGCTAAACAGAAAACAAACAAATCATTTGTATATACAACTTTAATTGGTTATCTGTCACACAATTATTATTTAAACCAACATTATTAATTAGGCATCTTTACTGTGGACAATTCGAATTGGCACAACTCTTGCTCTACGTGCACAAAATTAAAGGAGCTTAAATTGCTTACAGTTCCCTCTATTTACATTTTTGAGGTGATTATGTATGTTAGGCAAAATAATTTTATGCACAATTTCAATGTTCACAATCATAACACAAGGAGAAACAGGAATGATTATTATGTGGCTAATCACTCAACAAAATTGTTTCAACAAAAACCTCCTACTTATGCAGGGAGAAAATTCATGAATAAATTACCCCAATTTTTAAAATGTTGCGAGGATTTGAATTCCTTTAAAAAGAATCTGAAAAATTACTTGATCCATGAAACTTTTTATTGCGTACAAGAATTTCTTTGTTGATAGTAGTGATACATTGTGTGATTCTTATATGTATTTCAGGTGTTATATCTGACATGTCCTATACTCCTCCTAGAGTCTCCAGGTCGCAAAAAAAAAAAAAAAAAACTGTTTCGCATAAAGTATATCCATAACCAACTCTTGCCAACGGCCACACCATGTTGAATACACCGGTTCTCGTCCGATCACCGAAGTTAAGCAACATCGGGTGCGGTTAGTACAAATAATTATATATAATATAATTATTATCATATATAATTAAAAATTATTAAAAATTATCGCAAAGAAACGTAACGTAATTAATTGAACACTCCCAAACTATACTCTAGAGACGCACACAACTAATTAAACAAATTGTTCTGAACATATTATATAACAATATATGAAAACAAATTAATCACATCATTATGTCTGCGATGAAAGAAGGCATCATTTTCAACATAATCCTGCAACTTCATACAACAAAACTTTTTACGTAGACTTTATTACCGATATTTAAACTTTGCACTAACTGTAATTTATAAGGTGTCATTTTTAAACATTGTACCAACAAAAACTTCAAAAAATTCCCTTTAAACTTAAATCATTTACTGTACTCAAATACACCTGTTTAATTTTTTAAAGGCTTTTTAATTAAACTAATTAATAATTAAGTATTGTAGTGAAGTATTATTGTAGTATTGTAAATAAGTATTAAGTAGTGTGCGAATGCAAACAATTTAACACTCCACCTCCCGTAACAGTTATGTACAAATTAAACTTATAATTGAATCGGTGAGTGGAAAAAGGGTAATATTCCAAAATCCTTATTTTCGAGAAATTTAAAAAAACTGTTTTGTGACTTTGTTTTTGGTTAAATGGTAAAATGTTCAATTGGTCATTTGTAGTACTACCTATATTAAAGCTTTTTAATGGTGACTTTATAATTTGTTTTACAATAATCATGGGATTGATTTTTAATTATTAATATGTTTAATTTGATATTGTTTCAAATATCTAGGTTGCAATGTATCCTTCGGTTGTGAGAGTGACATACCTCTGAAGCTGAGTAAATTCAATGCGATATGTGGAACCATACATCGTACATAACAAAACTATTAAAAAACATTATGCCAGAGAAGTCCAGAGAGCTAAATGTAAAAAAACTGCTGAAGTTCTTCATAATTCACCAAATCTAAACTCAGCAATATGGGAAATAATTAATAAGAATCGAGGTGTAGTTAGCAACAAAAGTTTTACTGACATACCTAATATTGTTAACAAAAACAATGAACTTATAGAGAATGGTATAGAAATTTGTAATTATTTTAACAAATATTACCAGGAAGTAGCTTTAAAACTTAAACAACAGATTGGGGAAACAGTGGGATGTTATGATCCAAAAGGTAACAAGGTAGTTAATCAATTCTTATTTAGCCTAGTTTCAAGGGAGGAATTAGAATCAGTTATTGATAGTTTGAAAAGTAAGAAAACATGTGGGTTAGATGGGATTTCTAGTATAATTGTTAAAGAATGTAAACATCTTTTAATTACTCCTCTCCTTCATTTGATTAACTTCTCACTTGAAGCAGGTGTATTTCCAAACAAACTGAAGGAGGCTAAAATATTGCCTATATTTAAGAATGGAGATAGCCAGTTAGTTGAAAATTATAGACCCATAAGTATTTTAAACACAATCAGTAAAATTTTTGAAAAGGTAGTATTTATTAGGTTAATCAGTTTCTTGACTGAAAACCTAATCATCTCAGAGGATCAGCATGGTTTCCAAAAAGGTAGATCAACTAAAACTGCAATTGTTTCACTTGTGGAGCAAGTAGTTGATAATATCAATATATTATATTGGACGCCGGGGAGAAAGCATTGGCAGTGTTTCTGGATCTGAGTAAAGCTTTCGATTGTGTTGATCATGAAATTTTATTGAAAACACTAGAGTCATTAGGCGTTAGGGATGTAGAGTTGAAATGGTTTCAATCTTACCTTATTAATAGATTACAGTGTGTGGAGTTAACTAGGGTTGTTAGAGGGAAACTTACAAAAGTTGTATCTGGAAAGCTTGAAGTCAAAGCAGGCGTTCCACAGGGGTCAGTTTTAGGTCCAATTCTGTTTCTATTGTACATTAATAGGTTACCAGAAGTCATACCTAATGGCAGAGCTTTGTTGTTTGCTGATGATACTTCAGTAATCAGTAACAGTTCACTGGTAGATGCTCTTGAAGTAAATACACATGTTAACATAGAGTCCGTAGTGCAGTTCTTGAATCAAATGTTATTAACAGTTAATGGGAAAAAGTGTCAGTACTTGCAGTTCAAAAATAAACATAACGTTAAAGAAAGTAGAGAAGTGGATATATTTATTCATAATAATAGTTTAGAGCATGTAGAAACAGTGAAGTTCCTGGGCGTATCTCTAGATAGATCTTTGTCTTGGGACTTCTATATCAATCAAGTTTGTAGTAAAATATCATCTGGGGTATTTGCACTAAAACAAATCGCCAGATTAAATGATAAAAAATTACTAATGGCAGCTTATCATGGCCTCATTCTGTCTCATATCCGGTATGGTATTTTAGTATGGGGTAATTCTAGCATGGGTAATATGAATAGGGTTTTTAAAATTCAAAAGAAAGCTATTAGGTGTATGGTGGGAGCTAACCAGCTAACCTCATCCACACCACTATTTAAGGAGTTTAAATTGCTTACAGTTCCCTGCCTCTACATTTTTGAGGTGATTATGTATGTTAGGCAAAATAATTTTATGCAGAATTTCAATGTTCACAATCATAACACGAGAAACAGGAATGATTATTATGTGGCTAATCACTGCACAAAATTATTTGAATAAAAACCTACTTATGCAGGGAGAAAATTCTTAAATAAATTACCCCAATCTTTAAAGTGTTGTGAGGATTTGAATTCCTTTAAAAAAAATTTAAAAAATTACTTGATCGGTGAAACTTTTTATAGCGTACAAGAATTTCTTTCTTGATAGTAGTGATACATAGTGTGTTTCTTATATGTACTTCAGGTGTTACATCTGACGGCATGTCCTATACTCCTCCTGGAGTCTCCAGGGCGCAAAAAAAAGAAAAAAAAAAAAAACATTGAAGGGAAAAGCCAGAAAAGAAACAGAGTTGAAATTTTATAAGACAATGGCGATTCCACTAGTTACATATGGAAGCGAGGTATGGACCACAACAAAGAGAGACAACTCGCGCATACAAGCTTCAGAGATGAGGTTCTTGAGACACATTCAGGGATACACAAGGCTGGATCACATTAGAAACAAAGTGATAAGAGAAGAATGCAATGTACAGCCACTTGTAGATGTGATCAAGCAATATAGAAAAAGATGGGACAGATCACCTGCTCCGAATGCCACACAACCGTTTGCCACTTCAAGCCTGGATGTCCAGACCGGATGGTAGAAGGGATGTGGGTCGACCGAGGAAGAGGTGGAAACCGGAACAGGCTCAATAGCCTAAACCATGACGGATGATGATGATGATGAATATGTTGACCATTCACCTTTTTCTAGATTTAGTAGTACACGTGAATGGGAAAAATTAAGTTGAAAAAACAATATAATGTGCCAATATGCTACAAAACTTTATTTTAATTTTAAAATAATTTACAAATAAATTTTGAAAATAATAAGAGAGAAACCAGTGGTCCAACTGGTGTTTGCTATTGAATGGAAGAAGGGTAATATTCGTGGAATACGTATTACCCTTTTTCCACTCACCAATTCAATTAATAAGGCTTTGTGATTATTAAACTTATTAATTATTATAAAAACAAAGCGTAGTTATAATGCGTGAGTCGTACATTAGAGTAGCGATTGTATACTTTTGTGACTGTACCGTCGTTGCATGGCGAGGGGTGAAGAGTGGAGTGGAGTGGATAAACACTGAAGGTGCTTGTGCCAATTTGAATAATTGTCCACGGTAAAGGAGCTGTTCCTGTCTACCTTCCCTTAATCAAATCACTGCTACTGTTATTTAATCTTTAGGGACTGACACTGTTGTATTTTCGCAACAGATCTTATTTTTTGTATTTTTTTTAAAAAATAATAGTTAATTCGGTCGAATCCCTTTGGTCGATTCCTCAACTCATTCCTACTGCGTATCATCATTTATCATCAAAAATTCAAAAAATTGTTATTTTCTGAGATACGGGAGTTTTACAGGCACCGTGCCGGAATTTTGTGAATTCGCAACAGAACCAGTCCTGATGTCATACCGTGTGCTAATTGGTACCATACGTTATCACAAGACCGTGCATTTATTTTTGAATGAAGATATTTTCATAGGTTAATGCGAAAAAATAATTTCATCCTCATTACGCACAGTTAGACCCCAACGTCGTCGCTAATGACCTTGCAGTTGATGCAACGTTAAATAATTTAAAAAAAAAAAAAACATACCTTGACTTTTTTTGTTGGATTTAAACCACTGGCTGCCATGTACGTTGAACCGATGGTTTTTATTTTGATTATATCTTGAAATTGTGGTAACTCGAGAAGCTAGAATAGAAAATTTATTTACGACATTAATAACAGTGAGATAATTTTATATCATTACCAAATAATAAATTAAACATCAAATAAACAATCTGGTGTGAAACACTCACACGACTTTCTCTTGTCAATACATAATAATAACCACCTGTATGAAAGCTATTGCAAGGTTGGGTGCGCAGAACATTAGACATGTTTTTATACAAACATTGTGCTTTATAAGTACAACGCACGGTAAATACAAGAGCGGTACGGGTCACGCGCATGACCGGCCGTTACAAGTAAATACAATCACTACCAAATGACGTCATTGGTGCTAAAAACACCAGATTTAAAATTCTTTCTTCGATATGTAAGACTAATATTTTATTACAATAATTGTGTTTTGTGTACTATAATAATATTTTTTTTTGAACGTCCGACTGTTCTGCAATTACTGCTAATGCAGACGGTGAAGGATGAAATGAATTTTTGTAACGTAAGAAAATATGCCGTGCCTGAATGGGATTTGAACCCAAGACCGCATGATGAGAGCGAGCACGTTACCAACTGTGCCAATGCGGCCGGCATAATAATAACAGCGAGAATAATAATGATAATAAAAAATTGTAATGGAATGCAAGCAAAAAATGAAATTAACTGTCATTTTCCATGTACAATTTAAGTAAACAAATTGTCTTTAGATCTTCACACTATGTATTCTGCCCATAACAGACAGGTGGAGTGCCAAATTATTTACACTCAATCTGTTAGTTGCAGGGCTAAAATAAATAGTTCTGTTTCTTATCACATGATAAGCCAATTAAATGACTGAATCATTAAAGAACAGAAGAGGTACAAGTGTAAAAGACACTAATCAGAGTTATCTGCTCTGAAAATAATGAATTTCATTATACAGCCAGACTCTGTGGTGAATGAAGTGAAGGTGTCATTTGCAGAATGGAAAATATATGCTTTTCAGAGGGCCCGGCGTGCTGATAAGCGTACTTTTCCATTCAGTGAGTTGTGGCATTGGTAAACCAACTCACTCCTCGATTTACTAAGTAAAACCTCTACAGGTTCAAACCAGCCAACCAGGCTGATCGCCTAAACAACAACAACAACAAACAATCTGGTGTGAAACACTCACACGACTTTCTCTTGTCAATGCATAATAATAACCACCCTGTTGGGCGCGCGGAGGAGCATTTGACAACATGCTTTTATATAAACATTGTGCTTTATATATAGTAGGCATACAACGTACAGATACTTTTCTTTTTACTTTCTCTTGCCTATATATGAATATATAGGAAGGAAAGTATTGTTTTCATGTCAATTTTAAAGAAATCGAGTTTTCACCGGATCTAAACGTTTTCAGACCCCCTGAACCCAAAAAACATGTTTTTAGCGATTGGTCTGTGTGTGTGTGTGTGAACAGAATATCTCAAGAACGGAACATCGTACGAACTTGAAACTTGAAACTTAAGTTACATACCACTACCGGACCCGACACGAACATTTTCATCAAAATCGGTCAACCGGAAGTAGTAGTTTATTCGTATAATTTTTCACTTTTTTGCGATTTTCTCAAAAACTAGTCCTACGATTGTTTTAAAAATCGCCTGGTTTACTACATTTTTTATGCTCTACAATATAGGGTAGGCGCCATGTTTGCTGAAATTCTGCGTGAGGCTGTTTTTACGTAAAAACATTTTCTTTTTAAGATTGCGGCTTTAATATGCATTTTAGCGCACAAAACATTATATAATAAAAGTTGTAGAGAATGTAAAATTCTACAACTTTTATTTCAAACATTTTTTTTGTATAACGCTGAGTTTAGCGGTAATTTGCGATTTTCTGTTTTTTTTCTCACGAAAACGTGAGAAAAATCGATTTTTTTAACATTTCGGTCTTAGTATGCATTTTACGACAAAAGTGTATATAATTAAATTTATAGAAAATTAAAAGATCTACAACTTTTGTTTAGAGCATTTTTCTCTACAGAGCCTAGTTTAGCGTGAAAGCGTGATTTTCCGTATTTTTAACCCAAACTGAGTTCGATTGTCATTTTGCATCATTCACTCATGATTAAAATAAGGTTATGTTTTTGAGGTTAGTTTTTGTTTATTTCTAATATTTTATTAATAATGTTAGGTTTATTATTAATTATTTGCATTGGCAAGAGAAAGTTGTGTGAGTGTTTCACACCAGATTTTTTTTTATTCCTAATTTGTGTACGTTGCCATCTGTTTAATTTAGAACAATAAGCAATGAGATGACCCAATGAGATGAGGATGATGTGTATGACGTGTAAATGAGACTTTGTAGTCTTGTACAGACACACTCACTGAGTATGGTTAATTGAACCCCAACCATCAAACTACACCCACAACCACTGTCTAGTATTCAAATCCGTATAAAAGTAACTAACTTTACTAGGATTTGAACCAGGAACCTTTGTCTCCGAAAATCAGCTGTTAAACAGCTGATTCTGGCGACGACTTTACCTCTAGACCAACCCGGTGGGATGTATATATACTGTTCCCCAATTACGATGGCGTGTACAGAGGGTAGCGAGACAGAGAGAGAATGTGTTGCGTCCGCCGTTCCCCTCAACTCATTTCATTCAGTGGAGGGTGTTCAAGCGCAATAGTGACAATACGCGGTACGGTAGGGTACTCTGCCGGCCAGTTTCATTTACTACACTCTAACAAACTCATTTTTCATCAAAAAATTCCTAAAAAAATTAATTTAGCTTCCTAATGAATCTTATTTTATTACATTATAAATGTTATTATTATACTCTGATATTTAGATAAGATACGCTCGTACAAAGTTAGACGTTTAAATCGCATCACATTTTTTACATATCATATAACTTTTGTCCGGGACGACATAATATGCGTTTTATTATTTTGTTATAAAATATAAAATTTTATCTGTAATTTGATATAAATGTTGAGTCATATGTTGGGCGGAAACAGAAATAATAAACAAGCTTGAAAAAAATCACTCTTTGAAGGGAAGTCAAAGACAGATCGTCGAGTCTGGTGTCTCCTTCCTTTTAGTATTCCAAGAAGCTGAATAATTTTTATAATTGTGAACTTTATACCAAACAAACGTCAATTTTTAGAATCAACTACACACGCACAATATCAGTTGCATGAAATTTTAACAAAAAGAACCGCATAGTAAATACAAAAGAAAGAGGGTACGACGTTCAGGCCTGTCAAAACAGGCCTGTATGGTAAATCATTTAGGAGAAAAACTTATTGCCTATTACCCCAAATTGAATCGCAGACATTTCCCCTTAATTTTGTGCGCGTGCAACTAATCGGCTTTCGACAGCGACACAAATGTCAAAACAATAACCGCACAAACAGAACACAATTAGTAGTGAGTACTAGTTTAGAGGCAGCCTGTATCAGGCTACGACGCTGTGGTGGGGGAGCTACTTACTGCGCATGTGCGGCTCGCATGCCACCGTAGTTGGTCACCGTTATACCAACACAATCATTCAGTCAGTGAGTGGGTCAATGTTTTTCTTCTGTAAAGTACTAGTGCCGAATGACAGAGGGAGTAACTGCATTCTAAGGCGACATTTATTGTAGACTAGCAACCCCTGCTCGCTTCGCTTCACAGCAGCTAATGTAGGCCTCATTAAATTATTTTAAAACCTCTCTATATACAATATTTGTGGTTTTATTGCCCTGTGGCAGCAAAATAAATTTTGTTTTTCTGCACTTCCAGCTCTAGAAAGTCCGACATAAAATTGTCCATGAGTGAAAGAACCACTCTTGTCTCAAATCGATGCCCATCGTTTTAAATGTTTGTCCCTGCGATTTAACAGAATTGAATAGAATGCATAGAAGAATACCACTGATGGAAAAGAAAGAGACAGTTGATACAGTATATGGCTGAGATAAGAGATACGGAGACTCATTCACTACTACCTGTCCAATGAAAACAAATATATATGTAATACAGTACAAAAATTAAAATTTTGAATATATCCAAATTTTTAATGTTTTTGCAATCGAATATTATTCTTCACGTTTTTCTATGAAATATAAAAGTTGAATCGTGCTTCTAGCCCAAAAAATACACCATCCAGAGGACTTAGAAAAAAAAAATGCTATTCACCTGATAAACTAAAACATGCAACATCATCACAGTTTAAGTTGCTTAACTCACTTAATTAAAGTTACTTAAAGTTGCAAAATAGCCTATATTGATCAGGAAGCTCTAAGCTATGCAAAAATTAAAGATTTTTTAAAAATCAGTTTAGTAGTTTGTGAGATTACCACCTCATACAAACAAACAAACAAACAAACAAACAAACATCTCATTCTTCTACTGTTGTAATAGTATTATAATATTTATAATAGTATAGATAATGAACAATGTAACCAATGTTTCATCATGAGTAAACAATGTAAAATGAAAAACATAACCTAAACTTTAATCATGAGTAAATTACGAAAAATGAAAATCAACCACTATAGAACTTAAAAATACGAAAAATCACTTATTAAATGCCTCTAAACTAGGATCTGTAGAAAAAAAATGCTTCTAGAAAAAAAGTTGTAGATTCTTTTATTTCCTATAATTTTAATTATATACATTTTTGTCATAAAATGCATACAAAGGCCGCAGTTTTCCTCTCCAAGAATTCCAGCAGACATGGTGCTTAACCTATCCTGTAGCGTACAAAAATGTAGAAAAAGGAGATAATTTTTAAAAAAATCATAGGAGCCGTTTTTGAGAAAATCACAATTTAAATAAACTAACGAGTGTTTTATTAAGGGCACAACCGGTTCTTAAAAAAACACCCGTTTTAATAATAATTTAGATTAATTAATAATCTGTAATGTACGGAAAATAAAAATATGACGTAGATTGTGGCTTTCAAGGGTGTTTTACTGAGATTGTTTTATTAAGAACGCAACCCTATGTCAAAAGCCACAATCTTTTCCTTGGAAAAAACCATTGGTGACACAATATAACGAAACAACTGCTGTCACCACACTAATGCTTGACTGGAATATTTTAACTGTCTTAGATAGTTGGCCTTGAGTACACTGTTGCCAACACACTGATTGAGGGACAGAAAATTTAGCGATGTATTACTTCTATCTTGTTATAATGAGGGTTGCGTCCCGTAATAATAAAACACCTGTTACTACTTCTGGTTGATTGATTTTGAAGAAAGTGTTCATAACGGGTCCCCTTATGGTACCTAACTTAAGTTCCCAGTTTCAACTTTGTACGATATTCTGTTCTTGAGATATTTTGTTCACACACGCACGCACGCACACATACAGATCAATTGCTAAAAACATTTTTTTGGGTTCAGATAGCCTGAAAACATGTATGTCCGGTAAAAACTTAGTTTGGAAAAATTTACATGAAAACAATACTTTTCACTATATATTCATATAGGGCAAGAGAAAATAAAAAATAAGTTCTATATTTAAAAAAAAAATAGTTTCTGGTTATTTTTGGGTCAATTAGCAGCAGCCACTGTAATAAAATATTGAAACATGAGATTCTTCTTCAAATGAGTCTACCCCAAGGATTATGTAAACGATGCACGTGCTTCAAAAATCTATCGTTTTATTACTTTTCTGTTGTTTATAACCTAATTTATATCATTTTTATGTGCATGTTACATTTTTGGTAATACTTACCGCATCAAAATCTGAAATAACTTCATTCAGAAACCTAAGGCATTCCAAACCTTGATTATTTACGGTCTCCTCAGAATAAAAATCTGAAATAAAATATACAAATGTGAATGTACATTATAAATTATACTGTTTTACAAGGGTGATGAGCCCCCCACCCACCCACTTTATAGCTAACCAATCACTTGCCAGCAACATTGCCAATACTTGCTCTTGTAGCTCTGTTATATATTTCGTCAGCCATTTTTTTCATCTTTTAACAACATTTCTAACCTATAAAGATACAATCAGCTGATTATAGCTAATATAAAGTATTGCATGTTAACACACTCTATAATTGATGTGTTCAGTACGAGATGCAAGACGAGAGTGAACTATTGCGGCTCTTATATAGGTATCAGACGAACTAATGTCCCATAGCCGAGCGAGTGAGAGGGAGATATGTGGCATAACTACGCATGTGCTCAAAGGTCTTTATTGTTATAATCCAAATGTGAAAACATACTACAGTCATTATCTTGGTTGTTAGTTTACTGCATGCATAAACGCTTGCTCACAACAATGAGTAAAATTACATGACAATGTTATTGGAATGGTGCGTATGGGTTGTGCGAGTGAGAGCGTTATGCATTCTCTCACTCCAACGGCTAGGGGACATTAGTTCATCTGAATACTGTACGCATACACGCATAATGTTTATCAGGTACAATCTGACAACGCTGGCAAACATTCTGATTGGTCTAAACGTGTGGAACAGCAGAGCTCATCAACTGTGAAAAGCATATTAGATATTTTATAAACTACAACGGTTACTGTTTGTTCAAATAAAATGAATGGGAATAATAAAATAAATTTATTATCAAAACTTACATCCATCCATGGTTACTTTTCAACAGAATCACCATTCAAAATTGAACCATTTATCATACTTTTCAACAGAATCACCATTCAAAATTGAACCATTTATCATACCGGTGTACAAGCATTCCAATACCCTTTTTATAAAACATTGCTGTCAGTGACTTGAAATGGATCTTCATGGTGCCTTGGGGCTGAGCCCTCCTAGCCACTTCTTCAGTTGAGGGAACAGGTGGAAGTTGCTAGGCGCTTAAAATGATGAAGAAAGTTCAATTAAAACTTGTCAAAGAAGCTGATTTGTTACTGCAGCACTGTGAGGATGAGCACAACTCCACAAAAGAGCGTTCCTCTTCTTTTTTTTTGCATGGCTGATACTATATTGCTCTACGCTGGTCTGTCGTTAATGTATTACCCGCTGCACCATGCTGTCGTTAATGTGTTACCCCGCTGCACCATGCTGGCGCAATGGGTGGTTGCTTCTGCTGCCGTGAGATAACGCAGACAGCAAACACAATTTTTGAAGTGCTGTTCTTGTTCCCCAAATGTAACCTCTGTTTGGGTGCAAATAAAGATACTTGCATAGAAAAAATAATTTATTGTATACATCTTAAAACTACATCTTTTTACTATTTTTTAATGTAGTCACCATTAAAATTAATTTAAGCATTTGTCATAGCATTTCACTAATTTAAAAATCCTTCATAAATTCAGCTGCCTGAGCGGCTTAATTTTTGGTACGAAGAATTTTGGCAGAAAGAGTAGGTTTTTTTGAAGAAAATTGTGTTTGAAGTGCTGTGAGAACACAATTTTCTGCAAAAAAACCTACTCTTTCTGCCAAAATCCTTCCTACCAAAAATTAAGCAACCCAGGCAGCTGAATTTATGAAGGATTTTTAAATTAGTGAAATGCTATGACAAATGCTTAAATTAACTTTAATGGTAAAAAATAGTAAAAAAATGTAGTTTTAAGATGTATACAATAAATTATTTTTTCTATGCAAGTATCTTTATTCGCACCCAAACTGAGGTTACATTTGGGGAACAATATATATAAGTAAGCTAACAATATTACCTGAAAAATTTGGCATGGAAGCAAACAACACACCGACTTCAGCATAACTTTGACTGTACAATTCATCATGCTGTCTTTTCCGACTGCCAAGGAAATGAGCAGCGACATGTTGAGGTAAAATGTTATAAACCAACGCTTCATTCCTCCGTCTTATGTCAGAAGCACGCTCTCTTTGTTCTTCTACTTCTGTTTTCCACAGGAATAAAACTCTAGAGGATTTTTCCATCTGTAACATTTTTTCAATTAATTATTAAGAATATTTGCAACCATGTACGAGGTGTGATCAAAAAGTAAGGTGACTTTTTGAATTTCGCGCACTCTGCACACTCTTTTTTTTATTTACTCCTAATGTGTGTACGTGTTGCAATCTGTTCAATTGAGAACAATAAGCAACCCAATGAGATGACCCAATGAGATGAGGATGATGTGTATGACGTGTAAATGAGGTATAGTCTTGTACAGACTCAGGTCGACCGTTCCTGAGAGAGTATGGTTAATTGAACCCCAACCATCAAAGTACACCGGTAGCCACTGTCTAGTATTCAAATCTGTATAAAAGTAACTGCCTTTACTAGGATTTGAACCAGGATATTTCGTCTCCGAAAATCAGCTGTTAAACAGCTGATTTTGGCGATGACTTTACCTCTAGACCAACCCAATGTGTTTATACTATACACTCTTAATTTCAAAAAAAATTTATTGTTGTGTTGGTACACTCGTTACGATCATATGTTCAAAGTTTTGACTATACAGCACATGTTGTTTTTATGTGAGAGGCATAAAGGTTAGACTCGTATTTGCGTGTTTGGCGATTTTTTGCTGTTGAAAACAATGGAGCAGAATGTAAAAAATGGTATTAAGTGTTGAAAAACTCTTGAAATGTTGACAGTGGCGTACGGTGAGTCAACTTCGAGCAAAAAAAAATGTTTATAAATGGTATAAGTTATTTCAAGAGGGCCGAGAAAATTTTAACGATAAACCTTGCTCTGGACGCCCCACCACGTCAAAAACCGATGAAAATGTTCAGGAAGTGAAAGAAATTGTGTTGAAAAATCGTCGAATCATGATTAGAGAAATAGCTGATGATCTTAACATATCGTTTGGCTCACACCAATCAATTTTAACGAATTTTTTGGGTATGATACGTGTGTCAGCGAAATTCTTTCCAAAACTGCTTAATTTTGATCAGAAGCAGCGTCGCATGAACATCACCCAAGACATGTTGAACGACATCAATGATGATCCTGATCTGCTCAAAAGGTTATAACTGGTGACGAAACATGGGTCTATGGTTATGACGTCGAAACCGAAGCCCAATCATCCCAGTTGAAGAGCCCAGGCTCTTCTTTGGAGATTAAGGCTGCATCGCTGGAGGAGCTCAAGGCAATACCCAAAAGTGCATCGTATCAGAGGGGGATTATTTTGAAGGGGATAACATAATTTTGGATGAATAAATGAATATTTTTTTATAAAAATCAAAAGTCACCTTACTTTTTGATCACATCTTGTATAATCACTTGAGTCACGAGTTTGCCCTTGTTTGCAACGAGGGGTAAAGGGGGAAAGCATCAGTGCGCATGCCTAAATGCTTTAATTTCAGTACGACAAACACAACAACTTATACTATACCCAGAGCATATACAATATATATATCGCGGAACCTTTTGTACGTTAATTATTTGTTACAGAAATGTCGGTTTCTTGAAAACATAATCAAATTATTATTCACAGTGTTGAACGAAATCTAATATGCAGTGTAATAAAATGTTATAAAGTTGAACCTAAAAAAAATTCTATTTTATATAATGAATTTATAAATAAATTTCACTAACTTTAAAAAGAAGATTAGTGAAATTTATTATATAAATTCATTATATATAAAATAGAATTAATTTCAAACTGTAGGATGCATTATAAAGATTTATTTTTAAACAAAAATGGGTATCCGTGCCTCTTAACAAAAGCCGTGAGCGAGCAGCTAACTACTGTGATGTTTCTCTTTCCACAATTCGAAAAATAAAGAAGGAAATTAAGGACGCGAAGAAGCTATTCTTTAACAATTTTGTTGACACCTGGTAAAAAAGAAAACGGTTAGGTAGATACTAAAGATACTTATAATGAAAACACCGATGACAGCAATAGTAAAGAAGGCAATTCATTCATAATTATTACAGTAAATCAAACATTTCTAGTCATTTAATTAAGTTATAGGCAATATTATAGGTTATATCTATTTCTTATTAGGTTTATGAAGAAAACATTTTCTCGGAATAAACCACAGCTTACAAAATGTATCTAGAAATTGCACAGTAGTGAAATGTACAAGTAGTGTCTCACTGTTGAGGTTGGCAGCACTGCAAATATTCTACTTCCCTTCCTCACAGCCCATACAAACACAAAAGGCAATCTCGTGACTTCAGTATCTATACATGGGTGAAGATGGAAACTAGTAGGCCTAACTCTGAATATTTTATTACAAAACAAGAAAGTCAGGCAGGAAGCCGCCGCCCATTGTCACCGGTTATTTTTAAAGTTTTAATTAATTTTCTTATTCAGAACTAGATGGATGTTCACATTGGCAATGAATATCAATAATCAAGGGGTGTTGGCTGAATAACTTCCTTGAATAGCTGGAAACCATCTGTCAAAATTGGTCGGAAAATAAATAATAATTTGTATTCCACATATAATAATGCAACATAAAGACAAAATACACAAATCGATACACAAAATGTAACCTAAATAAAATTACATTATTGCCACCTTAAATTAAAAACAACGAAATTAAATTAAATTAAACTAAATGGGAATTTTATATAAAATGTGTGAAAGAACTACAGGATGTCTTAAATGGAATGAATGAGATTTTGAGAAATTATTACTTCATGAAAATAAATAAGAACAAAACGAAAGTGTTGTGCAGCTGCAAGAGTGGTTTAGAAGAGATGGGAAATTTAAAAGTAGGCAACGAAAACATACAGCAAGTTGGGGAATTCTGCTATCTAGGGAGTAAAATAACAAAGGATGGTAGAACCACAAGTGATATCAGAAGTAGAATTGCTCAAGCTAGAAAAGCATTGGAAATGAAAAACAGCTTACTGACTACAAACATTGATTTACAGATTAGGAATAATTTCTTAAAACATTATGTTTGGAGTGTAGCATTACACAGGAGCGAATCGTGGGTGATGAAACTTTTGAAATGTGGTGTTATAGGAAAATGTTAAAGATTAGGTGGGTGGACAAAATAATTAATTTAGAGGTTCTTAGGCGAGTGGACGAAAAAAGAAGTATATGGAAGCATCTTACCAAAGTTGAAGTACAATTCCACTTTTATATTTCATAGAAAAACGTGAAGAACAACATTCGATTCCAAAAACATTAAAATTCGGAAATATTCAAAATTTTTATTTTTGCACTGTATTTCATCTACTGTATTTTTGTTTTCATTGGACAAGTACTGAATGAGTCATCAATTTCCAATTACTCTTGCACCGCACCCCCCCCCCCACCCATTACTCTCTTATCTCACCCATATACTGTATCAACTGTCTCTTTCTTTTCCATCGGCATTCTTCTATGCATTCTATTCAATTCTGTTAAGTCGCAGGGACAAACATTTGAAACGGTGGGCATCGATTTGGAGATGAGAGTGCTTCCTTCACTCATGGACAACTTATGTCGGACTTTCTAGGCAACAAAACCACAAATATTTTATACAGAGAGGTTTAAAATAATTTAATGAGGCCTCTATTAGCTGCTGTGAAGTGAAGCGAGCGGGGGGTTGCTAGTAATTAATATCTTTTATCTTAGAAAAATATGGCATTTTTGCTACAGTACAAAAAACTGAAACAGTTCAAAAAAAATCTGTACTTAAGAATCAACTTTTCACCGTCAATTCTTGATACCAATATTATTTTTTAAAGTATCAGTTGGATTGAGAATCAACATTTGGAATTGATGCATCCCTACCAAAAACCAAAACCATATCGTTCAAATTTCAAATTTATTTTTCCTACAGTCTAAGACTATTGAAGAATTCAGTTGTGAATTTTTGACAACTGATACACTGAGTACTATTACGTATTAAGACTAATACTAATATACGAGGGTTGTCCAAAAATTAAAGACCGTTTTCATTTTAAAAAGCAAGAAAATTTTAATTTAACAAAAAAAGTACATGGAGTTGTAAGTACATATAAAAACTATTTTTCAACGTAGTCCCCGTCAACATCTATGCACTTGCTTAGCCGGGGGATGAGCTTCTTAATGCCTTGGTCATAGAAGTCTCCTGCCTGTGACCGCAACCATTTCTCCACCTCTTCCTGGACTTCTTCATCAGTCTCGAAGCGTTTTCCAGCCAAATGTTGCTTCAGGTAAAGGAAAAGATGGAAATCGCTCGGTGCCAGATCAGGGCTGTAAGCAGGATGGCTAAGAACGTCCCATTTAAAGGAATCCAGGAGCGCGGTGGTGACCGCCGCAGTGTGGGGCCAAGCATTGTCGTACAACAAACAGACTCCCTTGCTCAATCTCCCTCGGCGCTTGTTTTAGATCGCTCTTCGAAGCTTTTTTAGGGTTTCACAATACCGAGCAGCGTTAATTGCGGTGCCATTAGGTAAAAATTCGACAAGATGATTCTTGTCGAAACTTCGTCGACGGATGATTTCCTCCCCCTCCCTTCTTCGTCATGGATGTTGGTTCTGCCACTTGAAAACTCTGTACACCACTTCCTGACATTGCGTTCATTCATTACATGACCGTAAATGGCCTTCACACGTCGATAAATATCGACAGGGCGCAATTTTTCCACGTGAAGGAATCGGATGACAGAGCAAACTTCACAACTGGCGGGATTTCGGTAGTGGAACATCCATCACTAACGACTGCCAAGGACACACTAATAAAGGTACAGATGTGCGTGACGCCTCATTTTAGAGGGGAGAGGCGAAGCTACAAGGTAGTTCTGCCACCTAGCGGAATATTTCAACGGTGCAGCGGTAAAATTCAAACGGTTTTTAATTTTTGGACAACCCTTGTACTAATAACTAATACTAATATTGTATACTATTTATATACTGACGTGTCGTGCAAGAACTGCAAGTGCTATAGTGACTGCTACCAGAAGTGCTGATAAACTATATTTTCCTGGTGTTATACTGAAACAATAACAACACACACTCACACATTACTTGTACTTTATTATAATCAAGTGTCTTGTACAAATTTATGTGTTATATACAAGTTTTTTAAAACTTACGCCTGAAATATAGATCATTAAGGTACAAACAAAATTCCCAGTTTATTGGTAAATGAACTTATTACACCAATAAGATCTAAGCTGGTCAACTCTGTGGTATAGTAGTTAATGGCTAGCCTATTAAGCAAAAGGTCTCAGGTTTGATTCCTTGTTAGGGTCTGGAAATGATAACAAGTTGAACCCCACTATTCCAGTTTCATAACAAATTATCTATAAAATTCGAATTGAAATATATAAAATTCTACATAGGATGTTTGATAAAATAAAAATAAAAAAATAATATAAAATTCGATGTGTGTGTGTGTGTGTGTGTGTGTGTGTGTGTGTGTGTGTGTGTGTGTGTGTGTGTGTGTATGTGTGGATGTTCCCCTTTATCTCCTACAATACTGAACCGATTTTCAAGCAGTTTTTTTATGTTGTAACAATGATGTCGGTGCAGGTTTTAGGCTATTGAAACCCTTAAAAAGTTAGCCCTAAAGGGTTGAAAATAATGTTTATATCTTACATTAAGGCTTTTATGAGGTTAGATAAAAACACGAAAAGCCGCTTCACAGAATTAAAGTGACAGTTTGGTGTGCAATATCAACACAGGCTATCGTAGGACCATATTTTTTTAATATGACAATGAATGTGCAGTTACAGTGAATACACAGCGCTATGTTAACATGTTGGAGAACTGTCTTCAACTGGAATTAGTTCGTAATCCGGCTTACCAAAACATGTTTTTTCTACAAGACGGTGCTACCTGCCACACATCCAGAGCTTCAATTAATGTTTTGCGACGCTTGTTTCCCAATCGTGTCATTTCTAAGAACGGAGAAATTTCATGGCCAGCCAGATCACCAGATCTCTCTCTCTTCATGTGATTACTTTCTATGGGGACACTTAAAGTTTAACACGCCACCTGCCCATTATGGGCATAAATAAATAATAAATAAAATTATAGAACGTATTCCACTGAAACCTCACTTTTGTAAATTTTGTCAGTTGCAACGTTTTTCTGTTGAGCCATTCTATTATGGGACTACTGTATTTACAACAAGAACATTCTAGTTCTAAAAAATATTATAGATTAAAGTAAAATGTGATATGACAGACACTTACTTTGACCAATCACGAATGTTGACGGCTTCTTCGCAGTCTAGTGAAAGATTAATAACGAATATGTTAACGACACACTGCGCTAATGATAATACGGCTAACACTCCAGCTTTGACGAGATGCGATAGTTGGGCCGGCAGTCCAGCTGCTACCAATACTAATACGCTGAAGTATGAAAAGTATGAAGGGTACAGACATGCTTGGTTCACATCGTCTATACTTGTACAATTGTACAATGGATCCGCTTTAACTGTTTTTGTACATGATGCCTGCAATCAAAACATAAACATAAACACTTTTATTCATCTTTTTTTAACTAAATTGTTTTATGAAAATTTTCTAAACAATAATACTGGGTGATTCATTTAAAAGTAGCCAGCCGCTCGAGTAATTTAATTTATAGCCGCTCGAGTAATTTGCATATGCTGTATTCGCAGCACTGATCACGATGTGATCGACTGGCCTTTATAGTACAATTTACATTATTATATATTTTTTTTTCATTCAGTTTACTACTGATGCCCAAAAAGGATACTAAATATAGTTTAGGCCTAGTATTATGGCTCATTTAGAATGAATATTTATTATTTTTAGGATAATTATTAAGAATCAATTAATAATACAATGAATGGGATGTTTATAAAATGACATAGTTGTAAACATAATATATCAATGTAAGAGTAAAACTACAACATGATGTGATGGGTTAGAGGTGTCGCTATGATGTATTTATAAAAGCACATACAGGAATAGTACTTCCACTCCCCGCATAGTCCAGTCTTACTCTCGCTGACGATCGTCAACTTATATTGCGTAACCTACACTTAATTTGTTTATTTGAAATTCCCTCACTTTACAAATGTGATATGATAATCTTAATGTCTACAATCACAAACCAAGAAACAGAAATGATTACTATTATTTTACAATGTATAAAAATCTGGTGTGAAACACTCACACAACTTTCTCTTGCCAATGCAAATAATTAACAATAAACCTAACATTAGTATTAAAACATTAGAAATGAACAAAAACTAACCTCAAAAACATAACCTTATTTTAATCATGAGTGAATGACGCAAAATGACAATCGAACTCAGTTTGGCTTAAAAATACGGAAAATCACGCTTTCACGCTTAAACTAGGCTCTGTAGAGAAAAATGCTCTAAACAAAAGTTGTAGATCTTTTAATTTTCTATAAATTTAATTATATACACTTTTGTCGTAAAATGCATACTAAGACCGAAATGTTAAAAAAATCGATTTTTCTCACGTTTTCGTGAGAAAAAAAACAGAAAATCGCAAATTACCGCTAAACTAAGCGTTATACAAAAAAATGTTTGAAACAGAAGTTGTAGGTTTTTAAATTCTCTACAACTTTTATTATATAAGTTTTTGCGCTAAAATTTATATTAAAGCCGTAATCTTAAAAAAACAACGTTTTTACGTGAAAACAGCCTCACCGAGAATTTCAGCAAACATGGCGCCTACCCTATCTTGTAGAGAATAAAAAATTGAGTAAAATAGGCGATTTTTAAAAAAATCGTAGGATCAGTTTTTGAGAAAATCGCAAAAAACTGAAAAATTATACGAATAAACTACTACTTCCGGTTGACCGATTTTGATGAAAATGTTCCTGTCGCGTCCGGTAGTGGTATGTAACTTAAGTTTCAAGTTTCAAGTTCGTACGATGTTCCGTTCTTGAGATATTTTGTATACACACACACACACAGACAGACACACAGACACACAGACACACGCACAGACCAATCGCTAAAAACATGTTTTTTGGGTTCAGGGGGTCTGAAAACGTATAGATCCGGTGAAAACTCGATTTCGAAAAATCGACATGAAAACAATACTTTCCTTCCTATATATTCATATAGGCAAGAGAAAGTAAAAAACTAGATGACGTAGCTTGCTTTACGAGTTCTATGAGATACGAAAAGCTCTGCTTGTACTGATTTTGACTTCCTCTCTAATTTCTGTGCATTGATACAATTCCCCTATTGTCTATCCACCTTTTACTCATTGCTGACTCAGCTCCAACTATCACAATGAGGCAGTTACAGGGGGAACTCTTCCACATTCCTCAGTTTGCGCATGTGCATAGACAATTTTTTACTATGTTTT
Organism: Catonia carolina; assembly: GCA_035578175.1. NCBI lineage: Eukaryota > Metazoa > Arthropoda > Insecta > Hemiptera > Achilidae > Catonia > Catonia carolina. The sequence continues at coordinate 1,205,206 of JAQMRL010000002.1, read as the reverse complement.
TCTGTTACTTTTTATTTTGTAATATATCCAGGAGACTCCTGAGGAAGTATTGGACATGTCAAGAAATTAGAAAGAAGAGTCCAAAGACAGTAGACAGACAATATAGGTTACGAGTTCAAGAAAAACTTACAAGGAAAACGAAATATTAATAGAAACGATAAGAAAAAGAAGACTAAAATTTTACAGACACATGTGTAGAATGGATGACAACCGGTCGACAAAACAAATTTTTATGATACTAAACAATAGACGTAAGGTGCCAGATAAATGGTTTAAAGACGTCAGAAAGGATATTGAGAAAACTAGAATGAACCGAAAAAACTTAATGAACCAAACCAATTACAGATTTTAGGGTTCCATAAAGAGCGAACAGAAAGGAAAAGAAAGGAAATGGAAGAACGGGAAAAACCTAAAGTACAGTTCAGCCATTCTTAGTTTGCTCCTACTGTCAACAAACAAAAGCCACCTACTACCGGGTGCACAATGAGTCTGCGACTTTACGGATGTCATATTCCTATTAAGTTAACTATTCTTTAAATTATAAGTGCTTAAAGTACTAAAAACATCAGTCATGATATGATGTAGGCTTAACAATTTCATTTATAAAAATATAGGGTGATTCAAAAAGAGCGACGGTTTTGATATATCAAATTAAGAGATTTATTTTATTGAAAAACTGAAAATAAATACATCAACAAGTTCATCTTACCTTCCGATTTCATGTATGAAAAATGATGTCATGCATGTGTCCTCCTCTACTGCGCTGGCACGCATCAACTCTGTCCATGAAATTGGATATTACTGCACGACAAGTTTCGACTATGTGGGACAAGTTTCCGTATGTGGGGTTTTCTAAACCCCACATACGGCAGTTCTGTTTATTAACAAAACCGTTTAAGTGGAAGTGCGCCTCATCACTGAAAATGATTTTGTTTGCGAAGGCGTCATCATCCTGCCGTTTTCTCAATACCCAGTCAACAAACTGTCGTCTCTTCTGGTGGTCTGCCACTTTCAAATGTTGCGTCAACTGAATTTTATACGGGTGATATTGGAGATCGTACCGAAGAATTCTCCGTACAGAAGAACATCTTAAACCCAATTGTTGAGAACGGCGACGTATTGATTTTGCTGGGCTAACAGCCACACTGTCAAGAACCAACGCAACGTTCTGCTCAGTTCGGTCAGAACGACGACGTCCAGAACTTTTAAGGTCGACTGTTGAACCCGTCTCAAAAAAACGTTTTCATGAGCCTGCGAACTGTTGATTCATTCGGTGCTTCATTACGTCCTAGAGTACCGCGAAGTCGCCTGACAGTAGCCGCATAACTCTCTCCACTCTGGTAAAATGTTTTGACGATTAACACTCGTTGCGCAATAGTAAACTTCTCCATGGTTAGACAGAGACTGCGAGAGTATTACACTGCGAACAAGAGAAACTACAACTGAATCGTCAATCGGAATGTTCTCCGAAATAGAAATGAGGTCAAACAATGTTGCCAACCGATAAACAAAAATTTACCAGCCGTTTAAAAACCGGCGCTCTTTTTGAATCACCCTATACTTTTAAAAGTATTTTGTATTTAAATATTTTTGAAAGTATTTTGTTGTTACTTTTTAATCAGCGTGTACTCATTTTGATATAATGGGCATGCTCAGTGATGTCATTGTTTACATTAGGAGCAAACTAATAAGAGAGGCTGGACTGTAGATAATGCTGAGAATGTGGGCTGCAAAATGAGCCTCAATGTCTAAAGTCACCTCAGTTGGTCTAAAATTGGCCCTATAAGGGAAAAAAAATTTGTAGTGAGCTGTTATTAATTGGTGTTTTCATGTTGATAGGAAATGACAAAGTGTTCTCTGCTTACTTACATCCAGATACAAAGAGGCAGTTAGAAGGGAAACTCTTCTCCCCTCTCCCCTCTTCAGTTGGCACATCCCAACTAACTGTACTGCTCGAGTCCCAGCTGTGTGTAGTTGTGGGGGGGTGAAGGGTGCGGGTGGGAGAACGATTCTTCTATTACTCTCATACAAAACATTCGTTTTCAAACTTTCCGTATTTAATAAATATTTGTTTGTATTTATTACAATTATTTATTTACATGTTTCACAATATAAAATGGTAAGTTAAATATTATGAACCCACCGGGTTGGTCTAGAGGTAAAGTCATCACCAAAATCAAGTGTTTAACAGCTGATTTTCGGAGACAAAGGTTCCTGGTTCAAGTCCTAGTAAAGGTAGTTACTTTTATACAGATTTGAATGCTAGACAGTGGTTACCAGTGTACTTTGATGGTTGGGGTTCAATTAACCATACTCTCTCAGTCTGTCTGTACAAGACTACACCTCATTTACACATCATACACATCATTCTCATCTCATTGGGTGATAGGGTTGCTTATTGTTCTCAATTGAACTGATTGCAACGTACACATATTAGGAATTTAAAAAAAAATTATGAATCCGACCAAGTTAATAACCCGGTAGGTATTTGTTAAATTAATCCGCTGGATGATAAGAATATGTTTTTAGACTAGTTAGTACATGCTACCACTACAAATGCATCAGCTGTGAAATACTACTAACACTCATTCATTCTCCCTCTACTATAACAACGCTCTCACTGCATTCCACAACAACTACACGCAGCTGCGACTCAAACAGTACTTTTAGTTATATTTTTACTTTCTCTTGCCTATATGAATATATAGGAAGGAAAGTATTGTTTTCATGTCGATTTTTCGAAATCGAGTTTTCACCGGATCTATACGTTTTCAGACCCCCTGAACCCAAAAAACATGTTTTTAGCGATTGGTCTGTGTGTGTGTCTGTGTGTGTGTGTGTGTGTGAACAGAATATCTCAAGAATGGAACATCGTATGAACTTGAAACTTGAAACTTAAGTTACATACCACTACCGGACGCGACACGAACATTTTCATCAAAATCGGTCAACCGGAAGTAGTAGTTTATTCGTATAATTTTTCAGTTTTTTGCGATTTTCTCAAGAACTGGTCCTACGATTTTTTTTAAAATCGCCTATTTTACTCAATTTTTTATTCTCTACAAGATAGGGTAGGCGCCATGTTTGCTGAAATTCTCGGTGAGGCTGTTTTCACGTAAAAACGTTGTTTTTTTAAGATTACGGCTTTAATATAAATTTTAGCGCAAAAACTTATATAATAAAAGTTGTAGAGAATTTAAAAACCTACAACTTCTGTTGCAAACATTTTTTTGTATGACGCTTAGTTTAGCAGTAATTAGCGATTTTCTGATTTTTTCTCACGAAAACGTGAAAAATCGATTTTTTTAAGATTTTGGCCTTAGTATGCATTTTACGACAAAAGTGTATATAACCAAATTTATAGGAAATTAAAAGATCTACAACTTTTGTTTAGAGCATTTTTCTCTACAGAGCCTAGTTTAGTGTGAAAGCGTGATTTTCCGTATTTTTAAGCCAAACTGAGTTCGATGGTCATTTTGCGTCATTCACTCATGATTAAAATAAGGTTATGTTTTTGAGGTTAGTGTTTTGTTTATTTCTAATATTTTATTAATAATGTTAGGTTTATTATTAATTATTTGCATTGGCAAGAGAAAGTTGTGTGAGTGTTTCACACCAGATTTTTCAGTTATAGCAACAACCAATTTCTGAATGACCGTAGCACTAAAAACTATAGCACTCTTTAGGGGAAGGGGAACTCATAAGAAATGAATAATTAGTTAACAAAATATTTTAAATATTAGTGTGAAAAATTAATACTTAAGAGATTTTACTTACAATATCTATAAGGTTGGCAACACCTAAAACTCCGATTGCAATGACAGCAATACATCTTCTCAACCATAAAACACCATTTATTGTCTCACTTAGTTGAACTAACGGCCGAGGAAATATCTACAACAGAATAACAATAAAATAATTTAATAAAATGTATAAAATGGCTACTGTCCAAAAAGTTTCGAAATAGGATTCCCTCCCTTCCGCACTTCATCCCATTAACCCTTTAAATCCCAAATTTTTTAGCTTTATGCAAAAAATATGTCTACATTGTTCATACATTTTACTGACATTTTAGAGTAATAAAATTACTTTTAGACCTTTAGCCCTTTTTGATGGCCTGGCAAAAATGTGTGGCATGTACATCACATTGGGACTTGATGTTATGATGTTCCTAAAAAGAATATTTAATATCATGTTCAGGCTTCCTAAACAAAATATATTCTCTTACTAAGATTTGTAGCAAAAAAATAATTTCAATAATAAAGTCATTAAGATTTAAAAAAATGACAATTAAAAAATATTGGACTTACTAATAGTCTAAAAAATATACTTGTAAGTATATAAAACTTATCCGAAGAGAAATGTTACTTTATTTTAGTAAATGAACACAAATATTTATAACTAAAATTATTTTAAAAAAGAAACTAATAGTCGCCTTCATGGCGCAATAGTCAGCATGCTACACTTCAAAGAAGAGGTCTCCAGTTCAATTACTGGCTAGGGTACAAAAAATTATTACACTTCAAACCCAGCGTTCTTTAAAATAAAGTAGAAGTCGCTAATAACTAAAATTTTGATGTCTGCTATTTCGTATTTCACTCCAATGTGACTTCTATGTCACACTGAGTTAAAAAGGGTTAACCCTTTCTAACCCAGTGTGACATAGAAGTCACACTGGAGTGAAATAAAAGACATCAAAATTTTAGTTGTTAGCGAATACTTTGGATTAAAGAACGCTGGATGTGAAGTGTAATAATTTTCTGTATCCTAGATCCTGAATCAAACCTGAGATCTCCGTTTTGCAGTGTAGCATGCTGACCTTTTGCACCACAGAGGCGACTATTAATTTCTTTTTAAGTTAATTTTAGTTATAAATATTTGTGTTCATTTACTAAAATAAAGTAGCATTTCTTTCTTTATTTTACCAATATTTTTTAACTGTAAAATTGTTTGTCTTAAAAAATAATGACTAATATTAAAATCATATTTAGTTCTTTTGCTACAAATCTAAATAAGAAAATATATATTTTTATTTAGGAAGCCTGAGAATGATTTTACTCATTAATATTGTTGGGAAATTTGATACCTTGAAGTCGCAATGTCATGTAACGTGTCAGGGCTAAAGATCTAAAAGCAATTTCATTACACTTAAATATTAATGAAACGTATGGAACAATGTACACATATTTTTTTGTGTATAGTTAAAACATTTGGGTTAATCATTAAAGAATAATTTATGAAAATGAAGTAAAATGAGACACATACCAAAGGGAAAGCCTCTGCCACTGGTATCACAGTAATTACGAATAGTACAATGAGACCCACTGTGAAAGAAACTCCACTAAGCATATCCCTGAAACACAAACACCAACAACCCTTATATTAGTTCCATTTTATTTATTTAACAACAAAATGTAAACAATACATAAATCTTTTATACCTCCTGCATATGCCTTGCCTGTGTACATGATGAAGTTGTGCTTGCTCAACTAAGTTCTTAACTAAAACTAAACTAAACTTGTTTAAAACTAAATATTATATAAAGCTATTTTTTTTAATCTACATAATTATTTGTGGTTTTTCTTGTATAGAGGAAATTTTTTCACCACGTGAGGTGACTAGACGTTTATGGAGGCTCTTTTTGCAGCCCACATTCTCAGCATGCTGAGAATGCTGGCTTTAACTTAAAATTCTAAAATATGCATACTATGAAGAGTTTTTGATATTTGTTATAATTAAAATTATTCTTTCTATTTTTAAACTTTCACTGAATACTACTACATGCACAAATATCTGGTGTGAAACAGTTATACTACTTTCTCTTGCAAATGTAACTAATAAAACATTACCTGCAGTTATTTGTATATTTTACAAATTATCAAATTATCAATAACAAGTAAAGAATAGATTACAAAAAATACAAGTTAATTTTAATCATGAGTGCATTGACACAAAATGAAAATCGACCTTTGTTCGATCTAAAAGTACTTATACGTAAAATCACTAATGTCCGGAATGATTTCGGAATTCAGAAGCTTTTTTCGCCAGAACAACATCATAGGGAAAACTCTGAATTCGCGCCTCCACGTGGTCCGGATGGATAGTCAGGAAAAGTTTGGCGACTCTCCTGATGAACTAAATCAAAATCAACCTTTCCAGTTAACAACTGGAATTGTAACTCGGGACATAAAAATCCCACAAATCGAGTATGACTACCCTGACAGTCAAACAATGGGAAGAAGTTTTTTGTGGAAAATACTACCATCTGGTACAAGAAAAGTCCAGAAAAGTTGCCATTCGGATTCGGTAGGGCAACACTCAAAAAACTCGAAAGTAACAGATCTAGATAACAACGAAAAGCAAGATCTGAAAACATGAGGAGGTATTGGCAAAAACGGCGAGCCAATGAAGTACATGAGAAGCGAACCAGAAAGTTGACTAGAGTGATCCATTGAGGTCAAACAAGCTAAAGAAAGAAAGAAAAATCACTAATTGCCATTAAACCAAGCTCTGTACAATAAAATGCTTGAAATAAAAGTTGTAAGTTTCTTAATTTGCTATCATTTTAATTGTACTCTTTTGTAGCAAAATGCCTATCACAGTCACTTGAGTCACAAGTTTGCCCTTGTTTGCAATGAGGGGTAAAGGGGGAAAAGCATCAGTGCGCATGCCCGACTGCTTTAATTTCACTACAACAAACATAACAACTTATACTGTACCCAGAGCATATACAGTATATCACGGAACCTTTTGTATGTTAACTGTTAGTTACAGATATGTCGATTTTTCAAAAACGTAGTTGAACTATTCACAGTTACGGTTAAATTTAGGCAGGAAAGAGTTAATGTTGTATACCTTTAGAGCATTTCACTCAGATTTTAATTGTAGTTTTAACTCAATTTCACCAAAATTGGAGTTAACACCCTTTACCTTTGTAGTATAATTTATTATGAAAAAAACAAAAAAAAATCATTAAGATACCTTGAAAAATAGTCATGTTATGAATAGATTATACCATGCGTTCTGAAAGTCGCTGTGCACCAAGTGACATGACAGGGAATAATTTCATGGCTAGGTTGGTAGCTCTGTGCTGTTCAATTGTTGCCAAACACGTCGAGGCCTGTCAGTCATTGAGTTGAAGTTGTATATGTTTCATTTATTGCAGTTCTGTTGCACGTTTTTTGTTGTTGGACGCGATGGTTCTTTCAGTAGAGGAGCGCATTTTCCTCGTTGAATACGTATTTCGCGAAGGTGACAAGTACAGTGATTTAGTGAAGCGCAAATTTTCTGAAAAGTTTCCAGATTCAATTATTCCTCACCGTAATGCAGTACGAACACTGATAGAAACAAACTGTGTATCGGAACAGACCACACACGATTGACGAACTTAAAGCCGCAATAACGGCATACATTCAAGGAATCACTGTTCTTCAGTTGCGAAAGGTGTTTGCAAACAAAATGAAACGAGTGCAATGCTGTATTGATGCCAATGGAGGTCATTTCGAACACCTTCTATAAACAATGTAATTACGGTTTAACAATGTAATTAATGTATTGAATAAATTTTTTTCCAAAATGCTTAGTCATTTCTTTATACATATTTTCATAAATCCATAGTCACAATTCCAGTGCACAGCGACTTTCCGAACGCACGGTATAAAATGCTTCAAATCGCACTAAAGTAGGCTGGCATTTTTCGGTAGGAACTCACAATATTGTCTCAGCACTGTAAGGTTAAGACCTTTATAGGCCTACCTATCACCAGCCACAGCATTTATCTATCTATCTATAATTATATCTACAGTTGAGCCGTTCTTAGTTTCCTCCTACTGTTCACAAACCAAAGTCACCTACTACAGGGTGTACGCTAGAATCTGCGACTTTACAGATGTCATATTCCTATTAAGTTAACTATTTATTTAAATTATAAGTACATAAAGTACTAAAACCATCAGTCATGATATGATGTAGGCTTAACAATTTCATTTATAAAAATACTTATAAAAGTATTTTGTATTTAAATACTTTTGAAAGTATTTTGTTGTTACTTTTTAATATAATACGCATGCTCAGAGATGTCATTATTTGTTTACATTAGCAAACTAAGAGAGGCTGGACTTAATCTATTCTGTAGTGATAAGTATAAAGGTCTTAACTAGAAAATTGTAACTTTTTAAAAGAACCAAATAAAAATTTAGAGACAGTGTAATTTGTAAATTTTTTATTATTTAAGGATAGTTTTTGCAATTGTCTTTTCCAAAAATTGTTTTTATAGTTTGTTATACTTTTCTTTTCTACTTAAAAACGAAAATTAAAAACCCTTTTATGTCTAATTAATTTATGTGTAAATATTACCCAGTCTAAACTTTTTTCTCTTCCTTCTCTCGACTGGCTTGATGTAGTTCTCCAAGCTGTTCTACCTTGCGCAAGTCGTTTCATATCTACATATTTGCAACACCCTACATCTTTTGAGATTTGCTTTAACCCTTTAATGCATGATTTTTTTCAATAAAAATTAAATTACGTGGTAAAAAACATTTAGATTAAAGGGAAAAATAATTAAAAATTTTGTCTGGAAAATTGAGTTTTTCTTTGTGTGACTTGTAAGCAAAACCATGGATAAACAGTGTGCACGAGTGGTAGGCCTATTTTGAACAATGAGAGTAAATGAAAATGAAGGCAGTGATTGATTATTACAGTACAACTTTATCAACTAATTGTATAAAAAATGTTTTACTCCATGATTTCTGAGGAACAACATGAATAAAATAAGCTGTATTATAATTACTAAAAGAAGATTATATTTATCTGATTATTATTGATGAACATAACGTTATGGTAACGCTGTAGATTTTTTTTATTTAAGTAAAATTTTAATTTACAAACTGTTATCAACAGTTAAAACTAACAAATATTCTGTGGTTCTCGTCACACCCGTTCCTAAGCAAGTCGCTTGTAATAAAGAGTAAACAAAGAGTAAACAGAAAACAGTCAAACGTATATTCCATATTCCATGGTACAGCTAAGTATAGTTATTACTTTTTTTTATGTTCAGGGTTTTTTATTCATTGTTTTTTGGATTAACACATACAACTTTAAAATCAGGTTACCAGAATAGGCTAGAATCATTAATTTATAGTTGATGTTGCTTCTGAGCTACACCATGCATTAAAGGGTTAAATGCCCTAAATGCCCTAATTTAAGTTTAGTGTCATTTTTAAAAAAACCGACAATTTTTGAACTTAAGACCTTTATACCTATCACCAGAGTATTAATCTATGTATAATGTACCTTGGTAAAATGATGAACTGCGCAGACGAAGTGAATAATAAAACTAAAGGACAACCGATTAGACTGACCCCTGAAAAGGACTCTTTGTGGTGATTGTAATCGCGTTCCTTAACATTATCTTTGAACGACAATGAGAAAAATGTTGTGTGCTTGCTCAGATCTCTAGAAAGAAAATCACATCAATACATTAATTAAATAAATCATAAAATTCTATAAATAAATACAACTATCAAAACATACCCACTAAAACAACATGAGTAACCGATAACATGAAACTTTTTTAGGTTGTAAACGAACACTGCTTCCTTGATAGGGAGCGGTGAAAGTTGCAGTGTTCTCTTTGTTACTCATATTCATAGATTGGGGTGTTACTACGCGGGTTATTTTTTCAAATTCCGATTGATTATAATAATAAAATAAATTTATTATGAAAAGTTACATACATGGTTGGTTATTTTTCAACAAAATCACCATTTACATATAGTTCAGCCGCTCTAAGTTTGCTCCTACTGTCAACAAACCAAAACCAGCTACTACAGGGTGCACGCTAGAGTCCGTGACTTTATGGATGTCGTATTCCTATTAAGTAATCTATTTTTTTAAATTATAAGTACTTAAAGTACTAAAAACATCAGTCGTGATATGATGTAGGCCTAACAATTTAATTTAGAAAAATACTTTTAAAAGTATTTTGTATTTAATTACTTTTGAAAGTATTTTGTTGTTACTTTTTAATCAGCGTGTACACATTTAGATATAATGCGCATGCTCAGTGACGTCATTATTTCTTTACATTAGGAGCAAACTTAGAATGGCTGAACTATAGAGGCATTTATTATACAGGTGTAGGCCTCCTGCACCTTTCCAATAACCTCTTCACAAAATATCTTGCCGGCAATCACTTGAAATGGGTCTTCAAGTGCTGGTCTTGTTGTTTGCCTCAGCGTCCCACATATATGTGATTAAATTTAGATAGCTTATTTTTCACTTCATATGGGACATCATTAGTAAATATTGTATTCTATAGGATATTTATCCTATTCTAATATTAAACTTTAAAATATTGTGTTTCCGGGGAACAGCGATTAAAATTTATTGATTTAGTTTATTGATTTGTTTGAATCTTGTTATAAGCCTACATCAGTTTAGGCAGCCCATCGTTCATTAATTGAGAACCCCGATTTACTGACTAAACCCCCCTAATTATGGGGGTGCTACTATAGTACGTGGCCTACCGCTTTATGTTTAGTGAAATTTGTATTTCTTGATGTGGTAGCACTGTCCACTAGCACTTTTGGCGCGTAAATATTTACATATTTTACAGGTTACATGATATTAAGAAAAAATCTGGTGTGAAACACTCACACAACTTTCTCTTGCCAATGCAAATAATTAACAATAAACCTAACATTAATAATAAAATATTAGAAATAAACAAAAAACTAACCTCAAAAACATAACCTTATTTTAATCATGAGTGAATGACGCGAAATGAAAATCGAACTCAATTTGGCTTAAAAAAACGGAAAATCACACTTTCACGCTAAACTAGGATCTGTAGAGAAAAATGCTTTAAATAAAAGTTGTAGATCTTTTAATTTTCTATAAATTAAATTATATACACTTTTGTCGTAAAATGCATACTAAGGCCGAAATCTTAAAAAAATCAATTTTTCACACATTTTCGTGAGAAAAAAACAGAAAATCGCAAATTACCGCTAAACTAAGCGTTATACAAAAAATTGTTAGAAATAAAAGTTGTAGAATTTTTAATTTTCTACAACTTTTATTATATAAAGTTTTGCGCTAAAATGCATATTAAAGCTGTAATCTTTAAAAAAACAACGTTTTTACGTGAAAACAGCCTCACCCAGAATTTCAGCAAACATGACGCCTACCGTATCTTGTAGAGAATAAAAAATTGAGTAAACCAGGCGATTTTTAAAAAAATCGTAGGACCAGTTTTTGAGAAAATCGCAAAAAAGTGAAAAATTACACGAATAAACTACCACTTCCGGTTGACCGATTTTGATGAAAATGTTCGTGTCGAGTCCGGTAGTGGTACGTAACTTAAGTTTCAAGTTTCAAGTTCGTACGATGTTCCGTTCTTGAGATATTCTGTTCACACACACACACACACACACACACACACACACACGCGCGCGCGCGCGCGCGCGCACACACACACACACACACACACACATACACGCACGCGCGCGCGCGCGCGCACACACACACACACACACACACACACACAGACGCACACACAGACCAATCGCTGAAAACATGTTTGTGTGGGTTGAGGGGGTCTAAAAACGTATAGATCCGGTGAAGAGTGTATTTGTTGTTATCGACATGAAAACAATACTTTCCTTCCTATATATTCATATAGGCAAGAGAAAGTAAAAAGGACAAATTACATACAATAATTTACAATAGCAAATAATACTACAAGTAATAATATGATAAGGATTCACCCAGAAGTCTGCAAACGGTACATAGGCCTACTATGAATGTCATTGAGAAAAACAACAAACACATCAGGTTCTACTTTTCTCATAATTTTCCATGATATATCGTCAAGGTGCGAATGCAAAAATTCTTTCGGAACGCCTTGTTTTGTATAAGAATGTTTACTTTTGCGTCCAAACACAATCTCTCAATTGCTTGTATATTGGCTCCTGTTCATGGATCTAAAGTCCAACCTTTCTAAGTTTGCTCCTACTGTCAACAAATAATGACGTCACTGAGCATGCGCATTATATAAAAATGTGTACACGCTGATTAATAAGTAACAACTAAATACTTTCAAAAGTATTTAAATACAAAATACTTTTAAAAGTATTTTTATAAATGAAATTGTTAAGCCTACATTATATCACGACTGATATTTTAAGTACTTTAAGTACTTATAATTTAAAACATAGTTTACTTAATAGGAATACGACATCCGTAAAGTCGCAGGCTCTAGCGTGCACCCTGTAGTAGCTGGCTTTGGTTTGTTTACAGTAGGAGCAAACTTAGGACGGCTGAACTGTACATAATCTCGCTGATATTAACCGTTGAATGTTCACAAAACCTGCAAAATATGTAAATACTTTTTAAAACCTATTGTTTACAACCATAACCTAATGTAGTTTTCAACGTGTAAAATATGTGAATATTTACCCGCCAAAAGTGCTAGAGTGGACAGTGCTACCACATCAAAAAATACAAATTTCACTAAACATAACAAGGTAGGCTAGCACCAGTATGGTTTTATCGACGGAATTTATGAATGAAATACGAGTAAGCTAAATGAATGCGTCTACTTTACGACGATTCTCAGATAAAGGAATTTGACCCGTGTACTTTCCGACAGTTATCATTAATAGTTGCAGTGTAAGGTATGTATTTAACCAACTGGCAACACTGAAACCCTGAGTTGAATCATTGTTTAATTATATAAAATTTAGTTATTTCAGTAGGGGAGACAGCCGGCCGCATTGGCGCAGTTAGTAACGTGCTCGTCTCTCATCATGCGGTCTTGGGTTCGAATCCCATTCAGGCACGGCATATTTTCATACGTTACAAAAAAATCATTTCATCCTTCACCGTCTGCATTAGCAGTAATTGTAAAACAGTCGGGCGTTAAACCAAAAAAAAAAAAAGTAGGGGAGAGGAACCAAATATGGAATACCATTTTCATTTTTTCATTTTCCTGGGTTTCTATGAATTTTTTGAAATTACGTGAATTTTGTATCAATTGTAGAAATAGTTTATTTCACATCTAGAAAATACAAAATCTTAAATTTACAAATATAATTAAAAAAAAAAAAAATTTTCTTCAGCGAAATTATTTTTACAATTCTCAAAATAGGATCTTAATATGGGATACATTGGATTATAATTTGGAATAGATACATAATTTGCCTACAAAGTTTTTAAAGCAGCAAAGTATTAGTCCAATCAGTTTATTTACAGTAATCAAAGACAAAATACAACCTTTCAGTACTAGTGCATTGTTTATGACTTCAATTATTACACCTCAAGCATTGAATAGGCTACACTTTTCACCTATTTTATCTTCATAGTAATCACCTTGACAAAAACACGCTGTATTTGGTCTGTTTGAATCCGGTGGTTGTTTCTGTCGGTAAAACCAATGGTGCGAGAAAATCAGGATTTCCAACGTTCTGTCTGGAAAAACACTAGTATTCCATAATAAGACCCTATTCCATTTATGGCTCCTTTCCCCTACCTATATAAAAAAATTCTATGACGTTAAAAAATTCACAAAATATCTGACAACGCTCGAAAAAGACAGTTGAACCCTGGGGTCTTTTCCGTTTTCTGTATGCCGATATGAAATCCGAATTCTTTGAAGGGTTACACAATTCTGCCACTCGTGCGTCTATCGCGCCAATCTAACTAGCAATATTCGTGTGTCACTCCCATTTCACAGTTAGTCTGATATGAATTTAGTAGAGTTACTTCATAATATTCGGACGGAGGAAGATGGTTGAGAGTTACTTCAGGAAAGGGGGGGGGGTTACTACACAATCCCAGAAGATGTGACGACTAAAAACGTATGTGAGAAACACTGGCGCGACTTTCTCTTCCCAATGTAAATAATTAAAAAATACAACGTAGTATAATGTAGCCTAGTGTAAAGTTTTTGACTTTACTATTCCAAATTTTCGACTTTTGTTGGAAATCTCTCTAGACCCTTGGAGTTGATCAAATTTTGTCTTTTTAAAATAATTAAAATGGTGTTTTTTTTCTTTATTCGTTAAGGAAGAAAAATATTATTTTATTATGAATAAAGTTTGTAATTTTACATAACGTATTTCTTTTCAATAATTTTTATTATTTCTTAAAGAAATCACGTTTTATTAGTTCATTCTAGTTGGTTTTATTACACATGTTTTTACATCGCGTTTTCTCGTGGGAAATAAGAAAGCCTAAAGGCCTATTTTCAGTTCTCACTGTTTAAAACCCTTACTTGGCAATTCTGGATCCTGGGAACAATTTTTCAGTTCCATCTCTACGTACTTTTTGTAGAGGGGCCTACCGTTACTTCAGCACTTTTTGCGGCCAATTAACGCGTTTGTTTTACGCCGGATTGTCAACGTCTTTCATAACGGCTAGTTTGATTGGTTTTCCCCCTCCGTACGCCGGTAATTAGCGCCCCGGTCAGCCGTGTGTGTGAAGAAGATCGTCTGAGTGTTTTTCCTATTGTGTACGCGAAAAGTTCGTTTTTCTAAGGTGCTGTGATTGGATACTCACTAAAAAAGGTAATTTTCTTTTAATTTTCTTTTGTACAACTAAATAAAAAAAAAATGAAGAAAAGAAAAAAATAACCTTTTTTTTTAGAACCATTTTAAATGGAAAATATAAAACAAAAATATAGTTAAATAATAGTAAATAAAAAAAAAATTTCATGTAGAATTAGTGAAATCATTTAGTTTTTTTGATTAAATAATAACAATAATAATAATAATAATAATAATAATAATATTAAAAATAATAATAATGGGCTAATAATAAAAACACAATTTTAATTATAAAATGTTAAAAACTTTAAATTAAATACCTACTTTAAATACGTTAAAAATATATAAAAATAAAAATAATTAACAAAAATAATTTAATTCTGTTCAAATTTAAAAAAAAAAAGAAGAAATATTATTTAAAATTTTAATTATAAAATGTTAAAAACTTTAAATTAAATACCAAAAAAAAAAACGTTTAAAAAAAATATAAATTTATAAAAATAAATCTAAAATGTTAAACTGAAATTCGTCTCTTGTTTTTTATTTTAAAAGAATATCTTCCTGTTTTGTTAGTCTAGTCTTAGAAATAAGTTTTTCAGATGAATGTACTCCAACATTGAATTGTATTCATAATGGGTGATACTTGAATGAACGTTATTCAGTACAGTTATAACGCTTCTGGGTACTGTTTTAGAGCTACTGTACCTACAAATTTATTTTTGAACCTCCATATTAAACACTGCACCGTGTTTGATTATTTATAAACACAAAAAGGTATATGTCTTGGCGAATTTACTAAAATTTCTTGTTTCTCCAAGATTTATTCACCAATGGCCTTGTATGGTGATTTTTATTAAGTTGCAATATGTTTTGGTTACAAAATTTATGTTCACTGTCTGAAAGGATTCCGTAATCTGAAAACAGCCGTACTTTCTCGCAAACCACAAAGCGAGAACAGTGGCTCTCTAGAGAAATCTGAGCTGATATTTCACAGTAACAACTTGAAACAGGGTTTTGACTCTCCAATCAAAACTTCCCCCAAAGTATTTTTTTTTTTTAAATTCCTTCGTAGGAAATTTCAGGTCTTGGACGTTGGGCCGTTCTACGACGTCCTGGTGGAGGCAACCTTTAATATAGATTATTTTAAAACAGGTAAGTGGTTGAGTGAAATTTACAGGTTATTACCGCTGAATGGAGTAGAAGAATGGAGACATCTACTTGGAATACGTTTTAATCACTCACACTACCTCACGAACAACAAATTCACACTTTAATTTAAAGTAAAATTTTTTTAAATTAAATCCTGTTCAAAGGATACACTAATTCTCGTGTGTAAAACACGGTACATTTTTAATAATCCAATCTATCTTCCCTACTTTTATTACAGGCACAATACAAGTTTCAAATTATTACATATGAGATGTACAATCTTATAGTATATATGACATGGTGAATTTACAAGTTTCAAATTATTACATATGACATGTATTTTAAAATCAACAACAATTTTCAATATTTTTATAGGATACCTGTTTTTATTTTTTGTATTATACATTACATCCTAGTATATATGACATGGTGAAGCGCCAAGGTTGATTCTAGACAGTGATCTTTTTTTTTAAATAAATTTCTTTTCCAGAAATTATGGAGTTATATTTTATGTTAATGTAGGTTTTTTTCTCAGGGTTACGTACAAGATATGCGGCTTTGGAATGTGTATAATTGTATTGTTTTCTTTTAACGTCGTTATGAGATGAAAATACTGTGGATTTATATTACCGTTATAAGATCTTAGTGAATAATTCTGTTTTCTTTCAGCAGTTACATTGCATTTATAATTATTCAATGTAAATAAGTTTTATAAGTTAATTTAACTTTTTTTTACAGTGTAGACATGGCAACATTGTGTTATCGTGCCATATCAGAGATGCATGAGTGAATTCATAATTTTTTTTATTGTATGTGTTTAACAATACATAGTATTTAATACATGGTATATCACAACATTGCGTATACTACTACGAAAGATAATATTACTTTGTTTGTCTACGTGACACATGCGACGTCACGATGCATTTAACAAACATATGTGATTTCACGGTCAAATATCGCCTTTCTGTGACTTTCTCAATAATTTTTTTTTATTAAAAAGAAATATATATCTGCTTCAAATTTTTTTTCTTCGTTGGACATGAATACTTTTGGCAAATACTAAATGCCATACTTTTCGCTATGTTTTTGCGAGAAACATGAGTATAATGACAAAGGATTTGTATAGTGCAGTAGTATGAACTTGGCATCATGAGTTCAATGTTCTTTAGTACGAATTAATTCTGTTTCCTATGAATGTTAAATGGACTGTGTCTTTCAATCATTATTATTGGCATTTGGTATAATACGAATTAGTGTTCTTCTGTACATATATTTATTTATATGTACATTTCTTTTTAATTACCCCATTTTTAATATTGATTAAGGATAATTTATTTACCTTAAGTGTGGATCTTTACTAATCTTAATTTTGTATTTTTTTTTTTTCCTAAAAAAGTATTCTGGTGACCTGTACGAGTGATCGCATTTACTAATCTGACTTTGGAGCAATTTCTTGGGACTTTCCTTGAGACATAGTGAGCTGCAATCCTACTGCGATTAGGTGAGAGACCTGATCGCACGCTGCGGCGCATTGCAACATTCCTGCTCGGAGGATCCCACATTAAAGACCTCATTTCTGGTATGTAATGTGATTATTGTTGTGTTTATCTTCTGATTTTCTTTGTGAGTGAGCCAATTTTTTTTAACGAGTTTGAGTTCCCATGACTGACTTGTTAAAAGTTAAAGTTAGAGATCTGTCACTGGAAGAAGCGCGTTCAGTGGCAAAGCAGTATAAGATTTTCGTGCCAAAGTTGGCAGACTTGGACTATTTGCGAGGTTCTATTGGCCTGTTAAAAAAATCACTTAAAAAACCTCAAGAAATCGAAACCTTAAGGGTTGAAGCCTTTGACTATCTGCTTACTTCGGGGTACGTTCCTTCTCAACTGTTGGAAAATTTCCCGGACATTGACACCTTGAGACAGCATTTAACTCAAGTAATTATTGCAGGATCGTTGGTAAATCGCACTACACCTACTGAGGTGGCCACGGAAATGGCTACACCTAAGCCTAAAGTTCCGTTCTATGCTCCTCCTTCCTTCAGTGGACAAGGAAACCAAGATGTGACAGATTTTTTTGAATCTTATGAACGAGCTGCTCAGGTCAATGCATGGACGGCAGATCTTAAAAAGCGCTACTTAGCCCTATATTTGACAGATACGGCTCTAAAATATTTAAATTGCTTGCTCAAAGGGGATGCGACACAGCAACTTACGTACGATGTGCTTAAAACCCACCTTATTGATCATTTCTCTGGTACACTCTCCAAAGAAATGTATGAAATTCAGCTGCAAAACCGTAAACAGCTGACAACTGAAAATGTTTTTACTTTTATGGCCGATGTTTTGGCCTTGTGTTTTAAGTTTGACCCGGAAATGTCGGAGGAGAGGAAATGTAAATATGTTCTTAGGGGAATATTACCATCCTACTTAGATAGACTAGCTCTAACTGACGTTTCGTCTATTGCAGCTATAAGAGGTAACTTAAAAAAATTACAGGCAACTCAAGATATTTTAAACTTTAGATTGGATAGCCAGTTAAATGATTCTGTGGTTGTAAACAGTATCGGGGCTTCCCAAAATTCTGTATGTGATGACCGACAAATTACCTTTCGCGCAGAGAGAACCCCAAGATATAATAATAATAATAGGCCTAATAATAATAACAATAACAACAATAATAATAATAATATGAACACTAAATATAATAATAACAATAATAATCATCAAAACAGACCACATTTTACACGTAATAATAATAATTCTTATAACACTGATGGTTCTAGTAACGTTAACACACATAGAAACCCAATTAACAATACGACTCGATTTAGTAATAATAGGCCTTTCCACAACAACTCTGCTTCTAGAAATGCCTTCCATAGGAATCAAACCGGTAATTTTACGAACACTAATCGACACTTTCAAAACCGAAATAGCTCCAACGGGAATGATAGAGCCCTCGCTTCTAAACCGCCGACTCCAGCTTCTGGCTGTGACACTCGACAATCTGCTGACAGCTCGACCGAATCCCGTCGGAGTTGTCCCAGTCACCCGTCTATTGCTGGGCCATCCTCAGTAACTTGTCTTATCTGCAAAAGCCAAGATCATCTTCTGACTGATTGTCCATACAATACATTTCCAAAAAACTGTTAAATTGCGGAGGACAGTCGCGAACTGATCCTTCGCTTGTTCTAAAAAGACCCTTACGCAGCCGATTTGGACGTATTAATTACTTAAATAGTGATTACGCAAATCGATTTGCGTCTTTTAGACATTTATCTAGGGCATCTCACGTTAAATCCCGATCAAAAAATGCTGGCACAACACGGGCTCTTAATCAACTTCCTGCTACATCTCCTTGCCTTATGGTTAATATTTCAGAAGTTAAAGTTCCAGATTCATTAAAGCTTCATTTTAAAACGGATTTAACTTGTTCTCAGATTGACACTGTATTAAGCAGTTTTACAGAACAGTTTAAAGCTGCAGTACATTTTTCCTTCTTTTTGTCTCCTGCACGTTGGTTTCGTAATGATGTTTCACAGGACTACACTTCCGCTTTTTTTCATAAACCGCCTAATTTTAAGAACATGCGTTTTTGGTTCATTCCAATTAGTTTTTCATGCCCCACTAAAACCTCGAATTTTCGAAATTGGGTACTCTTCGTTATTGACACTACTTCGTTTGAAATTTTTATGTCAGCTGCTCACGGTTTTCCGCCAAATAATTTTATGACAGCTTTTCGTAGGTTTTTGCACACTACTTTTCGTGCTAAGTTCAAATTTTCTTTAATCAAAACGCCTCTTTGCTTGTATACTTATAATTCTGGATTGGCACTCGTGGGTTCATTTTTTCGAATATTTCCTTATTTGTTCCAATTTCATACTCTTCAAGGAATTAATTTCACTAATTTCGATAACAGTTATCTTACCCGTAGTCAGTTATCTGAAATTTTTAAATTGTGTACACTTAAACTACCTTTCTCTATTCTGAACTCGAAACCTGCAGGAATAGCGAAGTTGGAATCTCTTATCAAATTTTTAGGGTTTCCGTTACTGGAACCTGTGGTAACAGATTCAAGTGATAATACGGATAACTCTGTGTACCACGTTTCTTCGTCAGCATTGAATATTTTGGGAACCATTTCGGGTGTGAATGTTCAAATAACCCTGGATACTGGTTCAAATTTAAGTCTTGTTCATAGTGAACTCGTTAACCCAAATAAAATTAAACCCATTAACAACATTTCATTAACGGCAGCTAATAAGTCACTTTTACAAGTTTTGGGACATACACATCTAATGTTTAACTTGCAAAATGTTAATCTACAACATTCTTGTTTAGTCGTTAAGAACTTAAATTGTTCACTACTCTTGGGAAACGATTTCTTGATTAAATATGCGGTAGTCTTGGATTTTGGAAACAATACTTTGTCATTTAATTTTCCTGGGAGAGGTTTAATGGAAATAAAAATAGATCCAGCTTGGAGACAGACTGTTAGTAATCTCTTTTTGCCTCAGACAATAACTACTGTCAATGATGCCTCTCCAGTGGCCGTACAGACTGATAACCCCACCGCTACTACTCTAGAAACAATAACAAACACCCCCGTAAGTCCTTCCGCTTCGTCCTTGTGTGTCAGTGCACCCATCATCCCATCAGCGAGTGTGCATAATCTCTCATCTACCTATTGTTTCAGTCGGCCTTGCCTCATAAAACCGTTTACATCTGTTAAAATCCGGTTTCCTTTAGAAACAGATATTTCTGATTTGTTTGAGAATACGTCTTTTGCTTCACGTGTTGATGTACATATTATGACTGTTTCTTTTGACAAACAATTTCGTAAGATTATCATTTTCAATGTTTCCGGCAGAATCATACACCTTAACGATAGTATTTCTTTTACGTCTTTTGAAGAGACACCGCCATTATTACCCACTGTTTCTTACGATCCCATGAACGTACGTATTTCTGATAAAGTTTTTTTGCTACCAAAATCTTCCGTAGTTATAAATACGTCTATTGATCACTTGTTTCCATCTGTAAGTTCATACCATTTCAGTCCGAACACCCATTATCTAAACAAAAACTGTCTTACTTACTACATTGATCGTTCAGGCTTCTCAAATGATAAGTTCTATTTACGAAACGTTTCAGGTATACCCCTGGTTCTGAACGCCGACTCTTTATTAGGCAAAATCTCGTTCTTCTCCCATGTAGACAAAAATACAATCCCTGTATCTTCAATTTCTCAAGAAAGCATTAGAGATGTAACTATTCACGGCAAAGAAATTCATATTTCTCCCGATTTGACGGACGATCAGTTTACACAAGTTAAAAAATTATTGTTAGAGTTTTCAGATGTATTTTCGCGCGGCGAAACAGATCTTCCTCAAGCCAAATTGCCTCCAGTTCAAATTAAGTTATCAGATACTGACGCTGTTTTCCAGGGCCCGTACAAGTTAGCTCCAGCCGAACAAAAAGAATTAGATGTCATTATCAATAACCTTCTGGAAGCAGATGTCATTACTCCAATTAAATCTCCGTATGCATCACCAGGTTTCATTGTTCGCAAACCTGATGGATCAGGCCGTTTAGTAATCAATTATAAGAAAATTAATTCCAAAATAATTCAGGATAAATTTCCATTAGCAAATACAAGCACTATTCTAGAATCTTTTTCGGGATCTAAGTTTTTCACCACGCTGGATTTATCGCAAGCATTCTACTGTCAACAAATTTCTCCGGAAAGCGTACCTATCACTGCTTTTATCGTTCCAAATGGATTATATGGTTTTAAACGACTTCCGATGGGCTTATCTATAAGTCCTTCTTCCTTTAATCGAAACATTACTCTATTGTTCTCAGATCTACTGTACCGAAACTTGAGCTTTTATATAGATGACGTGTTTGTTCATTCTTCCGAATTTTCCGCATGCTTTGATGTTCTCCGCGAGGTCTTAACCCGCCTACGTACTGCTTCTCTCCGTTTAAATCCGGAAAAATGTAGATTTTTCTTTCCTTTAGTCAAAATCCTAGGACACACTGTTTCAAATGAGGGTCTAACGCCGTTAGCTGAAAATGTTGAATCAGTCACTAGATTTCCGAGGCCACAGAAAGTTAAACAGGTGAGGTCTTTCCTTGGGTTGGTTAATTATTACAGGCGTTTTATTAAAAATATTACTCAGATTACCTACCCACTAACACAGTTAACAACCAAAGATTGTGAAAAACGTAAATTTGTGTGGTCAGAAGAATGTGAACAAGCATTCATAAAACTTAAACATTTAATTTCAAATCCTCCCGTCTTAGCACACTTTGTGGATGATCGCCCTACATTTTTGTACTGCGATGCCTCGAGAGTTGGGGTAGCTGGCTGTTTAACCCAAAAGACCGAAGCAAACGAATTAAAACCAATAGCTTTTGTCAGCCGCCGTTTGACGAAAAATGAAGAGAACTGGACTGTTGCGCAATTAGAACTTTTAGCAATCGTCTACAGTGTAAAACATTTCAGGCATTTTCTGTATGGAAGGGAATTTACGATCATTACTGACCATAAGACTTTGGAGTCAGTCAGGAATTTGAAAGATCCAGGTTCACGTTTGTCTAAACTTCTGGTACAGCTAAGTGAATATAATTTTAAAATTAAATACATTCCAGGTAAGTTTTTAAATGTCCCTGATGCATTATCCAGAAATCCCTTGGATATTCCTGTTGAAGTTTCAGTTGATAGGGTAACAATAAGTAAAGGAGGTAATAACAATAGCATACAACAGATTAACAGCATTACTGCAACAGAACAGCCAAAACACACCTTCGACGCGAAAAGGTCGTTGCCAGTATTGTTGTGCAATAAAATTAATATTGAGTTACTGCAACATCAAGACGATTTCTTATCTAAAATATTTTCAGCACTTTTAGACTGCAATGCTGTTGAGAAACAATATGCTCGAGCTTCAAGGAAATATGTGCTACAGGATAATATTCTCTATTATAGGTCTAATAATAACTCTCCATCCCGGTTGCTCGCCTTACCAAAATGTCTAGTTACCCAAACTTTAGAATTTTATCATTGTAATTCCGTCGGTGGCGGCCATTTAGGCGTTTCAAAAACTTTATCCAAACTACAATCAAAATATTATTGGCCTAATATGATCCAGGACGTAACTGATTTTATTAAATCCTGCGAACTGTGTCAAAAACTCAAAACAGTTAGATCTAAGCCTCATGGTTCACTTCAGCCCTTGCCTATTTTTACGAAACCTTTCTTCCGTATTCAACTGGATTTCTTAGGACCACTTCCGCCCACAAGCAGCAATTTCCAATACATTCTCATTGCCTTAGACCATGCTACGCGCTTTGCAATTGCTAAACCCACGGTCAAAGCAGACGCTTCTACAGTCGCAAAATTTCTTTTAGACATTTCTCTCACTTATGGCATTCCAAAAATTATACAATCTGATAATGGTACGCACTTTGTCAACGCCCTACTCAAGCGTTTTTGTACACTTTTAGGTATTCAGCATGTCACTAGTTCGTCTTATGCCCCCCAAAGTCAAGGCCTGGTAGAACGCTTCAATTCGACAATAATTCAAATTTTAAAATTTTATGTAAACTCACGTCATTCTAATTGGCACGAATATGTCAAACCAGCACTATTTTCGTACAACATTTCACTTCAAAAATCTGTAGGTCATTCACCCTTTTACCTACTGCATGGATTTCATCCAATCTGTCCCGCCGATCTCCCATTTGTAACTGAACAATTAGATTCTTCCCTTGACCATCAACTTCTTATATTGCAACATGTTCGCAAGACTATTCCAGCTTTCATGCAGAAAGCCCAGGCTACACAAAAAGTTTTCTTTGACAAGAAACATTCTTTCGTTCAGTTCAGGCCCTCTGATAAAGTTTTTGTCTATTTCCCACAATCCAAAGATTCTAAGACAACAAAATTCACAAATTTTTACCGTGGTCCTTTCCAAATTGTTAAGCAAGTTTCTCCGGTATCTTATGAAATTCTTCTCGAAAAATATGGTAAGATGGTTCCAGAGGTGATACACATAAACAGACTAAAGAAGTGTGTATCTAATTCCGAAACTCCTGCGAGTAATCAACAGCTGTTACTACCAGATCAAGCGGTCTCACCAGTAATAAATCTTTTAAGGGTTTTACTTATTCGAAGGACAGACAATTGATACGTAATCAGAAAACGTTCATTTTAAATTTAGTTTTTAGTATCCCTAAGGTACTTCTTTACTCAGACGCATTTCTGTAATTTTATTTTGTACAATACTAGTTAATATTGCATGCTTCATTTGATAGGTTCATCGGAAGTATTATCGATAAGTTCAGTATATCCCATAATCAAATATTTCGCCTTTTTTATGTTAGCTCTAGTAGTAAATGGTTTTAGACGTTTTCAGGAGAGAGGGTGAGCTATAATACACCTTTCCGCTTTTATTAACAATATTTTTATTTTCTTTACGTCTCATAACAATTATATAAATGTTTCAAGGCCCGTATTATGTACAAGGATGGTATATTTATTTACTATTTCTCTTTTGCCTCGTATCTTAACGTAGGCCTACTGCATGTTGTATTGTGGACTGTCGAATACATTATTGTTTTTTTTTTGGGGTAAGTTTGCTTTCAGTTAGCTACAAGTTGTTCACATTTTATTTTCTCTTAGCCGTCAGTATGTTTTTCTAAATTTTTTTTTATATTTATATAGCCTTCCCAATTAATAACTAATGAAAATCGATGTTTTGGAATGTTTTAAGTTGTTGTTTTAAAGAGGTTTAAGTTTTGGGGTGTTTTCGTGATTGCTAGAGTTAGGACATAGGGTATTTTTTTTTATTGTCAGTTTTATTATAGGAGTGTCTTAGCCGGTCAGTGCAATACAGTATGACTCACAATAAAGTTCTTTCACACCAATTACTCACATGTGAGGAAGTTTTTTTTTATTTTTGAGTTAATACAGGATTAATTTTAGGGTTGCGCTAGATATAACGTGCTGCCCTACACTTTGCAGTTATAATATAGATTAATTTTAGGGTCGCGCTAGATATAACGTGCTGCCCTACACTTTGGAGTTAAGGAGGTTGGTTAGTTAGTTTCTTTGAGTAGCGCTATAGATAACGTGCTGCTTTCTGAACTTTATGGAATACGATTTTTTTTTCTTGTTTTTGTTTGCAAACTTTATTGTGAGGTTCTGAAGATTATATGATTATTATAATGAGGATTTTTTTGCGATGATATTGAAGTGAATGGAGTTTTATTGATGATTATTGAAGTTGATGAAGAGTTATTGATGTTTAATGGAGTTATATGATGATTAATGATGTTATTGAGTTTTGAAGTTGATGGAGATTATTTGATGATTATTGGAGTTTATGATGAGTTTTTGATGTTGATTTTTGGAGTCTATGAGGATTTTATGAGAGAGAGTTACATTTCGTCCGCTCAATCCGTCTTTCAGTTACTAAATTTCGCTACTGGTTGTTAGCTTAACCGGCCTCATTTTTCTTTACCACTTTGACTGGTTATCGGAGTTTGCGGTGGTGTATGGTGGTACCCTTCGTACAGTTCCGGTAACGCAGTCACAGTTTTGATTTGGTTCAGATACATAGAGGAACCCATACTGTTTCCAAGACCAGATTTTCGCGTACGAATGGGCCCGAATCTGACGAGTGAATGAGTTGTATGAAAGGGGCCTCTTGAATGATGTGTGAATGTGGGAAAATCTGCTTTTCAAGACGAGTTAGTGGATTTCTTTCTGTGAGTCTCATCCATTTCATAACTTCAAAATTCGTTTCCCCTTTGATTTTCGTACGGGGCTGATCTGCGGTTTGTTGCGTACAGCTAGCAGGCAGTCACTGTTTTTAGTCGGATAGTACCTGGCCGGTATGCATGGTCGCTTTCCAGGAAAAGTTCGACAGAAAATCTCCCGTTAGGTCGACGGCTGGATAGTGGAATATTTTTGTTTGTGGCCCTGTGTTTTTGTTTTATTCATTAACTACACTTTTTTTTTTCTTTCATTGTTTCACTTATTACTAGGACGACCCCCCCCCCCCCAATTCGTTTTTTGGTTATCACACAAAGGGTTCTTTCCGCTCTAACCCTTTGTCAAGTTTTGATTTTTTTGTTATCACTGATTCCTTGCTAAGACATCCCATTTGATTTTTTTTGTTTACATTATTTAACCCTACAATGGAAATGGATTTTTGGATTGTGAAGGATTTTGTTTTTAAAGAGCTGGTTTTTGTATGTTGTAAATTTGTTTGTGTTGGATTTCAAGTACAGGAGTTTTAGTTTTGCAGCAAGTTTCAGATTGGATTTTCTTCAGCAGGTTTTGAACTGGACAGTATGTTAAATTTTAGATGGTTTCGCATCGATAGGTTTTGGCAAAAGGTTACATTTTGTTCAATTATAAAATTATCTTGAGCATACGTTTTAAGACTATTTTGGTTTCATACTTTAATATTACGTTGAAGTATTGCTTAATTAATCACTACTGATATTTCGTTGTGAACAATTTAGTAGAGATGTACAGGGATTTGCTGAGTAGAAAGTTTGTTTGTGTTTCTTACTCAGAGCATCTGGTATTTCGTAATTTCATATTTCATAATTTGCTACACTGTAATATATTTTTCTTAATCTACTAAGGATATTGAAGTTTTGTAGCAGTAGGAATTTGAGCGTTTTAATATTTACAGTATCGCATGAAGAGTAGGCTTATATTTGCGGCATATACCGTACAACAGTAAGTTTGGTAGTTTTTGCTAACGAAAAGTAGGCTAGGCTACCCCGTTATGGTTGGTGACTTGCCTTTTCGAGTGGTGGTAGCTTTCTAGTTTCGGTTATTTAACTTTTTTTTCTCGTATTTTGACAGTACCACAATGCAACCAAAGGTTTAATTGAAATATGAATTGATGATTTTTTTTTTTATAATTTCAACGGACAGACAAACAACAATTCAGAGTTGTATCCGAATGTTGGTATATAATAGTGCTATGACAACTCATTTAAACTTAGAATTATAATTACAGTACAATACTATACGGCAAATTCTGTTTGTCTCCCGTTCTTCGCATAAACGGCATGAAGGACGATTCTGTTTTTCAACACCCCTATTTAAAATTACTTTAGTTTAAGAGTAAAACTCACTATTGTTCATTTCCTCTGTTTTTAGATTTAAATAAAATTTTGTTCATGTAAGCATCATATAATATTGTCCATATCCCGGTGGCTAAGCGATTGATAAACCAGTGAGATAGAGAATCAAATCAGCACTTCGTTTAAGACAAGATAAGGCTTCACTTAACATCTAAGTTAACCGTATGAAGATAAGGCCAACGAAGTCTCAGTAATAAACAAGACAACATAATATACAAACAAGCTAATTAGTTTTATTACATAGTAATTGTATCTTGAACACGCTTTAAGTAATTTAAATTGTATTCTCTTCCACGAGCAATTTTAAATTTATATCAATCTATAACAACTACCAAAGTAAATTCTTTCTCTGTGTGAGATCCAAGAATAATGTCCCCCGTACTAAAGCAATTGTTGATCTTGTCCGCGTTTCTATTTCTCTTCGAGAAAAATGTAGCTTGCGCAAATAACGTTATTAAACTGTTCTCTGGTTTCCATATCAGAAATATTTCCGATGTGTACCTTTACGACTCTTCTATTCCGATAACCTACCTTATCCCATTTAACTCACAGCCTGATTTACCGAAAACCTCAAATCTATTCCAAAATTTATCCTGTCCATTTCCAGATTTAACACTATTCATTAACAGCTCACAATCCCAAAACACCGACTACTCTAAACTAAATTCCTTTCCTAGTAAAACCTCAAAAACCCCGCTGGATTTCAAACAACACTTCGCTACTGCAATTAAGGACAACAACAACTCGTCTCCAGCATGTCAACTTTTCCAACGTATAACTACACTATCAAAGGAAACCTTCAATATTCTCCTCACGACAGGACTGCCAATTTCAAATTTGAATCCTTCACGCACACGCAGAGCCCTAGACTTTGTGGGCGAATTTTTAAACTTTTGCTGTGGAACTGCGACACAACATCAACTACAAGAAACGTTCCATAACGAAAAATATCTAATGCAACATTATAACCACCTCACCCAAACAGTACACTCCGACCACCAAAATTTAGTAAAATCTACACAAAACATAGACATGGTAACACACCGAGTTCAATCCATCCTTCAAGAAACGGAAGAAGAATTAAATCTATACGCTAAAATGATTCAAGACACTGAAAACACCGAACTAATACAATTATATCATCTACTGACTATTTTGCATAGTGTACATTGGCAATCGTTCTTAAACACGTATTATTCGCACATGACTTCAGTGCAAATGTCTTGCAAACAGAAGACGCTACCTAGGGAACTAGTAACACCTGATATGCTACAGGCTGATCTACGAAATTTGTCTTTACAACTTCACAAAGGCAATCAACAATTAGTATTGCCTATACAAGAAGCTCACCTCTATTATGAAAAGCCAATAACAACTTGCTTTTTTTCAAAAACGAAAATTCTATTAAAACTTCAAGTACCCATCATCACCACATCGGTATATCATACACTGTTTCAAGTTGCTCCAATACCACTACTATGGGAAAACCAGATCTGTTCACTGGAAACACCACATATTTACGTAATCAGGAGTGGACCACGAGTGCGAACTCTATCACCATCATCTTCTTGCGACTTGAATAATAATGGCTTGTGTTTCATTCCAAGGTTCCAACAGCATTCCAGCATTAACACAGATTGCATCAAGCAAATGTTAACAGACAGTTCACTGCAACAATTAATGCATAAATGCCATTTCGTCTGCCATAAGCGAACGACAGAAGTTTACATAACGGAAGTGCAAATATCAAGGTACTACATCACCAATCCACAACACAATACTCGTCTAGTTTGTCCTACAACAACAGTCGAACTTCCAGTCAATGTTGCCGGTGCTTTGGACATTCAAGTGCCCTGCGAATGTGAAGTCATGGAAGGAGAGTTACCGATCATCAACAGGGTTGTGCCGTGTGATTCCAGGACTCCGACGTCGCCGGGGGTAACTCATTTGCTACCCGTTTCCTGGTCAACCTTCGACCATTATAAGTTTTCCTTTCACACAGATTTCCATCCTTCCATCTCGTCACTCCCTGACCTTGTGAACCACAAGTGGAACTTATCATTCCCTCAAATTTCCATTCATGATGAAACCCCTGATTATGTTTTCCAAGAGAGCAGCCTACCTAAGTCATGGAAAGACATTATTCTTGCCGATCATATATCAAAATTTATAGTATACACAGCCTTAATTATCATTTTTATCATACAATTATACTTATATATCAAAATTAAAATACTAGCCGCAAAGGTAAACAAGCCAACTCATATTGAATTGCGTAGGTTAGATTGAGTTTAAGAAACTACTAAATTTCTACCTTTATCATCTAAATTCAGAGAAATGGGCATAAGAGATTTAAATAGTAATTGGGAAATAGTAAATATTAATAAGAATAGTAATAAACAATAATAATAAGGAAAACATAATTTCGTTCATTCATCATACTTTTACGTCTCAGAAAGCTAGTTGTTTTAAATTCAGAATTTATTAATTAATTAATTAATTAAAAAAAAAAAAAAAAAAAAAAAACATACAGCACACTACAATGTACAATCTGCAATGCAAATCTACAATAAACAGACCTTTGAATTGCTAACAGTTTTGTTTTTTCAGTCTTCTAACCCTAAAAATGGGAATTGCTCTTTATTATTTTTGTCTTACTTTTTTTTTGTCTTATTAACTTAAGAGTCAAGGATAGTAGTTGGACCTATTCGTCTTTCAATAGCGGTCTGTTTGTCTCGATGGACATTGCAGGTTCCAGCAATTTAAAGTTTACTAATGTTAGGCAACTTCTTAGCACACACACTGCCAAACGATTCGTTTATCTTTCAGTTTTTTTTACACACCCCCCTCCAAGGGAGATGATTGCATAGAAATCTTTGATTCTACACAATCCAATTAGTGTTCCCGAATTCCCGTAAATTTTTTTTTCTAGTTTTCCCCCTTTCAGCCTATCTTTGGGTTTTCCATATACCGGAGTGGGGGAATGTAAAGTTTTTGACTTTACTATTCCAAATTTTCGACTTTTGTTGGAAATCTCTCTAGACCCTTGGAGTTGATCAAATTTTGTCTTTTTAAAATAATTAAAATGGTGTTTTTTTTCTTTATTCGTTAAGGAAGAAAAATATTATTTTATTATGAATAAAGTTTGTAATTTTACATAACGTATTTCTTTTCAATAATTTTTATTATTTCTTAAAGAAATCACGTTTTATTAGTTCATTCTAGTTGGTTTTATTACACATGTTTTTACATCGCGTTTTCTCGTGGGAAATAAGAAAGCCTAAAGGCCTATTTTCAGTTCTCACTGTTTAAAACCCTTACTTGGCAATTCTGGATCCTGGGAACAATTTTTCAGTTCCATCTCTACGTACTTTTTGTAGAGGGGCCTACCGTTACTTCAGCACTTTTTGCGGCCAATTAACGCGTTTGTTTTACGCCGGATTGTCAACGTCTTTCATAACGGCTAGTTTGATTGGTTTTCCCCCTCCGTACGCCGGTAATTAGCGCCCCGGTCAGCCGTGTGTGTGAAGAAGATCGTCTGAGTGTTTTTCCTATTGTGTACGCGAAAAGTTCGTTTTTCTAAGGTGCTGTGATTGGATACTCACTAAAAAAGGTAATTTTCTTTTAATTTTCTTTTGTACAACTAAATAAAAAAAAAATGAAGAAAAGAAAAAAATAACCTTTTTTTTTAGAACCATTTTAAATGGAAAATATAAAACAAAAATATAGTTAAATAATAGTAAATAAAAAAAAAATTTCATGTAGAATTAGTGAAATCATTTAGTTTTTTTGATTAAATAATAACAATAATAATAATAATAATAATAATAATAATATTAAAAATAATAATAATGGGCTAATAATAAAAACACAATTTTAATTATAAAATGTTAAAAACTTTAAATTAAATACCTACTTTAAATACGTTAAAAATATATAAAAATAAAAATAATTAACAAAAATAATTTAATTCTGTTCAAATTTAAAAAAAAAAAGAAGAAATATTATTTAAAATTTTAATTATAAAATGTTAAAAACTTTAAATTAAATACCAAAAAAAAAAACGTTTAAAAAAAATATAAATTTATAAAAATAAATCTAAAATGTTAAACTGAAATTCGTCTCTTGTTTTTTATTTTAAAAGAATATCTTCCTGTTTTGTTAGTCTAGTCTTAGAAATAAGTTTTTCAGATGAATGTACTCCAACATTGAATTGTATTCATAATGGGTGATACTTGAATGAACGTTATTCAGTACAGTTATAACGCTTCTGGGTACTGTTTTAGAGCTACTGTACCTACAAATTTATTTTTGAACCTCCATATTAAACACTGCACCGTGTTTGATTATTTATAAACACAAAAAGGTATATGTCTTGGCGAATTTACTAAAATTTCTTGTTTCTCCAAGATTTATTCACCAATGGCCTTGTATGGTGATTTTTATTAAGTTGCAATATGTTTTGGTTACAAAATTTATGTTCACTGTCTGAAAGGATTCCGTAATCTGAAAACAGCCGTACTTTCTCGCAAACCACAAAGCGAGAACAGTGGCTCTCTAGAGAAATCTGAGCTGATATTTCACAGTAACAACTTGAAACAGGGTTTTGACTCTCCAATCAAAACTTCCCCCAAAGTATTTTTTTTTTTTAAATTCCTTCGTAGGAAATTTCAGGTCTTGGACGTTGGGCCGTTCTACGACGTCCTGGTGGAGGCAACCTTTAATATAGATTATTTTAAAACAGGTAAGTGGTTGAGTGAAATTTACAGGTTATTACCGCTGAATGGAGTAGAAGAATGGAGACATCTACTTGGAATACGTTTTAATCACTCACACTACCTCACGAACAACAAATTCACACTTTAATTTAAAGTAAAATTTTTTTAAATTAAATCCTGTTCAAAGGATACACTAATTCTCGTGTGTAAAACACGGTACATTTTTAATAATCCAATCTATCTTTTAATTTTATTACAGCACCAATTCAATTCATTCATTTTATTAATTTTTACAATTTTATTTAATACATTACACCTAGTAATAGCAAAAAATTCAGTTAAAATATATAACTTAATAGTAATGTAGTAATAGCAAAATAGAACAATCACAGAACGTGTAACATAGTAAAGTCCCGCCACTTTTAGTTTGCTCCTAATGTAAACAAATAATGACGTCACTGAGCATGCGCATTATATCAAAATGTGTACACGCTGATTAAAAATTAACAACAACATACTTTCAAAAGTATTTAAATACAAAATATTTTTAAAAGTATTTTTCTAAATGAAATTGTTAGGCCTACATTATATCACGACTGATATTTTAAGTACTTTAAGTACTTATAATTTAAAACATAGTTAACTTAATAGGAATACGACATCCGTAAAGTCGCAGACTGTTGCGTACACCCTGTAGTAGGTGGCTTTTGTTTGTTGACATTAGGAGCAAACTAAGAACGGCTGAATTGCAGCTACTTTACACTGTGACTGGGAAGGACGTGTGTACGCGTGCGTGAGTGTGTCTGTCTCTGTAAGAGTATTCAGTAAGGCAGGTAGAGGGAGAAATGAACAAATGATGTGCAACCAGTGGCGGTCCTGGCCGGGTGGGCCCACCCCCACCCATTTTTAATATGACTTGACTGAAACAATAAAACAACGACGATTTTTATTCACAACAAGATGGCAAACAATAATGGTCACGATATTTACGTATCGCAAATGAGACGAATTAAACCTTATCTTCGGGCATCTATGGCAGGGCAAAGACTTACTAACCTGGCGATTGTATCCATAAAAAGAGAGTTAAGTTTTCCTTTAATGTCGGATCCAGATCCAGTTGTGGACGAGTTTGCCGCTCAAAAAAGAAGACGGCTACAGTTCAGTTTGTTTTAAAGTAAACAATAATCGAGAGTTGACTAGTTTATGTGTTATTTCTTCATAATTTTGACCAACATAATGGATTTGAACTTGATTTTTATATTTTCAAACCGTTTGTTGTAACTCATGTACTACTGTATTTGAAGTGTTCAATTTAGTAAATTTCTTATAAAAATCTGATGTGAAACACTCACACAACTTTCTCTTGCCAATGCAAATAATTAATAATAAACCTAACATTATTAATAAAATATTAGAAATAAACAAAAACTAACCTCAAAAACATAACCTTATTTTAATCATGAGTGAATGACGCAAAATGAAAATCGAACTCAATTTGGCTTTAAAAAAAACGGAAAATCACACTTTCACGCTAAACTAGGCTCTGTAGAGAAAAATGCTTTAAATAAAAGTTGTAGGTCTTTTAATTTCCTATAAATTTTATTATATACACTTGTGTCATGAAATGAATACTAAGGCCGAAATCTTTAAAAAAACAATTTTTCACACGTTTTTGTGAGAAAAAAAAAGAAAATCGCTAATTACCGCTAAACTAAGCGTTACACAAAAAAATGTTAGAAATAAATGTTGTAGAATTTTACATTCTCTACAACTTTTATTATATAACGTTTTGCGCTAAAATGCATATTAAAGCCGCAATCTTAAAAAGAAAATGTTTTTACGTAAAAACAGCTTCACGCAGAATTTCAGCAAACATGGCCCCTACCCTATCTTGTAGAGCATAAAAAATGTAGTAAACCAGGTGATTTTAGAACAAAACGTAGGACCAGTTTTTGAGAAAATCGCAAAAAAGTGAAAAATTATACGAATAAACTACTACTTCCGGTTGACCGATTTTGATGAAAATGTTCGTGTCAGGTCCGGTAGTGGTATGTAACTTAAGTTTCAAGTTCGTACGATGTTCCGTTCTTGATATATTCTGTTCACACACACACACTCACACACACACACACACACACACACACACACACACACACACACACACACACACACAGACCAATCGCTAAAAACATGTTTGTGTGGGTTGAGGGGGTCTGAAAACGTATAGATCCGGTGAAAACTCGATTTCGAAAAATCGACATGAAAACAATACTTTCCTTCCTATATATTCATATAGGCAAGAGAAAGTAAAAATTGCAAGGTTCTGTTTCTTTATTCAATACTAATCCTGAAATAAAGATAGGATGTACTCAATCGGTTATCTACATGTATTCAATTTATAAAATCATAGACAAATATATATATATATATATATATATATATATATATATATATATATATATATACACGAGTATATAGTCTATATATGTATATTTGTTTTACATAGGTAAAAAATAATGTACATTACATAATATTAACAGCTACTTTTTAACTTAAAAAATCTGGTGTGAAACACTCACACAACTTTCTCTTGCCAATGCAAATGATTAATAATAAACCTAACATTATTAATAAAATATTAGAAATAAACAAAAACTAACCTCAAAAACATAACCTTATTTTAATCATGAGTGAATGACGCAAAATGACAATCGAACTCAGTTTGGCTTAAAAATACGGAAAATCACGCTTTCACGCTAAACTAGGCTCTGTAGAGAAAAATGCTCTAAACAAAAGTTGTAGATCTTTTAATTTTCTATAACTTTTATTATATACACTTTTGTCGTAAAATGCATACTAAGACCGAAATGTTAAAAAAATCGATTTTTCTCACGTTTTCGTGAGAAAAAAAACAGAAAATCGCAAATTACCGCTAAACTAAGCGTTATACAAAAAAATATTTGAAACAGAAGTTGTAGGTTTTTAAATTCTCTACAACTTTTATTATATAAGTTTTTGCGCTAAAATTTATATTAAAGCCGTAATCTTAAAAAGACAACGTTTTTACGTGAAAACAGCCTCACCGAGAATTTCAGCAAACATGGCGCCTACCCTATCTTGTAGAGAATAAAAAATTGAGTAAAATAGGCGATTTTAAAAAAAATCGTAATACCAGTTTTTGAGAAAATCGCAAAAAACTGAAAAATTATACGAATAAACTACTACTTCCGGTTGACCGATTTTGATGAAAATGTTCGTGTCGCGTCCGGTAGTGGTATGTAACTTAAGTTTCAAGTTTCAAGTTCGTACAATGTTCCGTTCTTGAGATATTCTGTTCACACACAGACACACACACACACAGACACACACACACACACACACACACACACACAGACACACACACACACAGACCAATCGCTAAAAACATGATTTTTGGGTTTAGGGGGTCTGAAAACGTATAGATCCGGTGAAAACTCGATTTCGAAAAATCGACATGAAAACAATACTTTCCTTCCTATATATTCATATAGGCAAGAGAAAGTAAAAATTAACATATAAATATATAAGTGGGCCCAACCAGAAAAAAATTTCTGGGGCTGCCAGTGTGTGCAACCCTTCAGGAAATTCGAATTTGATTGTGGCATACAGAAAACGGAAAAGACCTGAACCCTGTTTCGTCATAGATTGATTTCAGCTGATATTAAAAAAATCATTAATTAATTATTAAGATTAGAATTACTAACTTATAATGATAAAGATGTTTCCCTGAAGAGAGGTATATTTTTTTGAGTTTAAAAACTTTTATACCGTTTAATGATAATATATAGGCTAATAATAATAAAATTAATTATATGAGTTGAATTCTTCAAACTAATTACCTATTTCTAATAGCCAATTTACTTTTTTAGTGCTTAAGTAAAATTAAAAAACTAAGTAGCACTACCTATTATAATAACCAACTAATAACTAACAACAACGCGTAGAATTACCGGCAGATCGCTTGCTCACACTCGAAAACATCGATGCTGTAAAAGTCGATTTATTATATTCGATAATCTGACAATATTATGACTAGACCCACCGGGTTGGTCTAGAGGTAAAGTCATCGCCAAAATCAGCTGTTTAACAGCTGATTTCCGGAGACGAAGGTTCCTGGTTCAAATCCTAGTAAAGGTAGTTACTTTTATACGGATTTGAATACTAGACAGTGGTTACCGGTGTACTTTGATGGTTGGGGTTCAATTAACCATACCTCTCAGGAATGTTCGGCCTGGGTCTGTACAAGACTACACCTCATTTACACGTCATACATATCATCCTTATCTCATTATTGGGTGATGGGGTTGCTTATTGTTCTAAATTGAACAGATTGCAACGTACACATATTAGGAATTGAAAAATATATATAATATATACTCATAGTCCTAATATATTATATTAGGACTATGAGTGTACTCTATTGGATTCAGAATGAACTAAATTAGGTGATAGCATAGATGGCAATCGTATACGATACCAGCTAATGGATCCAAGTGAACCAAGTGAACCAAGTGAAATAGGCACCCGTATCATATACGGGTGCCATCCAGTCGATCAAAATGGCGCGCCCGTATCGTATACGGGTGCCATCCAGTCAATCAAAATGGAGCGCCCGTATCGTATACGGGTGCCATCCAGTCAATCAAAATGGCGCGCCCGTATCATATACGGGTGCCATCCAGTCAATCAAAATGGAGCGCCCGTATCGTATACGGGTGCCATCCAGTCAATCAAAATGAAGCGCCCGTATCATATACGGGTGCCATCCAGTCAATCAAAATGGCGCGCCCGTATCATATACGGGTGCCATCCAGTCAATCAAAATGGAGCGCCCGTATCGTATACGGGTGCCATCCAGTCAATCAAAATGGCGCGCCCGTATCATATACGGGTGCCATCCAGTCAATCAAAATGGCGCGCCCGTATCATATACGGGTGCCATCCAGTCAATCAAAATGGAGCGCCCGTATCGTATACGGGTGCCGTCCTGAAAGTGCTGAATGTACGATCAACTGGGGTATTTTATAATAAAATATTACGGAGTTATAAAATAGTCGGAAAGTAGACGTGATTGGTTAAATTAGAGGAAATACTAGAATATTAGATGATTTAGTTGTTGTTACCTGTGACCATCTCTGTTCATCAAGTCCTTCCTGAGGCGCTGCTTGAAGTCGTCGTCCGAATCTTCGTTGGGCTGTGGGTTGGTGGTGGTGGTGGTCCCTTGCTCCTCAACAGGAGAAGCCCCCTACACACAACCAATCCAATCGGCCTGCGTCCATAACACTTTCTTCAAAACTTCTCACTAACTTATTAATTAACTTATTAACGCTAGCATTAGTTAGGTTACTGTATTTTGCATCGTACTCAAATAAAGGTTAAAACAAAAATTGAAGGGGTCGGCGGAAGAAAGTGCTAACCCACAAAATTTCCAGCATGATTTTTTTTTAAATATTCTGTAAAACTAAAATGTTTGGAACGTTTTAAACAGGGTGCTATATTTACCATCTTAAAAACGTTGATTAACAGCAAATAACAAATGTTTAAGAAAACTTCCAAAAGATGATTTGTAGATTTCAGAAAACTTTTAAAATGACATTGCGTAAAATAATGTTGATGTGGGTTACCACTGTCTTCTGCCGAGCCCTTCAATTTATTTAGCTGTACGATAAAAATACACTTGTGGAATATGGGTGAAAAAACTGTTGACAAAACAATTTACAGTTGAGCCGTTCTTAGTTTGCTCCTACTGTCAACACAACAAACAAAAGCCACCTACTAGAGGGTGCACGCTAGAGTCTGCGACTTTACAGATGTCGTATTCCTATTAAGTTAACTATTTTTAAAATTATAACTACTTAAAGTACTAAAAACATCAGTCATAATATGATGTAGGCCTAACAATTTCATTTTTAAAAATACTTTTAAAAGTATTTTGTATTTAAATACTTTTGAAAGTATTTTGTTGTTACTTTTTAATCAGCGTGTACACATTTTGATATAATGAGCATGCTCAGTGACGTCATTATTTGTTTACATTAGGAGCAAATTAAGAGAGGCCGGACTATAGGATATTAAATAACAGATCTAAGCTGTTTGAAAATTGTTTTAAGGGGAGACTGTACTTTGTAGCCCGCCAATGTTAAATTTACTATTTTTAGGTACATTTTTCATTGGATTGGTGAAAGATACGACAATAAAACTTTACAGACTTATAGTTGTAGGGTGGTTTTAGCTACTGATTTTTTTTTTCAATTTAATCTGTTGGACCATAAAGTTTTTAAAAGAATAACGAATAACATAAAATGTTTACAATTTTTTTCCACGTAATTAACATATTACTAATTTTTTGAGTATCTGAGGAAATAAAAACAATGTCGGTGAATGTGCATGCACATGATAATTAACTGGTAAAAATTTCAGCCTTCAGCCTGGTAGGTTAAATGTTTTCTGAGAAAAATGTACATAAGTGTTAAAAATCTAAATTTACGGGAAAAGGCACAAATGAAAAATAAAATGTACACAAACAAGTTTAATTTTCCATCAACAGTTGGTTAGAAAGCTGCACGAACAGTGGAGAATATTAAAAAAAGTGAAACGGATATTTAAAAAAAAACTAAATTTCTTTTTGCACTAAAACGAGTAATGTAAAAATTTTAAAAATATTTGTTCTTGGCGACATGTTATGTAAACCTGATGAAAACTTAAATCTTTTCATTAAAATAATATTTTTTTTATAATTTAATGTTTTTATGGGAGATCTAGGTCTAAACTATTGAAAAACAAAAAACACCGAATATCAAAACTTTCAGTGAAAACTATTATATGTACAGTCTCCCCTTAAAGAAGTTAAAAAAAGATCATTTGAAAAGACTAGAATAAATCGACAAACCAAGTAAGCCTACAAATCAGATTACCGATTAAGGGCTTCCATTAAGATCAAACGCCGAACTGTTGATGAACTGAAGAAAGAAGAAGTTGCCGAAGTTAAAGTTAATTGACATGGTTAATGACTTAAAAAATAAAAAAACAAAATACAATAAATATGTTATTTTACCAATAATTATATTCATCCTGACATTTCTTTTAGAATTTACTTAGTAGGTTACAAAATAAATATTTCATAAATAATTGAATAAATTTTTGGTATAGTCAGTTGAGTCACGAGTTTGCCCTTGTTTGCAACGAGGGGTAAAGGGGGACAAACATCAGTGCGCATGCGCGACTGCTTTAATTTCAGTACGACAAACATAACAACTTATATTATACCCGGAGCATATACAGTAAATCCTTTTGAAGGAACTTTTTGTAGGTTAACTGTACCAATATAACTGTTTGTTACCGTAAACACAAATGTAGGTTTCTCGAAAACGTGGTCGAATTATACACAGTGCCGAACGCAATGTAACAAAATGTTGTGAAGTTGAAGCTAAACAAATATGCCTATCCGTGCCTCTTAACAAAAGCCGTGAGCGAGCGACTAACTACTGTCATGTTTATCTTTCCACAATTCGAAAAATAAAGAAGGAAATTAAAGACGTGAAGAAGCTATTCTTTAACAGTTTTGTTGACACCTGGTAAAAAAGAAAACGGTTAGGTAGATACTAGAGAGACTGATAATGAAAACGCCGATGACAGCAATAGTAAAGAAGGTGATTCATTCGTAATTACAATAAATCAAATATTTCTAGCCATTTAATT
The DNA here is from genome assembly GCA_035578175.1 of Catonia carolina. Classification (NCBI taxonomy): domain Eukaryota; kingdom Metazoa; phylum Arthropoda; class Insecta; order Hemiptera; family Achilidae; genus Catonia; species Catonia carolina. Next base: position 1,165,879 of record JAQMRL010000002.1, on the reverse strand, counting down.
AAGCTATAGGCAATATTACAGGTTATATTTATTTCTTATAATGTTTATGAAGAAAACATTTTTTCGGAATAAACCACAGCTTACAAAATGTATCTATAGTTCAGCCGCTCTAAGTTTGCTCCTCCTCCTCCTCCTTCTGTCAACAAACCAAAACCAGCTACTACAGGGTGCACGCTAGAGTCCGTGACTTTATGGATGTCGTATTCCTATTAAGTTAACTATTTTTTAAATTAAAAGTACTTAAAGTACTAAAAACATCAGTCGTGATATGATGTAGGCCTAACAATTTAATTTAGAAAAATACTTTTAAAAGTATTTTGTATTTAAATACTTTTGAAAGTATTTAGTTGTTACTTTTTAATCAGCGTGTACACATTTAGATATAATGCGCATGCTCAGTGACGTCATTATTTTTTTACATTAGGAGCAAACTTAGAACGGCTGAACTGTAGAAACTGTACGGTAGTGAAATGTACGAGTAGTGTCTCACTGTTGAGGTTGGCAGCACTGCAAATATTCCACTTCCCTTCCTCACAGCCTATACATACGCAAAAGTCAATCTCGTCACTTCAGTAGCTATACACGGAAACGTCGTTTATTCAAAGTAGATGGGACCAGATTCCTCTCGAATAAACAGTTTTGCAGTTTCAATGAAAAATATTTGAAAAATTACTGAATAAGGGGAAATTATTAATAAGGGGATAATGAAAGAGTAATTTACTAGTAGACCTAATGAACTACCCCTTGAACCAGGCCAAGCGATTGATTGCAGCCTCTAATATAAGGGTAGGGCTGGAAAAGCGGGCTTTTAAGGGGAAGCAAATATCTGTAAAACCAAGAAAGATATCAACATGATTCTTGTGCCAAAAAATACAAAACATTGCTGTCTATTATCTGTTGTATGCTCTTACATGTCATTTATCTTTTCAAAAATACAGTGTCAGAAAAAGGTTTAAGACCACTCATTAAAAACACTTTTTTCAAAAATTAATAATAATTTTATTTAAGTAGGAAGTAATAGAAATTATCTTTTGGGTCAGTGGACCATGTCTAATGATCAATGAATGGGCCCTCCTCTAGCCTTGTAGCATGCCTTAATTCTGTCAGGCATTGAGTGGATCAGTTTTATACACTCTTCACGCGTCATCTGCTGCCTGCCATAAGGTACACACTGCCAGTCTTAATTCCGTTCCGTTCCTGGGCTTCTGCTTTGCCGCCAATCGATAAGCCATGCTGTTCCAAAGATTTTCTATTGGGTTTAGGTCTGGACTTAAATGAGAAATTATTCAAAATGAGTAAATAGTTAATAAAGAAAAAAGTTTAAAACCAGCAGCCAATTAAGTAGTTTTGAAAGGTTGGTCTTAAACTTTTTTCTGACACTGTATATATTTTATGTATTCACCAATTATTTTTTAACTAAAGCCCAATCAAGTTTTTAGTAATAATCATTCAACAGATAATATAGCAAGAAATTATCAATATTTAAAAAACCAAAATATTCAATGGACTAAACATTTTAAAATGTTAATGTTTAATTAAAAATTAAATACTATACTAAAGCAGTGTAGAAAAAATAAATGTTTGAAATAAAACTTGCAGTTTTAAAAGGCGGCATGGAATGAGAGAATTTCTAAACTTTCCAAAGGACAGCAAATTACTAAAAACACTTACAACAAAAAATGTCTTTCCATTCACACAAAACTTAAGCACTACAAAACAGTTCTAAGATCACAAGCAATGTACGGCAGTGAAACACTCTTTACTAATGATGGAAACGGAATAAAAAAAAACAATCAGAAAAATAGAAAGAAGGATTCTTAGAACCTGCATAAACAAAAAACACATAGTTGACAACCAGTACAGACATTTACCAAGAGAACAAATTTATAAAGAAATAGAACCAATCACCGATGCAATGCGCAAAAGGAGAATTTCTTTCTTTGCAAATATCCTCAGAACTCCAGAAAACCGATTATTAAGAAAAATTGTAGAAAAATTCATGTGTGCAAAAACAGAAGGAGCCACCATTCCTTGGCTTGAAGAAATAAAAAAAGACAGAATAGAACTAAATCTAACAATTGCTGATGTCAAAGATCGCACAACGGTTTACAGGGAAACAAAGATAAAAACAAAATTTTATCAGTAGGAACAATTAAACGAAAAGAACAGGTTTGTTCAGACGAATTGAGAAAAGCAAGATCCGACAGAATGAAAAAGTATTGGAAAGAAAGAAATGAAAAGGAAATAAACTACCAAAGAAAAAGAACTAACCAAAGAGACTAAAGTGATCCTTTGTGGTCATAAAATTAAAAAATAAGAAAAAAAAACTTGCAGATTTTTAATTTCTATTGTTGTTTAGGTCAACAGCCGAAAGGCTGGTTTGAACGTGTAGAGGTTTTACTAAGTAAAACGAGGAGTGAAGTGGTTTACCATTGCCTTCCTCACTGAGTGGAAAAGTACGCTTATCAGCATGCCCTCTGAAAAGCACATATTTTCCACTCTGTAAATGACAACTTCACTTCATTCACCACAGGGTCTGGCTGTACAATGAAATTCATTACTTTCAGAGAAGATAACTCTGATTAGTGTCTTTTACACCTCTACCTCTACTGTTCTTAAATGATTCAGTCATTTAATCGGCTGACCATGTGATAAGAAACAGAACTATTTATTTTAGCCCTGCAACGAACAGATTGAGTTTAAATAATTTGACACTCCACCTGTCTGTTATGGGCAGTTAATTTCTATAACTTTCTAAAATGTATTAAAAAACTACATTTTTAAAACGAGAAAATGTAATTAAAATGGTACCTACTTATTCAAAGTAATAAACAGTGCCAGCAGCCTGGATAATTATTTTAGTTTTTAGTGACGTATTTATGACAAAGAAAATAGGCTGTGCCTAATATAATATTACAATCTCACCGTAAAATCGAAATCTTCTTTCTCATACGAGAAATCTTCCGTGACAGCTCCATTTTGAACATCTCCTCCGGGGCGAAACTGAAACAAAATATTAAATTAGTTTTCTTATCTATAAAATATGACTCAAAAAAATCTAGTGTGAAACACTCACACAAATTTCTCTTGCCAATCCAAATAATTAACAATACAACCTAACATTAGTAATAAAACATTAGAAATAAACAAAAAACTAACCTCAATAAACATAACCTAATTTTAATCATATATGAAAGACGCAAAATGAAAATCGACCTAAAAACATGTTTTTTGGGTTCAGGGGGTCTGAAAACGTGTAAATCCGGTGAAAACTCAATTTCGAAATATAGACACGAAAATAATACTTTCCTTCCTATATATTCATATATAGGCAAGAGAAAGTAAAAATATATTTAATTGAATGGGATAAGGCCTTATGTGATCATGTGGGTTTAGTGTGGGGGTAGTCGTATTGGGATGAATAAACGAGTGAAAAGAACCGAAAACTGTTGAGTAGAAAAGAATTACGGCCCCCCGCCCTTGTAGGGTAGAACAGAATATAAAATACGAAGGAAGGACAGTTTTAGTGTGCACTTGGACTACCTCAAGAGACTGATGGAAAAGGAAAACTACCCTTTCACCCTCTCTTAACCAATCCCCTCTGGCAACAACGACGAATAACGAAAGACGAACATTAAATCTACCCTTTCGTTTTATTTTAAGTATTCTTCAACCCCCTCTTACCTTAAAATTCACCCACTTTCCATTTGCCTACGCTTCCAATTTTTCCAGTTGATCCATTAGTAAGAAACGTTTCTGCGATTAACGTCTAATCAGTACAAACGAGATTGATCGACACCGATCACTTGTTTCTACAAATAATCACTACAGATTCATTCTTACTTTCAACGTTACTTAATAAAATACCTACGCTATTTGCAGTGAATCTTGTTACTTTCTCTTGTTTATATCAATATAATTATACGAAGGAAAGTCTTGTTTTTGTGTCGATGTTTTGAAATCGTATTTTACCGGATATAATTATACGTTTTCAGACCCCCTGAACCAACAAAAAAGCTTTTAGCGATTGGTCTGTGTGTGTGTATGTGTGTGCGCGCGCGCGCGTGTGTGTGTGAACAAAATATCTCAAAAACGAAACATCGTATGAAGTTGAAACTAAAACTTAAGTTAAAACTTAAGTTAGGTACCACTAGAGGATTTGACACAAACATTTTCATCAAAATCGGTCCACCGGAATTAGTAGTTTATTCGAGAAATTTTTTTACTTTTTGCGATTTACTCAAAAACGGCTCTACAATTTTTTTTAAAAGCGCCTCATTTACTACTTTTTTTAATGCTCGACTGGAATGGCACCATGTCTGCTAAAATTTTTAGGAAGGCTGTGATCTCGTAGAAAAAATGGGGTTTTAAAAGATTGCGGCCTTAAAATGGCATTTTAAGGCAAAAGTATTTATAGTCAAAAGTGTACAAAATTTAAAAACTGACAACTTTTATTCAGTTTTTTAGCTAATTTTACATAAAATCTGGTTTTTTCACAACTTAATTAACCCTCTAAACATTTCTGTAAAACCTCATTTCTGCGGTGGAACTGAAACCCGGACGAAAATTTTCGCCAGCTGTAATTCGCTAACAAAGCGATTCCGGACCTATTTTATACGAACTTTTTTCATTAGTTAGATGAGAGGAATACATCTCAGATGTAGATCGGGTTATTCGTAGGACACCCTGTATAATAAAATTATAAAAGATAAAAAATACTTTTATTCCAGTCAATTTTTTCTACAGCTCTCAGTTTAGCGTCAATTACTGAAAATTTTCTGTCATTTTATTTCATCATCATTGTTATTTTAGTGTTTAACCTAACTTTGGAAATATACTAGTATGTTGTTGTTTAGGTGATCATCCTGTAGTAGGCTGGTTTGAACGTGTAGAGGTTTTACTAAGTAAAATGAGGAGTGAGGTGGTTTACAATTGCCACAACTCACTCAGTGGAAAAGTATGCTTATCAGCATGCCGGGCCCTCTGAAAAGCACATATTTTCCACTCTGCAAATGACACCATCACTTCATTCACCACAGGGTCCACTTGTATAATGAAATTCATTACTTTCGAAGGAGATAACTCTGATTAGTGTCACAGTACACCTCTACCTCTTCTCTTATTAAATGATTCAGTAGTCATTTAATTGGCTGACCATGTGATAAGAAACACAACTAATTATTTTACCCCTGGAACTAACAGATTGAGAGTAAATAATTTGACTCTCCATCTGTCTGTTATGGGCAGATACTAGTGTATGAAAAAAAACAATTTTTTCGATTTTGTGTAATTATAAATTTATTTTCTTGATTCTTAAATGCCGTTTTCGGTACTAGCATCTCACAGACAGATGAAATGTGGGCCGTGTAGTTAAGCGTGTAGTCAACTTAAGAAGATGATTTCTTTTAAATTTCGATTGTTTTTTGTATTTATTTGAAGTTTAAAATTTTCTGAAGCACAACATTTTTTTTACTTTGTACGATGACAAAAAGTTATAAAAACATCTGTTTAAAATAAAGCTCACTAGCGAGGCGAGTAATATTATTCCTACAACTTTAAGTTTTCCGGAAATGTAGTTTTTGTTTGATTGTACATTATTGGAAATTAAATATTTTGGTTTATATTGGAGATATTTGGATGATGTTTTTTTCAAATGTTCATAATTTCTTGCTCTATTATCTATGGAATGATTTTTACAAAAACCTTGAAAGGGATTTAGTTAAAAAATAATTTGTGAATACATAAAATAATTTTTTTTGAAAATATGGTTTTTTTATTAAATTTCTTGTAAGAAAAATACATACAAGCGCATACAACAGATAATAGACAGCAATTTTCTGTATTTTGTAGCATAAGAATCATGTTGATATCTTTCTTGGTTCCTGAGATATTTGATTTTCCGTAAAAGCCCGCTTTTCCAACCTCACCCTCATATTAGGGGCTGTAATTAATTTTTTGGCTTGGTTCAAATGGTAGATCGTTACTAGTAAATTACTCTTTCATTTAAAATAATGATAAATTATAGCCAGAAGTTTTCATTTTCATTTTCTGGGTTAACTACCCCATTAACCCTTTCAATCCCAAATTTTTTAACTATACATAAACAAATATACCTGCCCATAACAGACAGGTGGAGTGTCAAATTATTTACTCAATCTGTTCGTTGCGAGGCTAAAATAAATAGTTCTGTTTGTTATCACATGGTCACCCAATTAAATGACTGAATCATTTAAGAACAGAAGAGGTAGAGGTGTAAAAGACACTAATCACAGTTATCTCCTCTGAAAGTAATGAATTTCATTGTACAGCCAGACCCTGTGGTGAATGAAGTGAAAGTGTCATTTACAGAGTGGAAAATATGTGCTTTTCAGAGGGCCCGGCATGCTGATAAGCGTACTTTTCCATTCAGTGAGTTGTGGCAATGGTAAACCACCTCACTCCTCGTTTTACTTAGTAAAACCTCTAGAGGTTCAAACCAGCCTTTCGGCTGTTGACCTAAACAACAACAAACAAATATACGTAGCTACATTGTTTCATACATTTTACTGTCTCATTTAAGTGCAATAAAATCGCTTTTAGACCGTCAGCCTTTTTGATGGGCTGACAAAAAAGTGCGACACATATGCCTACGTCGTCACATTGGGCTAGATGATATCAAAGTTCCTAACAATATGAATTAGTAAAATCATGTGCAGGCTTCCTAAACAATATTCTCTTAACTTTTAATATGTAGCAAAAAAACTAAATATGACTTTAATATCAAAGCATTATTTAAGACTTAAAAAATGTTACAATTCAAAAATACTGACAAAATGGATAAAATAACTATTTACAGTCTAAAAAATATACTTGTATGTAGATTCAACATACTCGAAGAAATGCTACTTTATTTTAGTAAATGAACACGAATATTTAAAACTAAAATTAACTTTAAAAAGAAACTAATGGTCGTGTCCGTGGCGTAGTGGTCAGCATCTTACACTGCAAAGCAGAGGTCTCAGGTTCGATTCCTGGCTAGGGTACAGAAAATTATTACACTTCACATCCAGCGCTCTTTAATCAAAAGTAGTCGTTAACAATTGAAATTTTTATGTCTGTTATTGCACTCCAATGTGACTTCTATGCCACCGCACTGGGCTAGAAAGGGTTTTAAGTAGTGTACAATCTAATCGTATGCAATCATTGAGGTTATACCGTTGGTTACTCAAGAGACAGCTTCCGACATCTATCGGAATTTTGTTAAACTATATCGGTTCATTTTGTAGTGCTGCTCTCTGTACTCAGTATTACGAACTGATTCAAGTTACTAAACCTATTGCTAAACACAGTACGTTACCTTGCTTATATTCTGTCATACCGATTAATTACTTTCTTTTGCCTTGCCTATAGAAAAAAATCTGGTGTGAAACACTCACACAACTTTCTCTTGCCAACTCAAATAATTAACAATAAACCTAACAAGGAAATAAACAAAAAACTAACCTCAAAAAACATAACTTTATTTTAATCGTAAATGAAACAGCCGGCCGCATTGGCGCAGTTGGGGTAACGTGCTCGCCTTTCATCATGCGGTCTTGGGTTCGAATCCCATTCAGGCATGGCATATTTTCATACGTTACAAACCATCATTTCATCCATCACCGTCTGCATTAGCAGCAATTGCACAACAGTCGGACGTTAAATAAAAACAAAAAAAGTAAATGAAACACGAAAATGAAAATCAACCTCAGTTTGGGTTTAAAATACGAAAAATTACTCTTTCACGCTAAACTAGGCTCTATAGAGAAAAAAAGCTCTAAATAAAAGTCGAAGATCTTTTAATTTCCTATAAACTTTATTACATACATTTTTGTCGTAAAATGCATACTACTTTCACACAACTTTCTCTTGCCAACGCAAATAATTTAAACAATATAACCTAACATTATTAATAAAACATTAGAAATAAACAAAAAACTAACCTCAAAAAACCAACTTAACCAAAAAACATAACTTTATTTTAAGAAAGACGCAAAATGAAAATCGACCTCAGTTTGGCTTAAAAATACGGAAAATAAGTCTTTCACGCTAAACTAGGCTCTATAGAGAAAAATGCTCTAAATAATATTTGTAGATCTTTTAATTTTCTATAAATTTGATAATATACACTTTTGTCATAAAATGCATGCTAAGGCCGAAATCTTTAAAAAATCGATTTTTCACACGTTTTCATGAGAAAAAAAAACAGAAAATTGCTAATTACCGCTAAACTAAGCGTTATAAAAAAAATGTTTGAATTAAAAGTTGTAAAATTTTAAATTCTCTACATTATTTCTATTATATACATTTTTGTGCTATAATTCATATTAAGGCCGTAATCTTAAAAAAATAACTTTTTCACGTGAAAACAGCCTCACTAAGAATTTCAGCAAATATGGCGCCTACTCTATCTTGTAGAGCACAAAAAATTAAGTAAATCAGGCGATTTTTAAAAAAATCGTAAGACCAGTTTTTGAAAAAATCGCAAAAAAGTAAAAAATTACACGAATAAACTACTACTTCCGGTTGACCGATTTTGATGAAAATGTTCGTGTCGGGTCTGGTAGTAGTATGTAACTTAAGTTTCAAGTTTGTACGATGTTCCGTTCTTGAGATATTTTGTATACGCACACACACACACACACACACACACATGCACACACACACACACACACACACACACAGACACACAGACCAATTGCTAAAAACATGTTTGTGTGGGTTGAGGGGGTCTGAAAACGTGTAAATCCGGTGAAAACTCAATTTCGAAAAATGGATATGAAAACAATACTTTCCTTCCTATATATTCATATAGGCAAGAGAAAGTAAAAAATATTGTCATATCGATTTTGCAAATCAAGTTTTGGGTCTTATCTATTAGACGACTAGCGCTTTGATGGCGCGCCTACAAACACTGCAAATGCAACATGCAACACAACATACCGTTAATAACACTACAATCATTGTAATATATGATGTGGAACATTCACACGACTTACTCTCCCCAATGTAAATGATAAAAAATATAACCTATTATTTTCAATCATTAGTGGACTATATTAAATGAAAAACATAACCTAATTTTAATCATAAGTGAACGACGCTGAATAAAAATCAACTCCTGTACGATTTTAAAATATGGAAAATTAATTACTAATTGACGCTAAACTAGGGGCTCTGTAGAAAAACAAACAGTTTGAAATAAAAGTTTTGTGTGTGTGTGTGTGTGTGTGTATGTGTGTGAACAAAATATCTCAAGAACGGAACATTGTACGTAGTTGAAACTTGAAACTTAAGTTACATACCACTACCGGACCCGACACGAATATTTTCATCAAAATCGGTCAACCTGAAGTAGTAGTTTATTTGTGTAATTTTTCACTTTTTTCGATTTTCTTGAAAACTGGTCTTACGATTTTTTTTAAAAATCGCCTAATTTACTTAATTTTTTATGCTCTACAAGATAGGGTAGGCGCCATGTTTGCTGAAATTCTTGGTGAGGCTGTTTTCACGTAAAAAAAGTGTTTTTTTAAGATTACGGCTTTAATATGTACGGCAATGGTAATAAAAAGTTTAATAAGTAAAAACTAAATGGGTCACCAGTTTGAAATTTTGAGTACTCATTGAAAAAAGAATAAACTATGTGTTGGCAAAACTTGGTTACGATCAGAGCATCCGTTCGCACGTTACAGGCTGCCAAACTGACGTTTTTCGTAAAAGAGCACTAAATATTGCCACTTTTTTTGTTTAACCCTTTACAGGTCTGTGGTAGGTATACTTACCAGTGGCAATAAGGTCGATTTTTTTAAAGAATAAGCCATGCAGTTGAACCCTATTGGCGTTTTATCATTTTATAGATATTCTCTGGTAAGTAGGCTATCCACATTTATTGAAATTAGTGCCCAGCGACCATTTGCTTTATGAGTTACATGAATGTGGTAACGATTCATACCATCGTACAAAGGCCTTCAAAGTTATGTAAGCGTATGCGCAGAAGATGGACTTGGTTGAGGAACGATGAAGGGAGAAAATAATGGTGTGAGTAGTACAGCTGTAGAGGAGGGGAGGGAATTCACAGCCGAATGCATAACGTACCATACCGTAGGTTTATATGGTCTAGGCGCCTACGGCAGCCTCTTTTTCCTAAAAGAGCGACCTCCAACATGGTGGAACGGTTGACGTTTCCTTGGGGGCTTTTCACAAATGTCCACCGACCACAGACAATAAGGCAAAATAGTAAACCATTCCAGCTACGATCTGTTCTCTGCGACAGCTTCAGTAGAATGAGAAAATTCACGCACGCACATACGCACGTCATCCCTTCTACAGCCGGCAGTATTCTCCCCACTCACTTCTCATTTCTGCGCGAACTACGCTTACAAAACTTTGACAGATTGTACGCTACCATATTGTTTTGTTGTTACTTTTGTACAGTGCTTAGAAAATTTCAGTTTTTTACGAAAAAGCAAGCATTCATGCTAATATTAAGTTAAGATAAGTTATTCGCAACATTATTATATTATATAGGGCTAGAAATTGTTTCAATAAGCATTCTTACCACTAAATATTATATGATTCCCATTTCAATACAGATTCCTTGGTAAGTAGGTATAATTACCAGGGCTTGAAATGAAAAAAGAAATATCCTACTGTTGTTCTGGCACTAGAAATACATTATTCAAGTTCATATAAAACAAAATTTAACATTTTACAACATGTATAATTTTGCCCGTAGTACTGCCCTGTTGTTGTTTAGGTCAACAGCCGAAAGGCTGGTTTGAACGTGTAGAGGTTTTACCAAGTAAAACGAGGAGTGAAGTGGTTTACCAGTGGCTTCCTCACTGAGTGGAAAAGTACGCTTATCAGTATGCCGGGCTCTCTGAAAAGCACATATTTTCCACTCTGCAAATGACAACTTCACTTCATTCACCACAGGGTCCAACTGTATAATGAAATTCATTACTTTCAGAGGAGATAACTCTGATTAGTGTCACAGTACACCTCTACCTCTTCTGTTTTTAAATGATTCAGTCATTTAATTGACTGACCATGTGATAAGAAACAGAACTATTTATTTTAGCCCATTGATTTAATCAAAGCGATAAATAATAAATAAATAAATAAATAATAATAATAATAATAATAATAATAATAATAATTCTAAAGCACAAAACAAGAAAGGAAATGGAACTAGAATGGAGTTCTAGAAAAGTACTTATGTTATATAGGGCTACAAATTGATTCAATAAGCATTCTTACCACTAAAAATATTATATGAATACCAAGGTACGTAAATCAGTGTTATTATTATTATTATATATATAGTGTTACATTATTTATTTATTTATTATTTATTATTTATTACTATTTATTATTCTTATTATTATTATTTATTATTTATTTATTATTATACCAAAGGTAGTTCAGTGGTAATTTTGACGTATCATTCATTAAACTGCCCAAAACAGACAGGTAAAGAGTCAAAATATTTACTCTCAATCTGTCGTTGCTGGGCTAAAATAAATAGTTCTGTTTCTTATCACATGGTCAGCCAATTAAATGACTGAATCATTTAAGAACAGAAGAGGTAGAGGTGTGTTAGGTGACACTAATCACAGTTATCTCCTCTGAAAGTAATGAATTTCATTATACAGCCAGACCTTGTGGTGAATGAAATGAAGGTGTCATTTGCAGAGTGGAAAATATGTGCTTTTCAGAGGGCCCGGCATGCTGATAAACGTACTTTTCCATTCAGTGAGTTGTGGCAATGGTAAACCAGTTGACTCCTCGTTTTACTTAGTGAAACCTCTACAGGTTCAAACCAGCCAACCAGGCTGATCACCTAAACAACAACATTCATTAAAATACGTTTGGCTAATTTTGAGATATTCGACTTTAAACTCGAGTTTATAGTATAATTTTGAATCCGACAGTAGACTACTGCTGGAAAATTAGCGAGGAATGTGGTTTGGTTTGCCATACCGTTTATCATTAATGAGTAAAATAGTTTAAAATTGTTGTTGTACTAGAAACGAATAGTATTTTTGGTGATACCCTATACTGGCTATTTCTTGAGATTGAATTGAATTTAAATTGAGGCGTATTCGAGAAATCTGCATCACCATCAATCTTATTAAGCAATCATTTACTGTCATCGTGAAAATACTCAATAAAAAGTAAATATTTGGTTGAGAAAATTGAAAATTGATTTTGTTAATGCGTTTGCTTGAAATTTAGTACACTACTATCAGCATACTCTTCCCCTTTAATACACGAGGAATACATTACAAGCCAAACATCTCAAATCATCTTCTTCTTCATTTCATGGATTAGGCAAAACTGTTTCCACTCCCTTCCACTATTTGGCTTGTAATTAATTGCCAATCTAGGCAAACGGCTTCCCTTGATGCGTTCCAGTTGATTCTGCACTCATGGTCTTCTTCAGGCTAAATATTTGCAAGTCCTACCTTATAACGGCAATTCTTATCTTGTCCTTTGTTGCCTTTGTTCTCTGTTTGAAAGCATCCATGTCTCATTGCCATACTTTATAACAGGCACCGCCATACTTTTCTACAACTTCAGTTCCGTTTCCTTTCTTGTTTTGTGCTTTAGAATTAGAATTATTATTATTATTATTTATTTATTATTATTATTATTTATTATTATTACTTATTTATTATTATTACTTATTTATTATTTATTATTATTATTATTTATTACTATTATTTATTATTTATTATTATTATTTAATTATTTATCTATTTATTATTTATTTATTTTATTAGCGTATATTCCCCTTAAAGAGAGCGCTAAAAACACAAAAATCTAGCTATTGGTGGTGTCTCTGTTCCTCCTTTTAGCTTCCGAAAAACCTTTCATCATCTCACTTTGCGCCTTTTTCTCTTCGTCTGTCCATTTTCGCCCACTTCTTTTGGCTTGCGATCTGAACTGAATTTTCTGGTTTCTGATTTTTTACTCTACAAATTTTGCGGTCGTGAATGTCTTCCATTGTGATGCAGGTCTTCCATAGTTTCTTTGTACCAAGAGGTGCCCAACTTTGAAGTGGAAATTATGTTTAATATTCTTTTTATCAATCTGGTGTCATTCTTGCTGATATAGTTAATTTTCCTGGACTTGGTACATAAACATCATGAACACTATCAATTTGTTCTTCTGTAACAGAAAGTCTTCCAGTACTCTTCCTTTTACACAGACATCCACTATTTTCAAAATGTTTATACCAGTCATAGATTGATTGCCTTGTTGGTGGTGGTTTACCGTATCTTATTCTGAAATTACGTGGCACAACCGTAACCGAGTTTGTTTTGGCTAATTCAAGAACACAATAAGCTTTCTTAACTTGAGTAGCGGCCATTTTGCTAGACTGGTCGTTGTAACAGCAGCCAAAAACAAAATGCTAGCAACAGTTGTACCAACATAAACTTTAAAATTCCCTACAAACCTATATCATTTACTACATTCAAATACACCAGTTTGATCTTTAAGAAGCTGTTGAAAGTGTCTATTTCATTTATAATCGCCCTGTACTATAATTGCAAATATATATCACGGTTACAATAAACGCCACGAGAAATGAAATTGTAACGTGATTAAGAGTGGTTAATTCGGGGAAAATACTGTACAGTTGAGCCGTTCTTAGTTTGCTCCTCCTTCTGTCAACAAACAAAAGCCACCTACTACAGGGTGCACGCTAGAGTCTGCGACTTTACGGATGTCGTATTCCTATTAAGTTAACCATTTTTTAAATTATAACTACTTAAAGTACTAAAAACATCAGTCATGATATGATGTAGGTCTAACAATTTCATTTATAAAAATACTTTTAAAAGTATTTTGTATTTAAATACTTTTGAAAGTATTTAGTTGTTACTTTTTAATCAGCGTGTATACATTTTGATATAATGCGCATGCTCAGTGACGTCATTATTTGTTTACATTAGGAGCAAACCAAGAGAGGCTGGACTTTACATAGCCGGCCGCATTGGCGCAGTTGGTAACGTGCTCGCCTCTCATCATGCGGTATTGGGTTCGAATCCCATTCAGGCACAGCATAATTTCATATGTTACAAAAATCATTTCATCCTTCACCGTCTGCATTAGCAGTAATTGCAGATGCAGAACAGTCGGACGTTAAACCAAAAAAAAAAAACAAAAAAAAATGGACTTTACATAATTCACTTTACATAATATTAGAGCTGGACTTGGATTGGAGGCAAGAGAGGCTGGATTTTACATAACGTTGTAGCCATGAGAAAAAGGGTACAGTTTGCCATAAACGAATTAAATCTATCTTTAATCTTATTTTTGTTATGATATGAGGTATGAGATGATGAGTTTTCAAAGTTGAAACTGAAAGTAAATATACGTAACTGGATCAACTCATCTTATAAGTTAACCGAACTAAACTTCACACAACTTCATAACAAACACCATCTAGCCTACTTCACCAAATATAATATATATATATATAATATAATATATAATAATAATATTATAATAATATTGTTGTTGTTTAGGTCATCAGCCAAAAGGCTGGTTTGAACCCGTAGAGGTTTTACTAAGTAAAATGAGGAGTCAGCTGGTTTACCATTGCCACAACTCACTCAGTGGAAACGTATGCTTATCAGCATGCCGAGCCCTCTGAAAAGCACATATTTTCCACTCTGCTAATGACACCTTTACTTCATTCACAACAGGGTCTGGCTGTATAGTGAAATTCATTACTTTCAGAGGAGATAACTGTGATTAGTGTCACAGTACACCTCTACCTCTTCTCTTATTAAATGATTCAGTCATTTAATTGGGTGACCATGTGATAAGAAACACAACTATTTATTTTAGCCCTGCAACTAACAGATTGAGTGCAAATAATCTGACACTATATAATCTATATCGTGTATAGATATATATATATATGATATATCTATATATCTAATAATCTGACAATTATATTATTAGTTCTATACATTTACAACATTCTGCATTCACGAGTTAAAGTTTCGGATATCTAGAAGATTTTTCTGAGGGTGCCTTGTACAGGTTAAGAAGTTTCAGGCTGTTTGGTGGAGCCACAAAAAGTAAAATAGCTCCAATCAATAGATGTATAGCTACAGCCAATGAAATAAATGAAGAGGTAGATCTGTTTCACAGAAATCGTAAAATTAAAAAAAAACTGTACAGGATACTGTGAAGGAAGGCTGTAAATAGTGCGTGATCTGTTTATGTTATTTTATGTATTTTTATGTTATTTGTGTCTATGTGGTGTATGTTAAGCTCGGCGGCTGACTGGTTTTTTTAGTGAAGAAAAAATGACTACGTTAAGTTGTAATGATGCGGTGTACTGAGGCGATATTCTATTGGTGTTCTACTGTGGGTGGTGACGGCAGGGTGTAGGGGAGTTTGGAAGCTCCTCAAAAGAAAAGAAAAATAATAATATTATAATTATTATTATTCGCCCATAATAGACAGGTGTAGTGTCAAATATTTACACTCAATCTGATCGTTGCAGGGCTAAAATAAATAGTTGTGTTTCTTATCACATGGTCACCCAATTAAATGACTGAATCATTTAAGAACAGAAGAAGTAGAGGTGTACTGTGACACTAATAAGAGTTATCTCCTCTGAAAGTAATGAATTTCATTATACAGTTGGACCCTGTGGTGAATGAAGTGAAATTGTCATTTGCAGAGTGGAAAATATGTGCTTTTCAGAGAGCCCGGCATACTGATAAGCGTACTTTTCCACTCAGTGAGGAAGGCATTTGTAAACCACCTCACTTCTCGATTTACTTAGTGAAACCTCTACAGGTTCAAACCAGCCTACAGGCTCATCACCTAAAAAACAACAATTATTATTAGGCCTACATATAATATTAATTGTGTAACTAAAAATGTTTGTTTGTTATTTATAATATCCAGATCCCGAACGAACCTGAGCTTAGGTATTTCAATACTTAATCATTATAATGTAGAATCAGAAAAAGGGAGGTGGAAGAGAGAGAAGGGTGTAAGAGAGAAACGAGATTGGGATTTTATGTAATATTAATATAATTTGATGTTTATGGCAAAATACGTACCAGATATCTCTGAGGGAAATTAAACAAACGGCACAGCTTAAAACAGATTGCAAAATAATAACAGGTGTTCCCACGGGACAAAAGTACTCGTATAAGCTACGCGATGGATATATTTAACTAAATAAATTCTATCTCTTCCACTTTAAACTACTGAATCAATTTTAAACCGATTTTAAAATCGATTTCAATTAAACATTCATTTTTTATTTCTCGCGGTGCAGTCTGAAGTACAGAAAGAAAACATTACTCTATTGTAAATTAGAAATTGGTATATAGCCTACAGCATTTAATAAAGTGGGTTCTATTTTCAACAGCCACAACAAAAATTCTAATGTTGCAACAAAAATGAGGCCCCGCCTAATTTTTATAATACCGGTATGGAGAGATCTCACTTACGTTATTTGGATATAGAGAACAAATCGACCAAATTCCAGAGGGTATGCGGCACCATAAACAGAACTTTGAATAATAGAGTGATAAATGTCACAAAACTTCTATAAAGGTTCTTCAAAGTTCTATAAAGATATGGCAGCAGCTGCAGTTATTCTGTACGGAAGTGAGGCATGGACAACTACTAAACCCCAACAGCGAACAACCCAGACGGGAGAGATGAGACTTCTGCGAAGGACTAACGGGTGTACACGCTTTAAAAAAATGCGGAAATCAGATCAGAATTGGGTATTTACAACTTGAACGAAAATATAAAGGATTATTGCCAAAGTTGGAGATAGCACGTGGCAAGGATGTCAGATGATAGGATACCTAAGCAGTCGCACTGTATGCTCCACAAGGTAAAAGGGATGTCGGTAGATCTAGGAAAAGATGGAAATAGATGATATAGTGTAGACATGGGAGGGCACAGTAAAATAGGTGTGAGCTAGCACACCCCACACCCCACACCCCGCTCCGGACACTTGAGTGAACGGCACAGAGCTTGCCCTACAATTGAACAATGAAACTGGGTGAACTGAAGGGAACAAAAGAAGAAAGAGCTAACCCACAAAATTTCCAGCATAATTTTTCTTAAATATTCTATAAAAAAAATCTGGTGTGAAACACTCAACACAACTTTCTCTTGTCAATGCAAATAATTTACAATATAATTTAACATTAGTAATAAAATATTAGAAATAAACAAAAAACTAACCTCAATAAACATAACCTTATTTTAATCATGAGTGAAACACTCAAAATGAAAATCAACCTCAGTCTGGCTTAAAAATACGGAAAATCACTATTTCACGCTAAACTAGGCTCTGTAGAGAAAAATACGTTAAATAAAAGTTGTAGATCTTTAAATTTCCTATAAATTTTGTTATATACACTTTTGTCGTAAAATGCATACTAAGGCCAAAATCTTAAAAAAATCGATTTTTCACACGTTTTCGTGAGAAAAAGTCAGAAAATCGCTAATTACTGCTAAACTAAGCGTCATACAAAAAAGTGTTTGAAACAGAAGTTGTAGGTTTTTAAATTCTCTACAACTTTTATTATATAAGTTTTTGCGTTAAAATTTATATTAAAGCCGTAATCTTAAAAAAACAACGTTTTTACGTGAAAACAGCCTCACCGAGAATTTCAGCAAACATGGCGCCTACCCTATCTTGTAGAGAATAAAAAATTGAGTAAAATAGGCGATTTAAAAAAAAATCGTAGGACCAGTTTTTGAGAAAATCGCAAAAAAACTGGAAAATTATACGAATAAACTACTACTTCCGGTTGACCGATTTTGATGAAAATGTTCGTGTCGCGTCCGGTAGTGATATGTAACTTAAGTTTCAAGTTTCAAGTTCGTACGATGTTCCGTTCTTGAGATATTCTGTTCACACACAGACACACACACACACACACACACACACACACACACACAGACCAATCGCTAAAAACATGTTTTTTGGGTTCAGGGGGTCTGAAAACGTATAGATCCGGTGAAAACTCGATTTCTTAAAATCGACATGAAAACAATACTTTCCTTCCTATATATTCATATAGGCAAGAAAGAGTAATAAAATGTACAGCACGTTTTAAACAGGATGCTACATTTAAGATCTTAAGAACCTAAATTAACAGCAAATAACAAATGTTTAACAATAATTCAAAAACATGATTTGTGTAGATTTCAGTACACTTTTGGGTAAAATTATGTTGATGTGGGTTACCACTGTCTTCTTCTCCCGACCCCTTCAACTGTGGGAGTGATCGAGAAAATTCTAATACGTACAGCAAGCACTGAGCTGAGCTATCTGAATAAACAGACAGTGAGTCCAGCCGAGGGTGACTTTCGCTCACTCCTTCGCACACAGCACGATGTGTTTGCGCGTGCGTCAACCTGAACGTTCATGCACCCTTTTCCACAAACAAATTTCTGCCATGTATCTATATTTGTTTCGTACACACGTGGTAAAATAGTTACAGTACAGTACAATGTTATTTTAGAACCACTTGTCTGAGGGTTGTTGTAGTATACTATAGTATGAAAGAATAATGACCCCCTCACAAACAGAGGCAGAGTTTGATACGATATTTGTATACTTTCCATGCGGCGTTTAGGTAGCCCTGACTATGATGCGTCTAGAGAAAAGTGGTTTAGTCATGGAGGGGATGTACAAGTCAGCTCTGTGCGGAGAGGGTGCAGCGTGGGGAGAAACACTTGGTGTGGTGGTCATTCAAAATGAAAGAGGTGGTATCTCACCCCTCAGTTAAAAGAGCTAGCTCTTTTGTGCAACTCGCTTATGAGCGTCACATCACTACGTCATAGGCTACATATCATCCTCATCTGATTGGGTGAGGGGGGGGGTTGCTTATTGTTTTTAAATGGAACATATTGCAACGTACACACATTAGGGATTAAAAATAAAGAATGTGTAGCAATAATAAAAAATAATGTTTTTTCGGTTGCTGACAATACATATTATTATTTTTACAGATAACTAATTTTAAATTTAGATCAGCTGGACTGTAAAATGTTATTTTCTTTTGTTTTACGTCTGACTTTTGCAATTTCTGCTAATGCAAACGGTAGAGAATGATGATATATGAAAATAAGTTATGAAAAAATCCTAGACCTGACCGGGAATCGAACCCGGAACCCCGGCGTAGAAACCAGTTGCTCTAACTACTGCGCCAACGGGTCTGTACAGGCCACCTCCGTAGCGTAGTGGTAGCGCGCTAGCCTATAACGCGTAGCTCCTGGGTTCGATTCCCGGCTAGGTCTGGAAATTTTTCACAAATTAAAATCCACTGTTACATAACCACCGCATTCGCTAATAACCGAGCTGTTGATGCGACTTTAACACTTTCAGCACGGCACCCGTATGCGGTACGGGCGCCTATTTCACTTGGTTTTATATCCATTAGCTCATATCGTATACGATTGCCGTCTATGTTGTCAGTTAATTTAGTTCATTCTGAATCCGATAGAGTACACTCATAGTCCTAATGTTGTCAGATTATCGAATATATCGACTTTTACACCATCGATATTATCGAGCGTGAGCAAGCGATCTGCCGATACTTCTGCGCGTTGTTGTTAGTTATTAGTTCGTTATTATAATACTTAGTTTTTGTTTTTAATTTTACATAAGAAATAAAGCAAGTAGCCTAAATTGGTTATTAGAAATAGGTAATTAGTTTGTGAGAATTTAACTCACATAATTAATTTTATTATCATTATACGGTGAAACATTTTTTAAATTGAAAAAAACATACCTCTCTCTCTCTTCAGTCAAACATCTTTACCATTATAATGCAAGTAATCCTAATCTTAATAAATTAAAATTAATCCACTAATTAATATCTTTAATTTAATTTTTACTTTTTGAACCAATTTCAAACATTTTTACTTTTATGACCAACGGTTGATTTGTTACAATTTTTTAAAAATCCCAGAAATATGGCAGTCCACGGGCAAAACTACAAAAAAATGTCAATCTTCAAAAAATAAACTGAAAATGACGCTGTAAACATTTATAAGAGCTGATAAAAGGTGAATGAATGGTCAATTGGCAGCTGAATGTAATAGGCTGCATTAGCAATAATATGTAAAAACCTTACGATGTAAAACAAAAAAGGAATTCACTCTTGATTGCCAAGTTATTTATGAAATTTAGTACATTAAGAAAGTTTCGTAGAGATTGAGAAGGGAGCGAAAGCTGCAATGTGTGTTACAGAGAAAAAGATGGAGAATGGAGAGGAGGAGAGAATTACAGAGAGAAAAAGGGGACGGAAGGAGAGATTAAGAGAGAATTTAATAAATAATAAATTAACGGACACCCGACGTGACGATTTGATTATTTTAACTTAGTAAAGAGTTTGTAATTTAGATGGAAATAATTGGCCAGCTCATTCGACACTCAAATTATTATCGTTCTAAAAGAGAGGAGAGCTATGAATGGATTTTCATCGGTCCGCCTCAGGGAAATCTGGTTCAGTAGAAAACTTGGAGGGTGGGAAACATTTTAAATTGAAAAAGAGTGAGTAATTAGGTAGACCTACTACTAGTGACGTCATAGATTCTCTTGTAGTGGGGGACAACGTTCAAAGGGTGGCTTATATCCATCGGATTTCATATTCTGCCAACGAATCGGGTCACCTAAAGTTTTTAAAAAAAATAACGAATAACACAAAATTTTTACAATTCTTTTCACCGTTTTTTAAATTAATTACTAATTATTTGAGGACCTGTGAAAGTAAAAACAATATCGGTGAATGTGCATGTACAGTTGAGCCGTTGTTAGTTTGCTCCTCCTCCTCCTCCTAGTGTCTGTCAACAAACAAAAGCAACCTACTACAGGGTGCACGCTAGAGTCTCCCACTTTACGGCTGTCCTATTCCTATTAAGTTAACTATTATTTAAATTATAACTACTTAAAGTACTAAAAACATCAGTCATGATATGATGTACGCCTAACAATGTCATTTAAAAAAATACTTATAAAAGTATTTTGTATTTAAATACTTTAGAAAGTATTTTGTTGTTACTTTTTAATCAGCGTGTACACATTTTGATATAATGCGCATGCTCAGTGAGGTCATTATTTTTTTACATTAGGACCAAACTAAGAGAGGCTGGACTATACATGATAATAAACTGGTAAAAATTTCAGCCTCATTTAGGTTAAATGGTTTCTGAGAAAAACGTACCTAAGTGTTAAAAATCTAAATTTACGGGAAAAGGCACAAATAAAAAACAAAATGGACACAAAAAGTTTAATTTTCCATCAACCGTTGGTTAGAAAGCTGCACTAACAACGGAGAATATTAAAAATAGTGAAACAGATATTTTAAAAAAAACTAAAATAATAATCTGTTTGCACTAAAACAAGCAATATATAAATATGAAAAATATTTACTTGTTTTTGGCGACATGTTAATTTTTTAGGATAAACCTGATAAAAACTTAAAATTTTTTTTCATTAAAATAATTTTTTTGTCGTAATTTATTGTTTTTGTGGTAGATCTACGTCTAAACTATTGAAAAACATAAAAAAACAGAAAATGAAATATTTCAGTCAAAACCTTCATACTTGTGGCTTCTCCATTAGGAAGGTCAGCAATCATCATGGTCAGTCGTACTTTGTCCACTGCTGCTCTGAAAAGGTCATGCGACGACCAGTTAAACGCTTCTCTCACATTTCTTAACCAGGATATTCGTCTACGTCCCACCGAGCGTTTACCAACGAGTTTCCCTTGAATTATGAGATGCAGAATCTGATATTTAGGCCCCCTCATGATGTGTCCATGGTATGTCAGTTTTCTTATATTTATGCCCTGCAGGTTTTTCAGCTGTTTCCCCATTCTTCTGAGGACCTCCATATTTGTGATCCTGTCCGTCCACGGTATTCGAAGCATCCTCCGGTAGGTCCACATTTCAAACGCTTGTAGACGGGTCTCACATTCTTTGGTGAGTGTCCACGCCTCTACCCCATACAAGAGGATGGAAAAGACGTAGCACTTCAAGAAGCGGGTCCTGGTTTCGAGGCTCAGGTCGCGGCCGATAGAAGAGGTCTCATTTTTAGGAATGCTGCCCTGGCCTTTTCAATTGTGATCTTTATTTCTGGCAGGTAGCTTGCACTGAAATTGACTAGGGTTCCCAGATAATTATAGGCTTCCACTAGTTCGATTCTGTCTTTCCCAGCAAAAAGTTGTTCCTGTGGATTGTCTCGTTTAGTAATGATAATCATACAGTCTCCCTTTAAATGGATCCGAATACTAGACAGCGGTTACCGGAGTACTTTCATAGTTGGGGTTCAATTAATCATACTCCCTGAGAAATGTTCGGCCTGAGTCTGTACGAGATTACACTACGAGGTGTGTTCAAAAAGTAACGGGAATTTTTAAATTTCGCGGGTTTGGATAGTCCGATTGTAATTTTTTTTTTATTATGTTGGTACACATGCCCCTGACGTACGATAAAATTTTCAACAATATTCATTGCTTAGTTCTTAAGTGGAAGCCGCTAAGGTTAGACGTGTTTTTCGAGCACGGCTATTTTTGTTTGTTAAAAAAAATGGATTAAAGAATTTGTACTAAATTTTGCGTGAAAAATGAAATAAAGTGTAATAAAGTGTGTGAAATGCTAACAAAGGCATATGGTGAGTCTGGTATGAGTAAAACAAGGATTTACGAGTGGTATAAGCGTTTCCAAGATGGCCGCGAAAACGTTGAAGATGACGAACGACCCGGACGTCCAAGCACATCAACAACCGATGAAAACGTGAAAAAAGTGAAAGAAATGGTTATGAACGATCGCCGAATCACAATCAAAGAAGTCAGTGATGATGTTGGCACATCGATTGGCTCATGCCATGAAATCTTTTCGGATATTTTGGGTATGAAACGCGTGGCAGCAAAATTTGTTCCAAAATTGTTGAATTTCGAACAAAAACAGCGGCGAATGGAAGTTGCTCAGGAGTCACTAAATGAAGTCGACAACGATGCGGATCTACTCAAACGTGTTATAACAGGTGACGAAACATGGGTTTACGGATACGATGTCAAAACTAAGGCTCAATCGTCCCAGTGAAGGCATTCTGGATCGCCAAGACCGATAAAGGTTCGACAAGTGCGGTCGAATGTGAAGGTTATGCTCACTGTGTTCTTCGATTTTAATGACATAGTGCATCATGAATTCTTGCCACAAGGTCAAACAATCAATAAGGAGTACTACCTACAAGTTCAACGCCGTTTGCGTGAAGCAATCCGAGAAAAACGCCCGGATTTGTGGCAAAACAATTCATGGCTTTTGCACCACGATAATGCACCTGCTGACACTTCATTGCTTGTTCGTGAATTTTTGGCCAAAACCAAAACTGTAACGATGCCCCAGCCTCCATATTCTCCAGACATGGCTCCATGTGACTTTTTTCTATTTCCAAAAATAAAGAGAACATTAAAAGGCCGTCGTTTTACAAGCATAGATGACATTAAAAGCGAATCAGTGAAAGAGCTAAAAGCTATCACAAAGATCGAGTTTCAGAAGTGTTTCGAGGATTGGAAAAAGCGTTGGCACAAGTGTATTGCATGCGAAGGGGGCTACTTTGAAGGCGACAATATTAATGTAGATGAATAAATAAATATTTTTTCAAAAAATGAAAATTCCCGTTATTTTTTGAACAAACCTCGTATATCAACCTCATCTCATCAGGTGATAGGGTTGCTTATTGCTCTGAAATCGAACGATTGGAATGTACACCATTACTGTATTTATTAGTTTTTTATTTATTATTATTTAATTTTTATTTATTTTATTAACACGTTGACTGCTATGTGACCCAAATATAAGTCACAGTTGTCTTTAAAAATGGGCCGCTTACATCAAAAATGAGTCACGGTAGATGAGTGATTTTTAAGTCGAGTGTTACAAAATGTGGTTTCTGAAGCTACGGCTTCAAAGAGTGACATTGTACACTTAGCTTGTTCAAATAGTCGGCCTTTTTCAAATGATAGAAGAATATTGCGTATACAGATAGTTTTTCCTGTTTTCCTGTAATAGAATGCTGCGCTATTATTTAATTTTTTTTTCTGCTTATTTTGGTTGACTGAAACAGTCTATAGTCAAGGGTGATTCAAAAAGAGCGCCGGTTTTGATATATCAAATTAAGAGATTTATTTTATTGAAAAACTGAAAATAAATACATCAACAAGTTCATCCTTCCTTCCGATTTTATGTATGAAAAATGATGTCATGCATGTGTCCTCCTTTACTGCGCTGGCACGCATCAACTCTGTCCATGAAATTGGATATTACTGCACGACAAGTTTCGACTTCCATTTGCCCGATAACCCGTCGAATTTCCTCCTTCAAGTCATTGATGTTTCGGGGTTTATTGGCATACACCAATGACTTCAGATGACCCCAAAGATGAAAGTCATAAGGCGTCAAGTCACACGACCTTGGTGGCCATTGATGGTCGGAATTACGAGAAATGATGCGATCCTGGAACCGTTCACGGAGCAACAACATTGTTTCTCGTGCACAAACTGAATTTTATACGGGTGATATTGGAGATCGTACCGAAGAATTCTCCGTACAGAAGAACATCGTAAACCCAATTGTTGAGAACGGCGACGTATTGATTTTGCTGGGCTAACAGCCACACTGTCACGAACCAACGCAACGTTCTGCTCAGTTCGGCCAGAACGACGACGTCCAGAACTTTTAAGGTCGACTGTTGAACCCGTCTCAAAAAACTTTTTCATGAGCCTGCGAACTGTTGATTCATTCGGTGCTTCATTACGTCCTAGAGTACCGCGAAGTCGCCTGACAGTAGCCGCATAACTCTTTCCACTCTGGTAAAATATTTAGACGATTAACACTCGTTGTGCAATAGTAAACTTCTCCATGGTTAGACACAGACTGCAAGAGTACTACACTGCGAACAAGAGAAACTACAACTGAATCGTCAATCGGAATGTTCTCCGAAATAGAAATGAGGTCTTACAATGTTGCCAACCGATAAACAAAAATTTACCAGCCGTTTAAAAACCGGCGCTCTTTTTGAATCACCCGTTAGTTTGCAACTAAACCCAGTTGTCTATTACGTTTTCTGTCATACCACAAAAATGGGTCACATGGCTCTGAAATGTAAAATCATTCCAGCCGGTCATGTTGCCCAAAAGTGTGTTACAACTTTATTTAACAAAAAGAATTAGTAGTTGTTTATTAAATAAAATACGTAAAATAACAAGAAAAATGAATAAAATGTGAAAAAAATATAAAAATTACGATGGCCCAGCTGTAAGTGTCACAAAATTTAGTGTGGTAGTCAACGTGTTAATACAGTATTTATTACACCATTGTGTATTTAATACAGTTAAAAAAGAAAAAATAGATAATTAACTTTTATACGGATTTCAATAATTATTGACAAAAGTTACCAACGGTTTAATTCACCATACTATTTCACAAAAGAGAGAGTCTGTACAAGATGGCACATCATTTACACGTCATATAAATACTGTGACATTAATAGCATTAGTTTTTGATATTGTAGAAATATCTAGAAGATTAAATTGTTAATTGTAAGCGATTGTGTATTGGATTTTAACCAGATCCCAAAAGAACCTAAGCTTAGTTGTTACAATATCATCCTTATATGCTGGGTTATTCATTGGATTGCGTAAGTTATAAATTGAACAGTGGGCAACGTAGGCCTACACACATTACAAATTATATAATATAATAAATAATTCTACATAGGGAGGGTAATGTACTCTGTGATATTGACAATGTACTGCATTTAGCCTCAAACGCCTACGTATTGACAGTGATTTATTGATATTGTGTTACATTGTACATCAAGCCGTATTATACCAAGTACAAAGTTACATTGTACTTTTTTTTTATTCCTAATTTGTGTCAGTTGCAATTTAGAGTAGTTCAATTTAGAACGATAAGTAACCCCATGACCCACCCAATGAGATGTGTATGACGTGTAAATGAGACTGTGTAGTCTTGTACAGACCCAGGCCGACCATTCCTGAGAGAGTATGGTTAATTAAACCCCAACCATCAAAGTACACCGGTAACCACTGTCTAGTATTCAAATCCGTTTAAAAGTAACTAACTTTACTAGGATTTGAACCAGGAACCTTCGACTCCGAAAATCAGCTGTTAAACAGCTGATTTTGGTGACGACTTTACCTCTAGACCAACCCGGTGGGTTACCAAGTACTATAGTCGTAAGAAAGTGAGAGAGGAATTCCCCTTCCATTTCACAACACGTGTAATACTAGCCGAACCGCATAACAACGGCAGCTTCAACGCCTCTACTACTCTGCCTGATATTATTAGCTACTGTTATAAGAAATTAAAACCAATGATAGACCACACCCCTCTTTCAATTCCCGCACAAAAAACGTCATCACACTATTAATAATTCCACGACTTTGACTACGCAAAACTTGACCTTTTTATGCCGACTTTATTTTTTCACCTATTTTCACTCATTTTATATGAACTCAGAACTGAACCGAGTCAAAGAAAAAGTAAACAGCTTTGAATAATATAAGACACTACATTAGAAATTAAAATACGATAAATAGCAATAAAGTAAACGATAAAAATAAATACATGAGACAGAACAACAAAGATTATAACATTTGTGTAGAATAACAAAAAATTAGTAATTTATGTAAAAAACGTAGAAGGAAATAGTAAAAATTTAATGTTATTCGTTATTCTTTTAAAAATGTTATGGTCCAACAGATAGATTAATATGAAAAAATGTCAGTAGCTAAAACCACCCTACAAGAATAAGTGTGTAAAGTTTCATTTCCCTATCTTTTACCAATCCTATGAAAAATGTACCTAAAAATAGCAAATTTAACATTGGCGGGATACAAAGTACAGTCTCACCTTAAGCAAAAGTAGGATTATTTACCGAGTTATCAGAACTGAGAGTTTAGAGAAAGGGTGTTGAATATAGGCGACATTATAATTTCACAGATAAAATTTTCCTTATATTCTTAAAACATCTATGTTGGTGATGGTGAAATGGTTATTTTTAACAAATAAATAAAAAATTAAAATTTTATTGAATGAATAATTTATTTTTAAAAAACATTTACCTAATAAAGTATATATTCTGAGAACAAATAAGTAAGGAGCAGATAAAAATGTAATAGTCTTTGAAGGAAAAAATAAAAGCAGCAGTAAAACAGATTTTCCACTCGTTGAATATTTAAAAAATCATTACGACGTTTAGAATGTGGACGTGGTTGTTTAAAACATTATTCATGGTAAAGTACGTAGACTACAACTACTTGTGCTTAGAAACAATACTGTTACTTTACAACCTCCGCTTCTTTCTTCGCTTTGTTTCACTTTTAAACTTAGCTACTAACTTAGTTCGTCATTTTAAATGAAGTTAACTCTTATAGGTATTTGGTAAATATACTTACCACTGGCAATAAAGTCGATTTTGTAAAAAAGAATAAGCTATGAAGTTGAACCTTATTGGCATTTTATGGTTTTATAGATGTTCTCTCTGCCCAAAACGGGCAGGTGGAGTGTTATTTTAATTGCACTCTATCTGTTTGGTCCAGGGCTAAAAAAAAATAGTTCTGTTTCTTATCACAAAGTCAGCCACTTATATGACTGAACTATTTAAGAACAGAAGAGGTAGAGGTGTACTGTGACACTAGTCAGAGTTATCTCCTCTGAAAGTAATGAATTTCACTACGCAGCCAGACCCTGTGGTGAATGAAGTGAAGGTGTCATTTTCAGGGTGGAAAGTGAGTGCTTTTCGGAGGGCCTGGCATGCTGATAAGCATAGTCTTTTAACTCGGTGAGGAAGGCAATGGTAAACCACCTTACTCCTCGTTTTTACTTAGTAAAACCTCTAGAGGTTCAAACCAGCCTTTCGGCTGTTCACATAAACAACAACAACAACAGATGTTCTCTGGTAAGTAGGTTATCCACATTTTTAGATTAGTGCGCAGCGACCATTTGCTTTATGAGTTACACGAATGTGGTAAGGGGATTCATACCAACGTACGCAACCGTGTTGTTTTGTTGCTACTTTTGCACATTGCTTAGAAAATTCAAGTTTTTCCGGGAAAGCAAGCATTCATGCTAATTTAAAGTTAAGATAACTTAAGTATTCTAATTATTTTTACTGTCTCTTGCCTATATGAATATATAGGAAGGAAAGTATTGTTTTCATGTCGATTTTAAAGAAATCGAATTTTCACCGGATCTATACGTTTTCAGACCCCCTGAACCCAAAAAACATGTTTTTAGCCATTGTATTTTGTTTGGTCTGTGTGTGTCTGTGTATGTGTCTCTCTCTCTCTGTGTGTGTGTGTGTGTGTGTGTGTGTGTATGTGTGTGTACAAAATATCTCAAGAACGACACATTGTACGAACTTGAAACGTGAAACTTAAGTTACATACCACTACCGGACCCGACACGAACATTTTCATCAAAATCGGTCAACCGGAAGTAGTAGTTTATTCGTATAATTTTTCACTTTTTTGCGATTTTCTCAAAAACTAGTCCTACGATTTTTTTTAAAAATCGCCTGGTTTACTCAGTTTTTTATTCTCTACAAGATAGGGTAGGCGCCATGTTTGCTGAAATTCTTGGTGAGGCTGTTTTTACGTAAAAACAACGTTTTCATAAGATTACGGCTTTAATATGCAATTTAGCGAAAAAATTTGTATAATAAAAGTTGTAGAGAATTTAAAATGCTACAACTTTTATTTCAAACATGTTTTTGTATAACCTTTAGTTTAGTAGTAATTAGCAATTTTCTGATTTTTTCTCACGAAAACGTGTGAAAAATCGGTCATTTTAAGATTTCGGCCTTCTTATGCATTTTATGACAAAAGTGTATATAATTAAATTTATAGAAAATTAAAAGATCTACAACTTTTATTTACATCATTTTTCTCTACAGAGCCTAGTTTAGAGAGAAAGAGTGATTTTCCGTATTTCTAAGCCAAAATGAGGTTGATTTTCATTTTGCGTCTTTCACTCATGATTAAAATTAGGTTATGTTTATTGAGGTTAGTTTTTTGTTTATTTCTTATGTTTTATTACTAATGTTTGGTTTATTGTTAGGCCTAATTATTTGCACTGGCAAGAGAAAGTTGTGTGAGTGTTTCACACCAGATTTTTCAATTATATAGTACTACAAGTTGTTTTAATAAGCATTCTTACCACTAAATATTTTGTGATTATCATTTCAATAAACTTTCCTTGGTAAGTATACTTACCAGGGCTTAACATCAACAAAAAATAAATATCTTACTGTTCTGGCACTGAAATACATTATTCAAGTCCCTATAAAGCAAAATTTAACATTTTACAACATGTAGGTGTATTTTCCCCCTTAGTAGCCTACTGCCCTATAAAGGGTTAACCTACATATCTTTATGATTTTGATCTTTGTTCTCATCTTTCCCTTAATAGAGAGATTACACGATGGTTTTAACTCAAAATTTCGATTTTTGGTTTTTTTATATTATTCAATAGTTTAGGCCTAGATCTACCAGAAAAACATTAAATTACGTCAAAAAACAATATCTTTTTATGAAAAAATTAAGTTTTTATCAGGTTTACACAGAAAAATTATCATGTTACTAGGAAAGAATATTTTTTCATAATTTTATACTGCTCGTTTTAGTGCAAAGAGAATTTTAGTCTTTAAAATATTTGGATCTCGGTTTTTAATATTTTCGGGTGTTGGTTACGCTTTCTAAACAACTGTTGATGGGAAATTTATTAGTTTGTGTACATTTATTGTTTTTCATTTCTGCCTTCTTGTTTCTTACCTTTTCCTTAAATTTAGATTTTTAACACTAAGGTACATTTTTCTCAGAAACCAATAAACCTACTAGGCTGACATTTTTACCAGTTAATTACCTTGTACAAACATATACAAACATTTTTATGACTTCCTCAGATATTTCAAATAACGGGTGATTCAAAAAGAGCGCCGGTTTTTAAACGGCTGGTAAATTTTTGTTTATCGGTTGGCAACATTGTTAGACCTCATTTCTATTTCGGAGAACATTCCGATTGACGATTCAGTTGTAGTTTCTCTTGTTCGCAGTGTAGTACTCTCG
Source organism: Catonia carolina (assembly GCA_035578175.1). Classification (NCBI taxonomy): domain Eukaryota; kingdom Metazoa; phylum Arthropoda; class Insecta; order Hemiptera; family Achilidae; genus Catonia; species Catonia carolina. Next base: position 1,135,691 of record JAQMRL010000002.1, on the reverse strand, counting down.
CAGTCTGTGTCTAACCATGGAGAAGTTTACTATTGCACAACGAGTGTTAATCGTCAAAACATTTTACCAGAGTGGAGAGAGTTATGCGGCTACTGTCAGGCGACTTCGCGGTACTCACGGACGTAATGAAGCACCGAATGAATCAACAGTTCGCAGGCTCATGAAAAAGTTTTTTGAGACGGGTTCAACAGTCGACCTTAAAAGTTCTGGACGTCGTCGTTCTGGCCGAACTGAGCAGAACGTTGCGTTAGTTCGTGACAGTGTGGCTGTTAGCCCAGCAAAATCAATACGTCGCCGTTCTCAACAATTGGGTTTACGATGTTCTTCTGTACGGAGAATTCTTCGGTACGATCTCCAATATCACCCGTATAAAATTCAGTTGACGCAACATTTGAAAATGGCAGACCACCAGAAGAGACGACAGATTTCTCGTAATTCCGACCATCAATGGCCATCAAGGTCGTGTGACTTGACGCCTTGTGACTTTCATCTTTGGGTCATCTGAAGTCATTGGTGTATGCCAATAAACCCCGAAACATCAATGACTTGAAGGAGGAAATTCGACGGGTTATCGGGCAAATGGAAGTCGAAACTTGTCGTGCAGTAATATCCAATTTCATGGACAGAGTTGATGCGTGCCAGCGCAGTAGAGGAGGACACATGCATGACATCATTTTTCATACATAAAATCGGAAGGAAGGATGAACTTGTTGATGTATTTATTTTCAGTTTTTCAATAAAATAAATCTCTTAATTTGATATATCAAAACCGGCGCTCTTTTTGAATCACCCTATATTAGTAATACGCGAAACACGTGGAAAGCAATTTGTAAAAATGTTAAGTTATTAGTAGCCTAATTTTTAAAAAAAATGGTATGGTTCAAAGATTAAATTGAAAAAATGTACGATGTTCTGTTATTTGAGATATTTTTTTCATACAGACACACACACACACAAACACACACACACACACACACACACACACACACACACACACACACACACACACATACACACACACACACACACACACACACACACACACACACACACACACACACACACACTAATCGCTTGAAACATGTATTTTGGGTTCAGAGGGTCTGAAAACGTATGCATCCTGTGAAAAATCGATTTGGAAAAATCGACATGAAACAATACTTACCTACATACAAGTCCAGCCTCTCTAAGTTTGCTCCTAATGTAAACAAATAATGACGTCACTGAGCATGCGCATTATGTAAAAATATGTACACGCTGATTAAAAAGTAACAACAAAATTCTTTCAAAAGTATTTAAATACAAAATACTTTTAAAAGTATTTTTATAAATGAAATTGTTAGGCCTACATCATATCACGACTAATGTTTTTAGTACTTTAAGTACTTATAATTTAAAACATAGTTAACTTAATAGGAATACGACATCCATAAAGTCATGGACTCTAGCGTGCACCTTGTAGTAGCTGGTTTTGGTTTGTTGACAGTAGGAGCAAACTTAGAGCGGCTGAACTATATATATTCATATAGGCAACAGAAAGTAAAAAATCTGGTGTTAAACACTCACACAACTTTCTCTTGCCAATGCAAATAATGACCAAAATAATCTAACATTAGTAATAAAACATTAAAAATAAACAAAAAACTAACCTCAAAACACATAACCTTATTTTAATCATGAGTGAAAGATGCAAAATGAAAATGAACCTCAGTTTGGCTTGAAAATACGGAAAATTGCTCTTTCACGCTAAACTAGGAACTGTACAAAAACAATGCTTATGTAAAAGTTGAAGATCTTTTAATTTTCAATATATTTAATTTTATACAATTTTGTCGTAAAATGCATACTAAAACCGATATCTTAAAAACATCGATTTTTCACACGTTTTCGTTAGAAAACAACAGAAAATCACTAATTACCGTTAACCTAAGCGTTATAAAAAATAATGTTTGAAATAAAAGTTGCAGGATTTTAAATTGTGTGCAACTTTTATTATATAATGTTTTGCGCTAAAATGCATATTAAAGCCGTAATCTTAAAAAAACAATTATTTTACGTGAAAATAGCCTCACCAAGAATTTCAGCAAACATGGCGCCTACCCTATCTTGTAGAGCATACAATATTTAGTAAATGAGGCGATTTCAAAAAAATCGTAGGACCAGTTTTTGAGAAAATCAGTTTTTGGGAAAAAGTGAAAAATTACACGAATAAACTACTACTTCCGGTTGACCGATTTTGATGAAAATGTTCGTGTCGGGACGGTAGTAGTATGTAACTTAAGTTTTAAGTTTCAAGTTTATACGATGTTCCGTTCTTAAGATATTCTGTTCACACACACACACACAGACCAATCGCTAAAAACATGTTTGTGTGGGTTGAGGGGGTCTGTTTAGGTGTATGGTCGGGTGAAGAGTGTATTTGTTGTGATGGACATGAAAACAATACTTTCCTTCCTATATATTCATATAGGCAAGAGAAAGTAAAAATATGAGTGAGTGAGTCAGAAAGAGCGAGTGAAAGGGGTTTTGAGGAAGGGAGTGGTTAAGGGGTGGTAAATGAGAAAGGGGGAGAAAGAAGGAGAAATTATTTAGTTGAGTTGTTTTTCGTACGGCAATTATTTAACCAGAATTGATTAAGGCGGAGGGACACCGAATCTAAGCTAAGTGTAAAATTTAGATATGATTTTAAACGCTTCCAATGGAATGTCACTTTAAAAATCTGGTGTGAAACACTCACACGACTTTCTCTTACCAGTGAAAATAATTAACAATAAACCTAACATTAGTAATAAAACATTAGAAATAAACAAAAAACTAACCTCAATAAACATAACCTAATTTTAATCATGAGTGAAAGACGCAAAATGAAAATCAACCTCAGTTTGGCTTAAAAATACGGAAAATCACTCTTTCTCTCTAAACTAGGCTCTGTAGAGAAAAATGCTCCAAATAAAAGTTGTAGATCTTGTAAGTTTCTATAAATTTAATTATATACACTTTTGTCATAAAATGCATACTAAGGCCGAAATCTTAAAAAAAATCAATTTTTCACACATTTTCGTGAGAAAAAAACAGAAAATTGCAAATTACTGCTAAACTAAGCGTTATACAAAAAAATATTTAAAATAAAAGTTGTAGCATTTTAAATTTTTTACAACTTTTATTATATAATGTTTTGCGCTAAAATGCATATTAAAGCCGTAATTTTAAAAAAACAACGGTTTTACGAGAAAACACCCTCACCAAGAATTTCAGCACACATGACGCCTACCCTATCTTGTAGAGAATAAAAAGTTTAGTAAACTAGGCGATTTTAAAAAAAATCGTAGGACCAGTTTTTGAGAAAATCACAAAAAAGTGAAAAGTTACACATATAAAATACTACTTCCGGTTGACCGATTTTGATGAAAATGTTCGTGTCGGGTCCGGTAAGGGTATGTAATTTAAGTTTCAAGTTTCAAGTTCGTACGACGTTCCGTTCTTGAGATATTTTGCACACACACACACACACACACACACACACACACACACACACACACACACGCACGCACACACACGCACGCACGCGCACGCACGCACGCACACAGACACACACACACACACACGCACACACACACACACACACACACACACACGCACACACGCACACAGACACACACACACAGACCAATCGCTAAAAACATGTTTTTTGGGTTCAGGGGGTCTGAAAACGTATAGATCCAGTGAAAACTCGATTTCTAAAAATCGACATGAAAACAATACTTTCTTTCCTATATATTCATATAGGCAAGAGAAAGTAAAAAGCAGTAGCAGTAGAGATACAAAACTGGGTCATGAAGTTGGAGCGTTCAGTAATGTCGAAAGATATTTTACAATTTATGAAGACAGACGATTGTTAAATTTTGAAGCCGGAGGGAAAACGGAAAACCTGTTCATCTTTTCTTTTCATCTGAGGAGAAGACAGTTGATGTACTAATCTATAACTTATCGTATATTCCTTCCCTTCTCTTCATAGAAACGGAACTTTACACAACTTTGTACATTGTTCGACAACTCGCTCGACTACCTGAATACTTTTTAATAAGCGACAAGAAAATCTCTCTCGTATTATATTACAACATTCGACACAAGTTTACTTAAAAAATTGTGTAAAGCATAAAATATTTCGTCAAATAAACGGTAAATGTTTGCCATGTGCTTCATTTTTTGTTAAAACTGTAACAAAAACGCTCTAATTATTTATTATCAAACTGAAAAGTTTTTTTCACTTCTTACTATACAGGGTGATTCACGAAGATATGCAGAAACTTTAGGAGCTCGTTGTACATGTAAAAATAATGAAAAAAATCTGGTCTGAAACACTCATACAACTTTCTCTTGCCAATTTAAATAATGACCAATATAACCTACATTAGTAATATACAAAAAATTAAACTCAAAAAACATAACCTTACTTTAATCATAAGTGAAAGACGCAAAATGAAAATCAACCTGCTTGGCTTAAAAATACGGAAAATCACTCTTCACGCTAAACTAGGCTCTGTAGAGAAAAATGCTTTAAATAAAAGTTGCAGATCTTTCAATTTCCTATAAGATTGATTATAATATAATCAAATTTATAGGAAATTGAAAAATCTACAACTTTTATTTAAAGCATTTTTCTCTACAGAGCCTAGTTTAGCGTGAAAGAGTGATTTTCCGTATTTCTAAGCCAAACTTAAGGTCGATTTTCATTTTGCGTCTTTCACTCATTATTAAAATTAAGATATGTTTATTGAGGTTAGTTTGTTGTTTATTTATAATGTTTTATTACTATTGTTAGGTTATATTGTTAATTATCTGCATTGGCAAGAGAAAGTCGTATGAGTGTTTCACACCAGATTTTTTTTTTTTTGTTAAAACTGTAACAAAAACGCTCTAATTATTTATTATCTAACTGAAAAGTTTTTTTCACTTCTCACTATACAGGGTGATTCGCGAAGATATGCAGAACTTTAGGAGCTCGTTTTACATGTAAAAATAATGAAAAAAGTTTATTATAAACATGGGTATGGAAATTCTTCGTTTCCGAGTTACGGCTAGCGAAAGTTTCGCCCGGATTTCAGCTCACCAGGTGAAATGAGGTCTTCCTGAAATTCTGGTAAGGTAAATTAAGGGTCGAAATTCAATAATTTCTTAGAAGGGTTAACCACACCCTTCTTCAAAACCCCTTTCACTCGCTCTTTCTGACTCACTCACTCATGTTTTTCACATTCTGTTGCCTATATGAATATACTGAGATTTTGACGAAAACATTCGTGTCGGGTCCGGCAGTAGTATGTAACTTAAGTTTTAAGTTTTAAGTTGGTACGATGTTCCGTTCTTGAGATATTCTGTTAACACACACACAGACCAATCGCTAAAAACATGTTTTTTGGGTTCAGGGGGTCTGAAAACGTGTAGATCCGGTGTAGAGTGTATTTGTTAAAATCGACATGATAACAATACTTTCCTTCCTGTAGCGTATATTCATATAGGCAAGAGAAAGTAAAAAAAACAGTGGGTCTACAAAATTCATTTCATACTTCGGTTAAAGATTTGCGTGATTTTTATTGAGGTTTGCCAGCCCATTCATTTTTATTTAATGAATTTATTGACAGGGGTCGCTATAATTTATTAACATGGAGGTGGTAGATGAATGAGTAGGGTAACATTTCATTATTTCAACTTTTGTTTTGACAAATACAGTGGGGGAGTGGGTCGTGTTTCGATCATTTATCAAATGATAGGCGGGCTAAGTGTGGGCTTGTGGGTTGTGGGGTTATGGAAGGAGGCGACGATATTTAGAAGTGTCTGGGGCTGTAACTGTAGCTGTGTACCTGTTTAGTCCAAGGAGCGTTTGTCGGGGAGGGGTGGCAAGGGGAAACAGCTACATGATAATATATGGAACGACCATACGTCACTGCTTCTAGACCTGTAGGCACTATCTGACTGACTGTAGCTATGTGCTTCTCATCAAAATTATCAAACTTACTTTATTACTTGAACCTTTTACAACCTTTCTTTTTCTATCATTTGTTTACATTTCCATTTATTATACAGCCTACTTCATAAAATAACTTCAGCTACAAGTAAAAACCATTTCCGTCCCTTAAGAGATTATTTTAAATGTCTTCGGTTATAATTTTATTTTAATATTTTTGATATCTCGATTCATTAAACCAACGTCCTCCGTACATATAAAAATAAAAACTGTTGTTCACACATTTTATATTAAAAATAAAGGCCCAAAAACACAGAGGGAGAAATATATACCCGTCTAAAAATACCAGATGATTGACAGTTGGCGATATTTACAATATGCTTTTCACGGTTGATTAGCTCTGCTGTCTGTTCCACACGTTTAGACCAATCAGAATGTTTGCCAGCGTTGTCAGATTGTACCTGACAAATATTACGCGCGCATGCGTATAAGAGCCGCAATAGTTCACTCTCGTCTTGCATCTCGCACTGAACACATCGATTTTAGAGCGCGTTAACATGCAATAATTTAAATTATAATCAGCTGATTGTATGTTTATAGGTTATAATTGATATTAAAAGACCAAAAAAAAAATGGCTGACGAAATATTCAACGGAGCTACAAGTGGAAGTATTAGTGTAATTGGTGGCAAGTGATTGGCTAGCTGTAAAGTGGGTGGGTGGGGGGCAATCCATACAACAAGGGCTCATCAGTCTTGAAAAACAGTATAATTACTATTTTAATGTAACTTATTATAATAATTGGGGTTTTTCTGTTACATTATTTGAATGGGCCAACAGAAAAACGTTGCAACTGAAAAAAATTACAAAAGTGGGGTTTCAGTAGAATACGTTCTATAAATCCTCTATTTGATCATTATAGTGAATTCTAACGGGTAGAATTATAACTAAAGTCTCACAAATTCTTGAAACAAAATCGTCATACAGTGAAAAATCGTTATACAGTTAAGAATCAGATGGTAGGTATCTCTCACTTAATGTAAACAACTTCTTTTTTTGTTTAAGGTTGCATCAACAATAAAGTTATTAGCGACCACAATTACATAACAATCTTAAATTAACAAAATTTACATAACAAAATTTGAATTAAAATATCTTGAGTGAACAAACTTTGGATTAAAATACATTGTATAACTGTAAGTCCGTAAGGTATAAAACCACATTCTGTATACTCTTGATGTCCGTCAGCATGATTTTCGTATTTTGTGTTAAGTTATACTTTTCCCGTAGATTACGTAATCCTGGAAATTTTATCGGTAAGTGTATTAACGCCAATGTAGTATCGTTGCAAAAATAACAGGTCGGTGCATCAGTCTTTTGAAGAAGGTATTTGTGTGTGAGACTAGAATGCCCAATTCGTAGAATGTAAACATTTGGTTTTGTTACTTGCAACATTTTTACGCTGACCCATTCATTTCTTGGGATTATACTTTAGTAATAGAAGTTATAGTAATTAGGAATTACCATACCATACATGGTCATTGCTAAGCGAGAAAGTCCACAGGAACAACTTTTTGCTGGGCAAGACAGAATTGAACAAGTGGAAGCCTATAATTATCTGGGAACCCGAGTCAATTGCAGTGCAAGCCACCTGCCAGAAATAAAGATCAGAATTGAAAAGGTCAGGGCAGCATTCCTAAAAATGAGACCTCTTCTATCGGCCCGCGACCTGAGCCTCGAAACCAGGACCCGCCTCTTGAAGTGCTACGTCTTTCCCATCCTCTTGTATGGGGTAGAGGCGTGGACACTCACCAAAGAATGTGAGACCCGTCTACAAGCGTTTGAAATGTGGACCTACCGGAGGATGCTACGAATACCGTGGACAGACAGGGTCACAAATATGGAGGTCCTCAGAAGAATGGGGAAAGAGCTGGAAATCCTGCAGAGCATAAAGATAAGAAAACTGACATACCTTGGACACGTCATGAGGGGGCCTAAATATGAGATTCTGCATCTCATAATTCAAGGGAAACTCGTTGGTAAACGCTCGGTGGGACGCAGACGAATATCCTGGTTAAGAAACCTGAGAGTAGCGTTTAACTGGTCGTCGCATGACCTGTTCAGAGCAGCAGTGGACAAGGTGCGACTGACCATGATGATAGCCAACCTTCGTGATGGAGAAGACACCTGAAGAAGAAGATACCTTACATTGTTCGTACAATTGTACCTTACAATGGTACAAACTATTTAAAAAGGAATTCGTACACAATTAAAATGACTGTAAAACATTCGAAAGCAACCTTTTTAGTTGCTAGCTGCAAAATAAAAAATGAGAATAATCAGGTAGAGTACTGGAAAAGGAGACGTAGGACAGGGGAGGGTAGATTTGACAATACTTAGTTAGTTTTAATGAGCAAAAGTAGTATAGTCCGTTAACACTGGTATAAGGTGTAAACTGCACTTACCGGTTTCAATACTTTCACAATGAAAAATGTTTTTATTCCGGCCATTCTTAACATTTCTTCTCGTTTTTCACCGAGCGCTGGTTCCACTTCGAATTCCCCATTCAAATAACTTAACGTCTTCTCCGATATGTGCACTCGCCTGAAATAACAACACACAACAATAATAGCTACATTATTCTGTCATTTCTGCTGTATTTTTTTGTTTAATAGTTATACAATAAAATTTACAGTTAAATTTTATTCATTTTGTCCTTTTTATTGATCTTCTAATGTATTCTACTTGTAGTTCTTAAAATCGTTTTATAATTTCATAACAAGTCTTGTATTTAAATGTTTGGTATAACCCGTTTCCTTATATATTGTGACGATAACGAAAAGGAATGTGTGTTCGAGAGGTTTCTAGGACTGAGGAATTCATAAAATGTTAAATAGTAAATAATAGAGTGACAAAGTAACAATAGAATTAGTTATAAAAGAATATTTAAAAAGGGCTGTGTATAATAAGGTAGGGTCTTTCTTGTACAGTTATTTCTGTAACACCATTTATTCAATTATGACTTGTTTACGCTAGTTAAGATTTTTCCAGAGCCATAAAAAGGATTTTTGTATTTTATTATTGCATCGAATCTCTCTGTCTTTCTAGAAATATCTCTGATCTACCTATATAAAGAGAGCCCCAAGTGCGGTCGGGGAGTTAGTATTCGTTTGATCTTTGACAAGGGAGTGTTTATTGCGTGTGCTATCGGTGGTACGTTATAAGAGGTCAACGGTTCCAAAGCATTGTATTGGTCAACTATTCTTATTCTCTTTTATTATTGTGTATGTGCATTGTGTATAATTGTTTGTAAGTGGTACTAAGTAAATAATTATTTAAGTTATTTATTGTATTACTTCATTATAATTAGTTTATTATTTATTTTTTAAAGTACATATATTTAGTTGTAATAAATAAATACTTGTAATTGTAAACTTTAGCGTATTAATTATTTAATTGCCTAGATCCCGAAACGGACCTTAGCGATAAGTGTCACAATATAAAAGGAGCTCAGCTCTTTAGGCAGTGAGTTATTGTTTGGACAACATGAGGTAAATGTAATTACAGTTCAGCCGTTCTTAGTTTGCTCCTACGTCAACAAACAAAAGCTACCTACTACAGGGTGCACGCTAGAGTCTCCAACTTTACGGATGTTGTATTCCTATTGAGTTAACTATTTTTTAAATTATAAGTGCTTAAAGTACTTAAAACATCATTCATGATAAGATGTAGGCCTAACAATTTCATTTATAAAAATACTTTTAAAAGTATTTTGTATTTAAATACGTTTTAAAGTATTTTGTTGTTACTTTTTAATCAGTGTGTACACATTTTGATACAATGCGCATGCATGCTCAGTGACTTGGTCATTGTTTGTTTACATTAGGAGCAAACTAAGAGAGGCTGGACTTTGTTTAAAATAAGTTTAGTACTTTACGGTGCGTGACAGTAGCGGTTATGCGTATGATGTGCTGAAATAGTAGCACATCGCTTAAAAGAGTGCAATTCGTTCATGACCATCACATCTCAACTCAGAGGTACACTAATGACCCCTTGATCGGTGATCGGGTCACTAGTTAGTTTTGCAAGTATGATCAATTAATTATTTATTGTAAATTACCATATTTTTCATTTTTGGTTAAGTTTAGTTCAAGTCCTAAAGTTTTAATGGCATTGTAACACATTTAATCGATTATTTAATTAAATGTTTTAATTGTAATTTAACAGTAGTAGTAACCGTAATAATTAACAGTAATTAATTAATTTGTTAATAAATACTTCTTGTTAAAAGTTTTGTTATTTATTAATAACCAAATCCCGAAATAACTAGAAATAAATGTTCTATTCACTGGGGAAAAAACAACTTTAATATACTTAAAGATTTATTTTGAATTTTTAACTGTACTTTAGAGAACAACGAAAATATGAGACACTATTGATATTACATTACAGTTAACAAGAACAGGCACCAATTTTACAAATACAATAATCACCGATGTTAAATTTAGAATCACAATGAACGAAAAATATGCTCAAGAATGAAAATAAAACAATTAAAAATTGATAATGTCAAATAAAAGTTATTACCAATATTAATAAAGCATAGGCCCAAACCGCACGGAGGATGGGTGGAGATTGAAGAGCAATACACTGAGACAATATTGGCAACAATGAAGAACAGAAGACTGCTCTTTTTTGGACACCTGCACAGAATGGATCCCAACAGGCTCACTAAGAAACTGCCATAACAGGAAAACAACACAGGCATGGTACCTACAACTGAACCACATTACAACACGAGACATCTTAGAAGAGATAGAAACAAATACAGAAGCCAAATACGAAGCATCAAAGAGTTCCAGGGTGGACACAGACCTCCGAGGACTGGAACAGCATGGTCTCAGGAGAGGAAGAAGAGATTCAGCGAGGGAATGAAGGCAATTTGGGCTGAACGGAGGAAGAACAGAGAGAAATGATTTGAAGTTGTATCGTGATCCCTAGTGGTCCTAACAAAAAAAAAAAGCATAGCATAGAACCCACACAGTAGCAATGAGAAAGAAAGAAACGGGTGTCCTAGTTTGGTGGTCACATCCTCAGAATGGCACATGTTGAAATCCAAACACCAGACCCAATACGGATGCCATAAAGAAGTACTGAATTACGCGAAACAATTGAACTTAACAGAACAAGTCTTAATCGAAAAATTACCGAAATACAAACAAAGTCCACAACTTTGCATGCACCTAAGAAAGCAGTCAGGGTTTGTTCAGAAGAAGTATACAAAAAGCGTTCGGAGAACTTCAAAGAATACCATCGAAAACTAAAGGCTTCCAAGCTGACTAAAGTAGCCCATTGTGACAAAACAAGTAAAAATATCTGGTGTGAAACACTCACACAACTTTCTCTTGCCAATACAAATAATTATCAATAATGCTAACATTAGTAATAAAACATTAGAAATAAACAAAAAACTAATCTCAATAAACATAACCTAATTTTAATCATGAGTGAAAGACGCAGAATGAAAATCAACCCCAGTTTGGCTTAAACCACTCTTTCACGCTAAACTAGGGTCTGTAGAGAAAAATGTTATAAATAAAAATTGTGGATCTTTTAATTTCCTATAAATTTGAATAAATACATTTTTGTCGTTAAATGCATACTAAGGCCGAAATTGAAAAAAAATCGTTTTTCACACGTTTTCGTGAGAAAAAAACAGAAAATCGCTAATTACCGCTAAACTAAGCGTTATACAAAAAAATGTTTTTTTAATTAAAGTTCTAGAGTTTTAAATTCTCTACAATTTTTATTATATAAATGTTTGCGCTAAAATGCATACTGAATCCGCTATCTTAAAAAAACAATTGTTTTATGTAAAAACAGCCTCACCAAGAATTTCAGCAAACATGGCACCTACCCTATTTTGTAGAACACAAAAAGTTTACTAAATTAGACGATTTTTAAAAAAATCGTAGGACAAGTTTTTGAGAAAATCGCAAAAAAATGAAAAATGACACAAATAAACTACTCTTTCCGGTCGATCGATTTTGATGAAAATGTTCGTGTCGGGTCCGGTAGTTGTATGTAACTTAAGTTTTAAGTTTCAAGTTCGTACGATGTTCCGTTCTTGAGATATTTTGTTCACACGCAGACCAATCGCTAAAAACATGTTTTTTGGGTTCAGGGGGTCTGAAAACGTATAGATTTGGTGAAAACTCGATTTCTAAAAATCGACATGAAAACAATACTTTCCTTCTTATGCATTCATATAGGCAAGAGAAAGTAAAAAGCATTGCACTATAAAAAAAATGACATCTAATATTTTCATATTTATATTTTTTGACATAAACATGCAAAGAAGGAATTAAAGACGATCTTCCAATGAAACCTTAACTGATAACCGATGGACGTGCATAAATAAATATGGAACAAGAGTAAAGAAGCAACGGTAGGCAGACTGCGCTTACGAGTTGTTGAGTAGTTTATTATTGGAGGAGAATCGATTTGTGTCGGCTCCCTGATACCTGCTCCGCTCATTCAAACCGACCTTGAACTAATACGTACAACCGTTCACTGTTTACATTCATTTAACTACATGCTTATCGCTTACAAATAGAAACGTCCAGAGTAATTTTATACTTACCTATTTTTAATTGTTAAACATAAATATTAAGATAGGGTACAGTTTTCAATCTGTTATCTAATAAAGCATCATTCTCTCGTAATAGATATTGTTCTTACCCACCGGGGGTTGGTCTAGAGGTAAAATCGTTGCCAAAATCAGCTGTTTAACAGCTGATATTCGGAGACGAAGGTTCCTGGTTCAAATCCTAGTGAAGGTAGTAACTTTTATACGGATTTGAATGCTAGGCAGTGGTTACCGGTGTACTTTGATGGTTGGGGTTTAATTAACCATACTCTCTCACTCTGTACAAGACTACACCTCATTTACACGTCATACACATCATCCTCATCTCATTGCGTGAAGGGGTTGCTTATTGTTCTCAATTGAACAGATTGCAACGTACACAAATTAGGAATTTTAAAAAATATTGTTATAATAAGCGGCGGAAAATGAAATCAGCTGTTCATAAACAGCTGACCGATTAAATATAAAAAAGAAGCATTTGATTGTTGGGACGAGGCGGCCGCGATTTGAATGGCTGACGTGTTAGTGGCCTAAATTGTACAGGATTCTTCGTTACGGTAAATTTTGTTATTTTGTCATCAGACATTGTAATTGTATTTATTATTTAATTTGGTAACGGATGTTGTTTTATTTATTTTATTGTTAATAAATTACGTGAATTGCGATGTTTTAAATCTTTAATAACTTATTTTCATGAACTCATTATTTCCATTGTTGTCATTTTGATTGGTTAGGTTTTTTCTTTGAACCTACCTAAAAATAGCAAATTTAACATTGGCGGGATACAACGTACAGTCTCCCGTTAAGAAGAGAAGCGGTTGAGGAGTTATCTCCTCTCATCGTAACAGAGAGAGTCGCTGTGGTGAATGAAGTGAAGGTGTAATCTGCAGGTGGAGGGCGGGTGGGCATCACAACCGGATAACCATACTTTTTTACTGAGTGAGTAAGGCGATTGTAAACCACATCACTCCTCGTTTTTACTTTCTCTTGCCTATATGAATAGGCCTATATAGGAAGGAAAGTAAGCTATTGTTTTCATGTCGATTTTTAGAAATCGAGTTTTCACCGGATCTACACGTTTTCAGACCTCCTGAACCCAAAAAACATGTTTTGGTCTGTGTGTGTGTGTATGTGTGTGTGTGTGTGTGTGTGTGTGTGTGTGTGTGTGTGTGTGTGTGTGTGTGTGTGTGTGTGTGTGTGTGTGTGTGTGTGTGTGTGTGCGTGTGTGAACAAAATATCTCAAGAACGGAACATCGTACGAACTTCAAACTTGAAACTTAAGTTACATACCACTACCGGACCCAACACGAACATTGTCATCAAAATCGGTCAACCGTAAGTGGTAGTTTATTCGTGTAATTTTTCACTTTTTTGCGATTTTCTCAAAAACTGGTCCTACGATTTTTTTTTAAATCACCTGATTTACTTCATTTATTATGCTCTACAAGATACGGTAGTCGCCATGTTTCCTGAAATTCTCGGTGAGGCTGTTTTCACGAAAAGAAATAGTTTTTTTAAGATTACGGCTTTAATATAAATTTTAGCGCAAAAACTTGTATAATAAAAGTTGTAGAGAATTTAAAAACCTACAACCTTTGTTTCAAACAATGTTTTGTATAACGTTTAGTTTAGCAGTAATTTGCGATTTTCTGTTTTTTTCTCACGAAAACGTGTGAAATTTAAAATTTCGGCCTTAGTATGCATTTTACGACAAAAGTGTGTAAAGATAATTTTATAGGAAATAAAAAGATCTACAACTTTTATATCGAGAATATTTCTCTACAGAGCCTAGTTTAGTATGAAAGAGTGATTTTCCGTATTTTTAACCCAAACTGAGGTTGATTTTCATTCTGCGTCTTTCACTCATGATTAAAATTAGGTTATGTTTATTGAGGTCAGTTTTTGTTTATTTCTAATGTTACATAATATTGTTAATTATTTGCATTGGCAAGAGAAAGTTGTGTGAGTGTTTCACACCAGATTTTTTTTCTTAGTAAAGCCTCTAGAGGTTCAAATCAGCCTTCGCCTGATCACCTAGACAACATACTTAAAGTCCAGCCTCTCTTATTGCTTCAGTCGCAGCTCCCTCCCTCCCTCCGTGTAGTTGTTGTGGAATGCAGTGCGCATGCGTTGTTATAGTAGAGGGAGATGGAATGAGTGTTAGTAGTGTTTCACAGCTCATGGCATTTCTATTGGTAGCGTCTACTAACTAGACTAAAAACATATTCTTATCATCCGGTGCATTAATTTAACAAAAAATACCTACCTGGTAATTAACTTGGTCGGATTTATAATATTTAACTTACCTATTTATATCAATATATGTAAATAAATTAATGTAATAAATACAAACAAATATGTTAAATAGGGAAAGTTTGAAAACGAATATTTTGTATCAGAGTAATAGAAGAATCGTTCTCCCAGCATGCGTCACTCATTCATTATAGGCTGCCTCACCTGTGCCTTTCACCCCGCAACTACACGGAGCTTGGAACCGCATAATAGTTTGCTTCTAATGTAAACAAATAATGACGTCACTGAGCATGCGAATTATATAAAAATGATTACACGCTGATTAAAAAGTAACAATAAATACTTTTAAAAGTATTTTTATAAATGAAATATAATGTAATAATGTAATATAATATAATATATATAAATATATATATATATATATATATATATATATATATATATATATATATATAATGTAATATAATGTAATGTTTAATTATAAATAATTAAATATAATATATCATAAATATAATGACTGATGTTTTTAGTACTTTAAGTAGTTATAATTTAAAAAATAGTTAACTTAATAGAATTACGACATCCATAAAGTGGTGGAGTGTAGCGTGCACCCTTAAGTAGATGGCTTTGGTTTGTTGACAGACACTAGGAGGAGGAGGAGCAAACTAACAAAGGCCCAACTGTAGAAGGTATCCAGATAGGTTTTTAAGATGACTTAGTTCATATAGATGTCCTTTCTATTGTAAAAACGGATTCTTGTTATTTCATACAATGATTAAAAAAACCCCACAAACTATACAATGCCTATAATTAAAGTTTTGTCTCCAGTATATAGACATAAGATATATTTGTGAGGCGGTCCAGGAAATCATGCCACATGTCGCGCGGCATTTTTTCACAATACGGCGCAAAACAGTTGTTTCGGTCATAAATATCAGTTTCTTAATTTTGACGCAATCTGTTACCGTAAGGTTTAACCTATTAACTAAACTAACACTTCTGGTGGTAATAAAAAGAATTTTTTTAAAATTTTTAATATGTGTACGTTGCAATCTGTTCAATTGAGAACAATAAGCAACCCCATCACCCAATGAAATGAGGATGATGTGTATGACGTGTAAATGATGTGTACTATTGTACAGACTCAGGCCGACCATTCCTCAGAGAGTATGGTTAATTGAACCCCAACCATAAAACTACACCCACAACCACTGTCTACCATTCAAATCCGTATAAAATTAACTACCTTTACTAGGATTTGAACCAGGAACCTTCGTCTCCGAAAAAAAAGAATTAACAGAGAAAAAAATAAATGCGATTTATAAAAGCGTTGCACATATCTGTAAATGGTTAATTATGAAATAATAGAAGTTTTAGGTAGGTAATATAACTGACCCGGGTAATCCACTGCTCTCCATTTTGTTGGCCAGCTCGACATCTTTTGAGTAGACGTCGAACTGCCACTGGCGTTGCCCTAACACGCCAGCCAACACTGCACCCGTGTGGATGCCCACTCTCATGTCCACCGGCGAATTCGTCGTCTGTTGAACGTATCTGAAACAAAACACAACAAATACTTAATTCCAATACAAACCTTCACTTACACTTTCTTACGAATGATTGATAACAAAGCACTCTAACATTATTCATCTGGAAATCATCACATTTATTCTAGTATAAAAATAATTAAAAAATTTTCAAAATAAATGTTATTGAAATTATTAAAATTATTAAACTATTAAAAATAAATGTTATTTATTATTCTAAATTTAAATCTAATATTTATTGGTCTCAAATCTGGCTATGCAGACTCTCCCAAACAATCGAATAAGAGGTGTAAAACGTCGATGGAGCCGTGACCTCATCTATTAACGTAGTACTGTAATTGACTATCCATTGCAGTGGTTTTTCTAATTGCTACACTTAATGCTATTCACGTCGGAGTTCTGTCACTGGACTTTGTCTCCACTCACGTTTGTGTACCATGTTAATTTTTCCCAAATTTTGTGATATCACATTCACTGATTGTTTCCAACGGATTGTGAATTTCCTAAAAAAAAATATCTAATATTTATGTCAAATAAATTAAATATATTTAAACAATTTTTACAACAATTGAAAGTTTAAAAAAATTAAAAAAGAATGAAAAATTGTTGGTCGGTAGTTGGTTACCGGTGAGTGCAGTTGAGTTTTTTATTTGTTCTTAATAAATAATAAGTTTAAAATATCACGCTACAAGTTTCAAGTTTGGTTTAAGGTAATTGATTTAATTTACATAATGTAATTATTATATTCGTAAGAAGGCTAAGTTCAACCATTAAATGTTTATAAGTAATTGTGTAATTAAATAATTAATTATTATACGAGGTATGATAAAATATTACGGCGAATAATTTTATATAACGAACAAAGAAATAAGCGTTCATAAAATTTGAATTTATCTCGTTCAAAGTACTTTCCTTGGCTAGCAAAGTACTTGTCTCAACGTTAATTCCATGACTGTAAGCATTTCTGGAAGGGCCTTCACCTCTTCTGTCGTGGCCCTCTCAATGTCGGCAATGGATTCAAAACGTTTTCCTTTCAGCATGTCTCTTTCACACGTTTTCAAACGAAAACGTGTGAAAGATACATGAAAGATCTTAAAAAAATCGATTTTTTTAAGATTTCAGCCATGTATGCATTTGACGACAAAAGTGTATAGAATCAAATTTATAGGAAATTAAAAGACCTACAACTTTTATTTAAAAAATTTATCTCTACAGAACCTAGTTTAGCGTGAATGAGTGATTTTCCGTACTTTTAAGCTAAACTGAGGTCGATTTTCATTTTGCGTCTTTCACTCATGATGAAAATTAGGTTATGTTTATTAATTAAGGTTAGTTTTTTATTTATTTCTTATGTTTTATTACTAGTGTTAGGTTTGTTGTTAATTATTTGCATTGGCAAGAGAAAGTTGTGCGAGTGTTTCACACCGGATTTTTTTTTATTAAAAGTATTTTTCAAAATCTTACTCGTACATAGCCACGAAAGGTGTAAGTTACAGAGTTTGTTTATTTTAAAGTAATAAACTTAATTAATAAAATTTTTAAATTTCTAAAATGTGTACGTTGCAATCTGTTCAATTTAGAACAATAAGCAACCCCATGACCCAATCAGATGAGGATGATGTGTATGACATGTAAATGAGGTGTAGTCTTCTACAGACTCAGGTCGACCATTCTTGAGAGAATATCGTTAATTGAAACCCAACAATCAAAGTACACCGGTAACCACTGTCTAGTATTCAAATCCGTATAAAAGTAACCACCTTTACTAGGATTTCAACCAGGAACCTTCGTCTCCGAAAATCAGCTGTTAAACAGCTGATTTTGGCGACGACTTTACCTCTAGACCAACCCGGTGGGTAAATTGTTTATTTTAAACTGTTGTTGTTTAGGTCATCAGCCGAAAGGCTGGTTTGAACCTGTAGAGGTTTTACTAAGTAAATCGAGGAGTGAGGTGGTTTACAATTGCCTTCCTCACTGAGTGGAAAAGTACACTTATCAGCATGCCAGGCCCTCTGAAAAGCATATATTTTCCACTCTGCAAATGACACTTTCACTTCATTCACCACAGGGTCTGGCTGTATAGTGAAATTCATTACTTTCAGAGGAGATAACTCTGACTAGTGTCTTTTACAACTCTATCTCTTCTGTTCTTAAATGATTCAGTCATTTAATTGGCTGACCATGTGATAAGAAACAGAACTATTTATTTTAGCCCTGCAACGAACAGATTGAGTGTAAATAATTTGATACTCCACCTGTCTGTTATGGGCAGATTTTAAAGTAATAAACTTAATTAATAATTTTGTTTTTAATTCCTAATATGTGTACGTTGCAATCTGTTCAATTGAGAAAAATAAGCAACTCCATCACCCAATGAGATAAGGATAATATGTATGACGTGTAAAATGAGGTATAGTCTTGTACAGACCCAGGTCGACCATTCCTGAGAGAATTTGGTTAATTGAACCCTAACCATCAAACTACACCCACAACCACTGTCTAGCACTGAAATCCGTATAAAAGGAACTACCTTTACTAGGATTTGAACCAGGAACTTTCGTCTCCGAAAATCAGCTGTTAAATAGCTGATTTTGGCGACGACTTTACCTCTAGACCAATCCGGTGGGTAAATTGTTTATTTTAAACTAATAAACTTAATTAATGATAAACATTATTTGCTTATATTTGTGTGAAAGAATAATATAAATAAATGTATGAAACAATAGGATATAAGTTGTTCAACGTAGAGTAAAGGAACATGATTAGAATAAATAGAGAAGCGGAACGCGAGCGACGGTAAACTGAATTATTGTATAATGTAATCGAGTGTAGCAAGTAAAATGTAAGGGTAGGATAGGGGTAGGTTTATGTTAATGTTTACATAAGTATAATCAGTTTGTGGATGGCAAAACAACTGGGTCAATTACACCAGATACAAATACAAATACATTATTGTTATTAGTATGCCAATATGTGTGTGTGTGTCGGTCAATATAATCGTACATACATTACATACACATCGTGTCAACGGAAGGGCACTCATTGTGTTGTTTACGATGCGGAGTGAAATTAGTAGAGAACTTAACTACAATTACGGTTCGTTTTCATTTCATTATCAGTCTGTAGTAGTTATTGTTATTCACTCAGATTAAATGGTAAGTTAAACCTACCTAGCCTATTAGGTAGCTAAATTATTGTCAACGTAAACGTTTTCACTGGATTCACTTTTGGGCTGAACTATCATTATGCTCATTATAATCTCGGTGAATCGCTGTAAATACATCCATTTAATTAAAATATCATTTTATTAACGGTATTCTTGCCCATATATGTGGGTATTAAATGTCCATAAGTCATATATGGGCGGAACGAAAGCAACTTGGGCTGAAGTTACGTCAATTATTCTGGCTCTTAGGCAGTTGGTTTCAACTCTCCCTTGAAAATAAAGTACTCGTATACAAAGTAATACTTAAACCAATTTGGACGTATGGGTTAGAGCTATGAGGTACAGCTAGTTCATCAAAATAATATAGAAATACTGCAGCGCTTTCAATCACAGTGCCTGAGACTAATCACTGCAGCCCCATGGTACTACGTAACAAATGAAATACTACACAATGACCTAAACCTGCCCGTCAAAAAAGGAGAAATTAAACAACATTTACAAAAACTAGAAGACCATCAGAATCCATTAGCGATTAGCCTCCTTGACAACAGCGAAGATACTCACAGACTGAGACGCTTTAAACCATTGGACTTACCTCTACGATTTTGTTAGTCATTTAAAATTTCTTTTTATCTTTTCTACTTCAACTCCTAATCATCGGCATCTCATAATTGGCGTCGTTTTCATCTCTACCATCGTCATTGTCATCTCCAACTTCAACACTTTGTGTTTCGGGATGTTGATTCACGGTTCATCAAGTTTTGATTTTGTATAGATATATTTTTTGTTTCTTCACAGTTTGGTCTTTTTCAAACACACTACTGAGTGTCGTTTGTGTTTTAATTCTAAGGACATTACTCAGATTTTCGCATATTTCCTTAAAGTTATTGCATTTATTAACTGATTACAAAAGAAATAAAATACTGTTTAAAACAAATGTCCATAACGGGCAGGTGGAGTGTTAAATCAATTGCACTCGATCTGTGGTTGCAGGGCTACAAAAAAGTTCTGTTTCTTATCGTATAGTCAGCCACTTATATGACTGAACTATTTAAGAACAGAAGAGGTAGAGGTGTAATCACCTAATTACTAATCAGAGTTATCTTTTTTTTACGTTTTGAGCTAACCTGACTAATTTATTTATTTATATTTATAATATACAATACAATACATTAACATAAATACTAATTTCCGCGTAGGACGAGCCTGTGCGCGGGAATCAGTTCTACATTATGTACAAATTAGTGATAATTACTAAATAACATTATTTTTCTTTTTTCCTCTCCTCAATAATTCCTACATTACACAGCTTACTGAAACTATTATTAAATTAATAATTCTAAGTAATTAAAGTTTACAATATTATAAAATTTACTTTCAACCAAATAAAATTTACTATAACTAATAAATGTTCCTACTTTATTAAAGAAAAATTATTATATCTCCTCTGAGAGTAATGAATTTCACTACACAGCCAGACCCTGTGGTGAATGAAGTGAAGGTCTCATTTGCAGGGTGGAAAGTGTTTGCTTTTCGGAGGGCCGGACATGCTGATAAGCATACTCTTTCCACTCAGTAAGGAAGAAAATAGTTAACCACCTCACTCCTTGTTTTTACTTAGTAAAACCTCTAGAGGTTCAAACCAGCTTTTCCTAAAAGAACCTAAAAGATTGAACTAAAATCCAGCCTTTCTTAGTTTGCTCCTTATGTAAACAAATAATGACATCAGAGAGCATGCGCATTATATAAAAATGCGTAGCCTACACGCTGATTAAAAAGTAATAACAAATACTTTTAAAAGTATTTAAATACAAAATACTTTTAAAAGTTTTTTATAAATGAAACTGTTAGGTCTACATCATATCATGACTGATGTTTTTAGTACTTTAAGTACTTATAATTTAAAAGATAGTAAACTTAATAGGAATGCTATATACATAAAGTGGTGGACTCTAGCGTGCACCCTGTAGTAAGTGGCTTTGGTTTGTTGACAATAGGAGCAAACTAACAACAGCTGAACTGTAAAAAATTTAATTTCTTTTATTTGTGGTCTACAACAACGGTCCACAAAAAGTAAGCTTTTTGAGCATTTTTGTATGTTTTTGTAAAAGCTTACAGCATTTTTTGCAGACCACAAAAAAATTATAAAAAAATCTTATGTGAAACACTCACACAACTTTCTCTTGCCAATGCAAATAACTAACAATAAACCTAACATTAGAAATAAACAAAAAACTAACCTCAATAAACATAACCTAATTTTAATCATGTGTGAAAGACGCAAAATGAAAATCAACCTCAGTTTGGCTTTAAAATACGGAAAATCGCTCTTTCGCGCTAAAATAGGCTCTGTAGAGAAAATACTTTAAACTAAAGTTATAGATCTTTTAATTTCCTTTAAATTTGATTATATACACTTTTGTCGTTAAATGCATACTAAGGCCGAATTCTTAAAAACATCGATTTTTCACACGTTTTCATGAGAGAAAACAGAAAATTGCTAATTACCGCTAAAGTAAGCGTTATACAAAAAAATGTTTGAAATAAAAGTTGTAGAATTTTAAATTCTCTACAACTTTAATTATGTACATTTTTGCACAATTAGCGGCAATCTAAAAAAAAAATGTTTATGTGAAAACAGCCTCACCAAGAATTTCAGCAAACATGGCGCCTACCCTATCTTGTAGAGCATACAATATTTAGTAAATGAGGCGATTTCAAAAAAATCGTAGGACCAGTTTTTGAGAAAATTACAAAAAAGTGAAAAATTACACGAATAAATACTACTTCCGGTTGACAGATTTTGATGAAAATGTACGTGTCGGGTCCGGTAGTGGTACGTAACTTAAGTTTCAAGTTTCAAGTTGGTACGTTGTTCCGTTCTTGAGATATTTTGTATACACACACACACAGACCAATCGGTAAAAAGCAGTTGTTGTGTGGGTTGAGGGGGTCTGTTTAGGTGTATATTCGGGTGAAGAGTGTATTTGTTAAAATCGACATGAAAACAATACTTTCCTTCCTATATATTCATACAGGTAAGAGAAATTTAAAAAATGCTTGAATTTTGCTCAAAGGAATACCGGCAAACAAGTTTATCTGAAGGTAGAGTATATGAAATATCGATTGAATATGTAGAATGAAAGTTGAATGCATTCGTTGAATGCGCTCGATTTAAAAGGTGAATACGTTTTTAGTAGGTATGCCAAAGTAGGTGGCCCGAGTAGGGAAAACTTGAGTAGGTTTCTTTGATTTCTTTGTAGGTTGGTTTCCGGTAGATAAACATTGAAATTTTACACGTAACGAATCGTTGAGTAGTTATTCACGTTCCGGTGGTTTTTCTCCTAACATTCTTGTTCAAGTATGCCATAAACAAACACCGTTTACATCCACTAGGTCTACATATTTACTCCTTATCATCTCCCTTTATCAAAATGGTTAATATTACTTTCTCTTGCCTATATGAGTATATTTTATATAGGAAGGAAAGTAATGTTTTCATGTCGATTTTTAGAAATCGAGTTGTCAACGGATCTACACGTTTTCAGAGCCCCTGAACCCAGAAAAACATGTTTTTAGCGATTGCTCTCTCCCTCTCTCTGCTCTCTCTCTCTCCCTCTCTCTCTCTCTGTGTGTGTGCGTGTGTGTGTGTGTGTGCGCGCGCGTGTGTGTGTGTGTGTGTGTGTGCGCGCGCGCGCGCGTGTGTGTGTGTGTGTGCGTGCGTGTGTGTGTGTGAACAGAATATCTCAAAAACGGAACATTTTACGAACTTGAAACTTAAGTTACATACCACTACCGGACTCGACACGAACAATTCCATCAAAATCGGTCAACCGGAAGTAGTAGTTTATTCGTGTAACTTTTCACTTTTTCTTCGGGTGAAGAGTGTAATTGTTAAAATCGAAATGAAAACAAACTTTCCTTCCTATACCGGGTGTCCATTAAGTCTGGAAACGGCTGAATTACAGAAAAGTGAGCGTGACTAGGTGGTGACCAGAATGACTTTAATTGCTAGTTGCACCAAAAACCTATTCTAGGTGATATTTGAAATTTTTGTCCGCCATCATGGATCCGCCATATTGGATTTAACTTTCTTAATTTAAATAGAATGATGGTCATATGATACATGATTTCGATCTAAAATTTCAAAATAAATTCAATGGCGAAAACCGGAAATCGATATCTTTTTTCGTTTTTGAGATATTACCATTCAACTATCCAGATCGAGGCAGAACGGCCATTCCTCCCTCCCTCGTCTTTGAGCCTACATAGACAATTTAGGTAACAAGTGAACGACTACACATAAGATTATTGAGAATAATAAGTTTTTTAATGTCACCACTCGTTCATAAATAGGAAATTATTGTCATTAAGAAATACGGAAAAACAATTTAACTGCTGATTTATTGCATTATAAAACTACAGTATTTAATTTGTTACCAGTTAGCCTAACACTTATTGTTATTTTTGTAAATGTTAGTGTTTATAAGGAACTAACTGTAAAAATGAGTTACATAATTGAAAAATAAAATTACCAAATGTTTCTTGACTCAGAGGAGTTGTTCAAAGTGGCCTCCTCCTACTTATTGACAATATGATGTACGTGCGTAAAAACTAGTTACAGCATTACGAATGAATTCGCTTGGGATTCCAGCAGATTCATTTAGAATTCTTTGTTTGAGCTCATGCAGACTGTTAGGTTTCGTTCTGTAAACTTTGTTTTTTAAGTAGGCCTATCCCCAAAAGAAGTAGTCCAATGGACTCAAATCAGGTGATCTCGGAGGCCATTCAATTGCTCCTCTCCTACCAGTTCATCTTTCTGGGAAAATATCGGTCAACAAAATACGAACTTGAAGAGAAAAATGGGCAGGGCTCTATCTTGTTGAAACCAACAGTTGTTAACATCTTGTCTGAAATAATTTCTTACAGCTGGAGTAATATGATTTAAAAGCATGTCTTCCTACAATAGTCTCATACAAGCAACTTCATACAGGAGAGGAGCACCGAAATCTTAAAAAATCGATTTTTGACACGTTTTCGTGAGAAAAAACAGAAAATCGCTAATTACCGCTAAACTAAGCGTTATACAAAAAAATGTTTGTAGGATTTTAAATTCTCTACATTTTTTATTATATAAATTTTTGCGCTATATACGTATTAAAGCCATAATCTTAAAAAAAACACTTTTTTACGTGAAAACGGCCTCACCAAAAATTTCAGCGAACATGGCGCATACCCTATCATGTAGAGAATAAAAAATTGAGTAAACCAGGTGATTTTAAAAAAATCGTAAAACCAGTTTTTGAGAAAATCGCAAAAAAGAGAAAAATTACACGAATAAACTACTACTTCCGGTTGACAGATTTTGATGAAAATGTTCGTGTCGGGTCCGGTAATGGTATGTAACTTAAGTTTTAAGTTTCAAGTTCGTACAATGTTCCGTTCTTGAGATATTCTGTTCACACACACACGCGCACAAACCAATAGGTAAAAAGCAGTTGTTGTGTGGGTGTGAGGGGGTCTGTTTAGGTGTATATTCTGGTGAAGAGTGTATTTGTTGTGATCGACATGAAAACAATACTTCCTTCCTAATTCATACAGGCAAGAGAAAGTAAAAATGAAGGCGTTACAAGTTAACGTAATAAGAAACCTGCAACGAAGAAAACAGATTTTATTTTCAATTGTACTTACATCATACCTTTAATACCTTTCTTGTAGCGGTTGTTAAAAATGTCCACTATTTGTGTCTATAACTACACTTTATACAACGACTTAAAACTGATTGACAAATTTTCAACAATAACTGATTGTGTTGTTTAGGTCATCAGCCTGATTGGCTGCTTTGAATGTGTAGAGGTTTTACTAAGTAAAACGAGGAGTCAGGTGGTTTACCGTTGCCTTGTTCACCAAGTGGAAAAGTATGCTTATCAGCATGCCGGGCCCTCTGAAAAGCACATATTTTTCCACTCTGCAAACGACAACTTCACTTCATTCACCACAGGGTCTGGCTGTATAATGAAATTCATTACTTTCAAAGGAGATAACTCTGATTAGTGTCTAGTTCTGACTAGTTCAGAACTCTGTGTGTGTGTGAACAGAATATCTCAAGAACGGAACATCTTACGAACTTGAGCCTTGAGTTACATACCACTACCGGACTCGACACGAACTTTTTCATCAAAATCTGTCAACCAGAAGTAGTAGTTTATTCGTGTAATTTTTCAATTTTTTGCGATTTCCTCATAAACTGGTCCTACGATTTTTTTAAAAATTGCGTAGTTTACTAAATGTTTCATGCTCTACAAGATAGGGTAGGCACCATGTTTGTCGTAATTCTTGGTGAGGCTGTTTTCACGTAAAAAATTTGTTTTTTTAAGATTACGGCTTTAATAATATAATAATAATAATAATAATGAAGCGTAATTGGCTATTGGTAATTATTTGGCTGGAGGAGGACGCCTCAATTTAGTCCAACATTACTTCCCCCAACGTCAGGGAGTGTGTAATCAATCCCAGAATATCAGGGGAAGAGATACAAAAGAGGAAACGTACTGGGTATAGTTGTTGCAATACAATAAAAAAAATAATAAAATGAAATTAACAAAATTTAATGAAAATAGATTCTTATTAAACAAATTAACTACCAAACAGCAATTATATGGTATATAATTATTATAGCATTTTAAGAATGACTCTATAAAAAAAAACAATATAGTTTTTTGTAAATCAGAATTAATATGATCAAAAATATTTTACAGCAAATTTGAATTTAATGTTAATTTGGATCCAAAAATAAAAAAATTTAAAAAAATATGCTTAGAACAATTTTTTACAATCGAATATGCAGACATTATAAGAATAGATATAGTCTGCTATCAAATAACAATAGTAATCATAATAAAATACGTTTTTATTTAATTATTTGTTTTTATTAATATTATAAGTTCAAATCCAAAAAGTGTTTTGTTTTATTAATAAAATTTATAAGCTTTAAATATATTAAAAAACATAGAGTTCATTCAAAATAACAAAACAACAATATATATTTATCTTTTAGAAAAAAACATATTAAAAAAAACTGGTGAAAATCATGTGCTGGTCCACGGTTCAGTGAAAATAAAAAAAATCAGAAAAAGTTTGCCCAAACATGCAGCCCAATGCTTAGTAGTGAGAACAAACGTAGAACATTGGTAAATTGATGGTTGATTGAAAAAATTAAAAAAAATTTACATACCAGATGAGATCAGCATAACAAAATAATAGATACTTAACGTAGTTTGATTTTCAGTCAAGGTTCGAGTAGAATATATATATAAATACATGGTAGAATTTAAAAAAAAAAAACATTTTTCAACACTCGTACACCCTTTTTATGTCGCTGGTGAAAATTGAAAATACGTGTCTGGGCACAGATTAAAGCAGAACAAAACAAGTTGAAAATAGCCTTTTAAACGTAGAGAACATTATTTTAAAAAAAAATAAAAAAAACTGCCAAACATATCCGCAACACTTTACACCGCTGCATTTTAGAAAAATGCATCCAAAAAAACAAATCACGACATTTTAAAAACACTTAAAAATTTTATTTTATTTTCGGCCGACTAATCCAACATATCATCTTAACGGTCAGTCTAACACAGAGAAGGAAAAGGTACGTTTAACTTGAAACAGCTGATTTTCGAGAGATAACAAAAGCAGGTAGATAAGAGACAATTACCACTACTAAGTCGCCACACGTAATACCAAAAACAGCCGAGAGATGGAACAGGCGTACAGTCAAGCAAATAACGACATAAACCACGGTACGAAATTCAAAATAAGCAATGTAACAAGTCACAGAGGTTACAAGTGAACATGAGTTTTTCTCGCTGCCTCGGATAAAAAATAAGAAAGTCATATGCGTAAATGCTTGTTTATTTTGCTTTTAAATTTGTTTGCCGCTCTGATAGCGCATTATTTAGCTACACGACGGTTTTAATTTAAAGCTGAAATTTTACAAGCGATTAATTAATGGAAGTGAAGCACTAACTTAATTTTCTATAGATACTGTATTTCAGCTTCATTTAATGAACATTCCAGTCTCTTCAACTAATCTAATCTAATCTAATCTAATCTGTTCAGTTATAATCTGATTAGTTTCTCTTTGCCACAATAAAAGTATCCTGACAATGTACTGTTGTCGCTAAAAGTTTATTAATAACAATAATTTATTTGCCAAAATATTAAAATTTTATATTATAAATCTGAGTGATAGAGTGATTTTCCGTATTTTTAAACCAAATTGAAATTGATTTTCATTTTGCTTCTTTCAATCATGATAAAACTAGGTTCTCTTAATTGAGGTTAGTTTTTTGTTTATTACTTTCTCTTGCGGTCTTGGGTTCGAATCCCATTTAGGCACGGCATATTTTCATACGTTACAAAAAAATCATTTCATCCTTCACCGTCTGCATTAGCAGTAATTGCAGAACAGTCTGACGTTAAACCAAAAAAAAAAAAAAAAAAAAAAAAAAAAATCTTGCCTATATGAATATAATAAGAAGGTAAGTATTGTTTTCATGTAGATTTTTCGAAATCGAGTTTTCACCGGATCTATACGTTTTCAGACCCCCTGAACCCAAAAAACATGTTTTTAGCTATTGGTCTATGTGTGTGTCTGTGTGTGTGTCTGTGTGTGTGTCTGTGTGTGTGTGAACAGAATATCTCAAGAACGGAACATCGTACGAACTTGAATTTTGAAACTTAAATTACATACCACTACCGGACCCCACACGAACATTTTCATCAAATTCGGTCAACCGGAAGTAGTAGTTTATTCGTGTAATTTTTCACTTTTTTGCGATTTTCTCAAAAACTGGTCCTACGATTTTTTTTTAAATCACCTGATTTACTTCATTTATTATGCTCTACAAGATACGGTAGTCGCCATGTTTCCTGAAATTCTCGGTGAGGCTGTTTTCACGAAAAGAAATAGTTTTTTTAAGATTACGGCTTTAATATAAATTTTAGCGCAAAAACTTGTATAATAAAAGTTGTAGAGAATTTAAAAACCTACAACTTTTATTCCTAACATTTTTTTGTATAACGCTTAGTTTAGCAGTAATTAGCGATTTCCTGTTTTTTTCTCACGAAAACGTGTGAAAAATCTATTTTTTTAAAGATTTCGGCCTTAGTGTGCATTTTAAGACAAAAGTGTATAGAATTAATTTTATAGAAAATAAAAAGATCTACAACTTTTATTTAAAGCATTTTTCTCTACAGAGCCTAGTTTAGTGTGAAAGAATGATTTTCCGTATTTTTAAGGCGAACTGAGTTCGATTTTCATTTTGCGTCTTTCAGTCATGATTAAAATAAGGTTATGTTTATTGAGGTTAGTTTTTTGTTTATTTCTAATGTTTTATTACTAATGTTAGGTTATATTGTTAATTATTTGCATTGGCAAGAGAAAGTTGTGTGAGTGTTTCGCACCAGATTTTTTTTTTAAAGTTTTATTACTAATGTTAGGTTTATTGTTATTTATTTGCATGGGCAAGAGAAAGTTACGTGAGTGTTTTACAACAGATTTTTTTTGCTTATAAAAACTATAAAATGTTTAAAATTTCTTGCTATAATAACAGAAACTCTAGTAAATTATTTGATAGAAAAAGTAGTGGGCAAGTTATGAGTAGTGAAGTATAAAAATTAAAACCCCTTCAGTACTGATTTTTTTTTAGGCATGTTGTCAATCTTTTATATATAAATTTTAAATTCTCAAATTTCCCACAGGTCAGTCAGTGTATCACTTAAAATAGATGTAAAAATGTTAATAATTGTGAAAAAAATATAAAAACCGATACAGTTTTTTTGCAGCAGGTACTTATTTATGCTAAAGTCATGGACATTATGACCACCAGGTCCGAAGGGGTCAATTTCTTTTGCAACCTATTTCATTGTGTTCTATAGATAGATAGATAGAATCAAATATTATAAAAATTCTGTTTTAAGTTTTATAATTATTAACCCACCGGGTTGGTCTAGAGGTAAAGTCGTCACCCAAATCAGCTGTTTAACACCTGATATTCGGAGACGAAGGTTCCTGGTTCAAATCCTAGTAAAGGTGGTTACTTTTATACGGATTTGAATACTAGACAGTGGTTGTTGGTGTAGTTTGATGGTTGGGGTTCAATTAACCATACTCAGTGAGTGTTTGTGTGTGTAGAAGACTACACAGTCTCATTTACACGTCATACACATCATCCTCATCTCATTGGGTGATGGGGTTGCTTATTGTTCTAAATTGAACAGATTGCAACCTACACTAATTAGGAATAAAAAAAATAAAGATTCTGTTTTAAGTTTTATAACAGGTTGAACGGAAATTCCGTTGGCATAGTGATGCATGAATGAAATATTTTCCAATGTAATTTATCAATGTGCTGGTAGGTCCAATACGTAGAAGAGAAAATCATTAATAAATTCGACATGAATATGATGGAGTGGTTTTCTAGTTGAATTTTAGGAGGCGTTATTGCGGTGGCGGCGGGGGCGGCGGCTTCACTGATTTATTTATGACAAATCACGATTCGGTGTATTTATACTGGTAGCCATGACATTGCCTCTGCCCGGTTCAGTTGTCGTTTGGTAAAATTGTGCCATTCTATGAATGATGATTGACAAACGACCTGTTCTGTCGGGAGGCGACTCTCTCTCCCCCTCCCCCTACCCCTTTCTCTTTCTCTCTCTCTCTTTCTCTAACGGATCTTAGCGATAAGTGTTACAGTATGTACAATTTGTAATTATAATTTATAATAATATTATATAATAAATATTATATAATAATAATCTGCCCATAAGAGACGACAGGTGGAGTGTCAAATTATTTACACTCAATTCGTTCGTTGCAGGGCTAAAATAAATAGTTCTGTTTCTTATCACATGATAAGCCAATTAAATGACTGAATCATTTAAGAACAGAAGAGGTAGAGGTGTACTGTGACACTAACCAGAGTTATCTCCTCTCAAAGTAATAAATTTCATTATACAGGTAGACCCTGTGGTGAATGAAGTGAAAGTGTCGTTTACAGAGTGGAAAATATGTGCTTTTCAGAGGGCCCGGCATGCTGATAAGCGTACTTTCCCACTCAGTGAGTTGTGGCACGGGTAAACCAGCTGACTCCTCGTTTTGCTTAGTAAAACCTCTACAGGTTCAAACCAGCCTTTCGGCTGTTGACATAAACAACAACAATAACAATAATATTTAATATAATACATATAATATAATAATTAATGATATTAATTATTAAGGCAAAGCGTGTGCTCAGGAAAGGACAGTGATGAAATATTGTAATAATAAGTTATTATTTACCTTACGAATTAATTAACAGATTGTTGTTGTTTAGGTGATCAGCCTGTAGGCTGGTTTGAACCTGTAGAGGTTTTACCAAGTAAAACGAGGAGTGAGGTGGTTTACCATTGCCACAACTC
This sequence comes from Catonia carolina, assembly GCA_035578175.1. Taxonomy (NCBI): domain Eukaryota; kingdom Metazoa; phylum Arthropoda; class Insecta; order Hemiptera; family Achilidae; genus Catonia; species Catonia carolina. The sequence goes on along the minus strand of JAQMRL010000002.1, from coordinate 1,104,652 downwards.
ACTCAATGGAAAAGTATGCTTATCAGCATGCCGGGCCCTCTGAAAAGCACAAATTTTCCACTCTGCAAATGACACCTTCACTTCATTCACCACAGGGTCCAACTGTATTATGAAATTCATTACTTTCAGAGGAGATAACTCTGATTAGTGTCTTTCACACCTCTACCTCTTCTGTTGTTAAATGATTCACTCTTTAATTGGCTTATCATGTGATAAGAAACAGAACTATTTATTTTAGCCCTGCAACGAACAGATTGAGTGTAAATAATTTGACACTCCACCTGTCTGTTATGGGCAGAATTATAATTAACAGATTACTCATTACAATATTCTTGATTATTCAATATAGACAGACTATAGTCCATGTAATTTCAATGGAAGCTTGCAGTGTACACGTTCCCTCTCCCTCTACTTGCCTCGTCCGTTTATTCCAAGTAGTCAGCATGATGTACTGGTTGTTAGAAAAGTATGCCTCTAAATTGTTACCAGTGTTTAATACTTTCGTATGAATTTAATTATTTTAAAGTAATTTATTGTGTTTAATTGTATAATCCTATTTTAGTATAATTATATAGTGCTGTGAGTACATGAGCAAGCAGTTGCAGTCACTTCCTGGGTTGATGAAAACATTTCACAAATTGTTGCTTCAGGATTACTATGCAGAAGTTCTTTAAAGTAATTATACACACTGTAAATAATGTTTTTGGATTGGCTTTCGCGTTTCTCACGTTTTTCACTCATCGTTGACTGGTACTGCGTACACTTTAATCTCTTGTGCACTGAAGGGAAACTCAAACTGAACTGGTGCATTTATTTGTACTACTATAATATAATCATATACACTTATAAAAGACTAAGTATATTTTTATATTTATGTCTTTAAAATAGAAACAGCCTTACATTTTGTGTTGACAGTTATAAAAGCAAACACTGCAGAGTATAATACAATCTGTAATTAATTAACTAAAAGAATTTAACATTCTGATTTATAAAGTATTTATTTTGACATTAAAGTAATATATCAATAAAAGAAAAAAATTAAAAAAAGATGGTGATTTGTGCCGATTACTAATTTGTTTATAATGAATAGCAGTGTGGGTGTAGTAGGCTACGTTTTGCAGTAGCACACTATCTGCAAACTGCTGCAACCACTTTACATGTGTGCGAGTAAAAATACTTGTTACGGAATCTTCTATTGAAATTACATGGATTACTATAACACATTTTTGTTTGATTATAAAGTAAATTACTTGATTAGTTATTAATTTACTATAAATGAATTCTTCTTCTTGAGGTGTCTTCTCCATTACGGAGGTTGGCTATCATGATGGTCAGTCGCACCTTGTCCACTGCTGCTCTGAAAAGGTCATGCGACAACGACCAGTTAAACGCTACTCTCAGGTTTCTTAACCAGGATATTCGTCTGCGTCCCACCGAGCGTTTCCCTTGAATTATGAGATGCAGAATCTCATATTTAGGCCCCTCATGACGTGTCCAAGGTAAGTCAGTTTTCTTATCTTTATGCTCTGCAGGATTTCCAGCTCTTTCCTCATTCCTCTGAGAACCTCCATATTAGTGACCCTGTCCGTCTACGGTATTCGAAGCATCCTCCGGTAGGTCCACATTTCAAACGCTTGTAGACGGGTCTCACATTCTTTGGTGAGTGTCCACGCCTCTACCCCATACAAGAGGATGGGAAAGACGTAGCACTTCAAGAGGCGGGTCCTGGTTTCGAGGCTCAGGTCGCGGGCCGATAGAAGAGGTCTCATTTTTAGGAATGCTGCCCTGGCCTTTTCAATTGTGATCTTTATTTCTGGCAGGTGGCTTGCACTGCAGTTGACTCGGGTTCCCAGATAGTTTATAGGCTTCCACTTGTTCGATTCTGTCTTGCCCAGCAAAAAGTTGTTTAAAATAAATGAAAAATAATGAATGAATAAATGAAAAATAAATGAATTGGGCAAACCTAAACTAACCGATCCATGGATGAGCCCAACCAAATATGTTTCAATTTTACATCTAAGTATATTCACAGTATAGCGACTCATTTACGGTTTATAAGGCGGTTTTTAAAAACATTGTAGGAACCGTTTTTGATAAAATCGCAAAAAGTGAAAAATCACACAAATAAACTACTACTTCCGGTTGATCGATTTAGATGAAAATATTTATGTCAAGTGCTTTTATGGTTACTAACTTAACTTAATGCCCATCATAGACAGGTGGAGTATCAAATTACTTATACTCAATCTGTGTTCGTTGCAGGGCTAAAATAAATAGTTCTGTTTCTTATCATGTGGTCAGCCAATTAAATGACTGAATCATTTAACAACAGAAGAGGTAGACGTGTAAAAGACACTAATCAGAGTTATTTCCTTTGAAAGTAATGAATTTCATTATACAGTCAAATTCTGTGGTGAATGAAGTGAAGGTGTCATTTGCAGAGTGAAAAATATGTGCTTTTCAGAGGGCACGGCATGCTGATGAGCGTACTTTTCCATTCAGTGAGTTGTGGCAATTGTAAACCAGCTCACTCCTCGTTTTACTTAGTAAAACCTCTACAGGTGATTCAAACCACCCTACTACAGGCTGATCACCTAAACAACAACAACTTCACTTAAGTTTTAACACCGTAAGATATTCCGTTCTTGAGATATTTTGTTCACAAACACATAAAACAATCTCTAAAAACATGTTTTTTTCGGTTCAAAGAGGCTGAGAATGTGTATATCCGGTTTAAACTCGATTTGGAAAAATTGATTTGAAAACAATACTTTCTTTCTCTATATTCATGTAAGGCAAGAGAAAGTAAAAATCTGGTGTGAAACACTCACACAACTTTCTCTTGCCAATGCAAATCATTTAAACAATATAACCTAATATTGGAAATAATACATTAGAAATAAGCAAAAACTAAACTTAAAAAACATAACCTTATTTTAATCATGAGTGAAGGAGGCAAAATGAAAATCGACCTGTTATGCTTAAAAATACGGAAAATCACGCTTTCACGCTAAACTAGGCTCTTTAGAGAAAAATGCTAAAAATAAAAGTTGTAGGTCTTTTAATTTCCTATAAATTTGATTATACACTTTTGTCGTAAAATGCATACTAAGGCCGAAATGTTAAAAAAATCGATTTTTCACACGTTTTCGTGAGAAAAAAACAGAAAATCGCTAATTACCGCTAAACTAAGCGTTATACAAAAATATATTTGAAATAAAAGTTGTAGAACTATAAATTCTCTACAACTTTTATTATATAAATTTTTGCGCATAAATGCAAATTAAAACCGTAATCTTCAAAAAAAAATATTTTTTTTATGTAAAAACAGCCTCACCAAGAATTTCAGCAAACATGACGCCTACCTTTTCTTGTAGAGAATAAAAAATTGAGTAAATCAGGCGATTTTTAAAAAAATCGTGGAACCAGTTTATGAGGAAATCGCAAAAAAAGTGAAAAATTACACAAAAAACTACCACTTCCCGTTGACCGATTTTGATGAAAATGTTCGTGTCGGGTCCGATAGTAGTATGTAACTTAAGTTTTAAGTTCGTACAACGTTCCGTTCTTGAGATATTCTGTTTACACACATACACACAGACACAGACACACACACACAGACCAATCGCTAAAAACATTTTTGTGTGGGTTCAGGGGGTCTGAAAACGTATGGATCCGGTGAAAACTTGATTTCTTAAAATCGACATGAAAACAATACTTTCCGTCCTATATATTCATATAGGCAAGAGAAAGTAAAAATAATAGTAACAGCATGAATGAAATAATAATGTAAATATTTCGACCGTTATGGATTTCAAGTGAAAGTTAAGGTATTGTGATTTTTTGTTCACCCTGTAGTGGTGACTATAGGAATATAATTTTATGGAATAGAATACCGACCGAACTCAACCCTTTCGATTGAAAACGATTCAATCGATATAACGGAAATAGAAGTGGAAAGGGGTAGTGGAGGGGGGAAAAGGAGAGATCGGTTGCTTTCTGAAGTAAGATAAGGGAAGGGGATGAAGGGATAAAGGGAAGAAGAACTTTGATGTGAAAGGCGGAGGAGAATAATAATTAACTTTCAGGCGGTCGCCCATCCTAATAGGCCACCATACAAAAGCACCCCATTCTCAAAAATTTTTTTTTTTTTTTTTTTTTAGCTTTTGTTATCGGGAACTGTACTTTGTTGACAACTACCCAATTTGATCGCTGTATTTTTTTTTGACGTGGATTTGACATGAGTTTGAACAGGGACCCCCAGTAGAGTTTGTTCATGGATGGCTGTCAGCTGGTCACCATACAAAGTCGCTTGCCCAACCGGTGTTACTTAGCAAATTATAGCGAATTTCTACCAGCTGACTGACTGGGCTGGCCCGAAGGCCAAATTAAGAAAAAAAAATCTGGTGTGAAACACACACAACTTTCTCTTGCCAATGCAAATATTTAACAATATAACCTAACATTAGTAATAAAAAATCTGGTGTGAAACACTCACACAACTTTCTCTTGCCAATGCAAATAATTAACAATAAACCTAACATTAGTATTAAAACATTAGAAATGAACAAAAACTAACCTCAAAAACATAACCTTATTTTAATCATGAGTGAATGACGCAAAATGACAATCGAACTCAGTTTGGCTTAAAAATACGGAAAATCACGCTTTCACGCTAAACTAGGCTCTGTAGAGAAAAATGCTCTAAACAAAAGTTGTAGATCTTTTAATTTTCTATAAATTTAATTATATACACTTTTGTCGTAAAATGCATACTAAGATCGAAATGTTAAAAAAATCGATTTTTCTCACGTTTTCGTGAGAAAAAAACAGAAAATCGCAAATTACCGCTAAACTAAGCGTTATACAAAAAATGTTTGAAACAGAAGTTGTAGGTTTTTAAATTCTCTACAACTTTTATTATATAAGTTTTTGCGCTAAAATTTATATTAAAGCCGTAATCTTAAAAAAACAACGTTTTTACGTGAAAACAGCCTCACCGAGAATTTCAGCAAACATGGCGCCTACCCTATCTTGTAGAGAATAAAAAATTGAGTAAATGAGGCGATTTTAAAAAAAATCGTAGGACCAGTTTTTGAGAAAATCGCAAAAAACTGAAAAATTATACGAATAAACTACTACTTCCGGTTGACCGATTTTGATGAAAATGTTCGTGTCGCGTCCGGTAGTGGTATGTAACTTAAGTTTCAAGTTTCAAGTTCGTATGATGTTCCGTTCTTGAGATATTCTGTTCACACACAGACACACACACACACACACACACACACACACACACACACACACAGACACACACACACACACACAGACACACACACAGACCAATCGCTAAAAACATGTTTGTGTGGGTTCAGGGGGTCTGAAAACGTATAGATCCGGTGAAAACTCGATTTCGAAAAATCGACATGAAAACAATACTTTCCTTCCTATATATTCATATAGGCAAGAGAAAGTAAAAATTAGAAATTAACAAAAAACTAACCTCTAAAAATATAACCTTATTTTTATCATGACTGAAAGACGCAAAATGAAAATCAAACTCAGTTAAGCTTAAAAATGCGGAAAATCATTCTTTCACACTAAACTAGGCTTTGTAGAGAAAAATGCTATATATAAAAGTTGTAGATCTTTTTATTTCCTATAAAATTAGTTATATATACTTTTGTCGTAAAATGCACACTAACGCCGAAATCTTAATAAAATAGATTTTTCACACGTTTTTGTAAGAAAAAAACAAAAAATTGCTAATTACTGGTAAATTAAGCGTTATACAAAAAAATCTTTGAAATAAGAGTTGTAGGTTTTTAAATTCTCTACAACTTTTATTATATAAGTTTTGCGCTAAAATTTATAATAAAGCCGTAGTCTTAAAAACACAATTTTTTTACGTGAAAACAGCCTCACCGAATATTTCAGCAAACATGACCCCTACCCTATCTTGTAGAGCATAAAAAATTAAGTAAATGAGGCGATTTTTAAAAAAAATTGTAGAACCAGTTTTTGAGAAAATTGCAAAAAATGGAAAATTATACGAATAAACTACTACTTCCAGTTGACCGATATTAATGAAAATGTTCGTGTTGGATTCGGTAGTGGTATGTAACTTAAGTTTCAAGTTTGAAGTTCGTACGATGATCCGTTCTTGAGATATTTTGTACACACACACACACACACACACACACACAGACCAATCGCTAAAAACATGTTTGTGTGGGTTCAGGGGGTCTGAAAACGTATAGATCCGGTGAAAACTCGATTTCGAAAAATCGACATGAAAACAATACTTTCCTTCCTGTATATTATTCATATAGGCAAGAGAAAGTACTAAAAATAAAAGTACAAAAATTTGGTAATTCGTACTAATTTTATTGTGAATCAGGCCGTTTCTGTCAATGTAGGCCCCGATTGTAAACGAAGTTACTCAAAAGTATATTCAATTTTAAAATAGTAAAAATCTGGTGTAAAACACTCACACAACTTTCTCTTGCCGATGCAAATAATGACCAATAGAATCTAACATTAGTAATAATACATTAGAAATAAACAAAAAACTAACCTCAATAAACATAACCTTATTTTAATCATAAGTGAAACACGCAAAATTAAAATCAACCTCAGCTTGGCTTTAAAATACAGAAAATCACTCTTTCACACTAAACTACTCTCTGTAGAGAAAAATGCTCTAAATAAAAGTTGTAGATCTTTTAATTTTCTATTCATTTTATTATATAGCTACATTTTTGTCGTAAAACGCATACTAAGGCTGAATTCTTTAAAAAAATCGATTTTTCACAAGTTTTCGTGAGAAAAAACCCAGATAATCGCTAATTAGCGCTAAACTAAGCATAATGCAAAAAAAAATGTTTTAAATAAAAGTTGTAGAATTTTAAATTATCTACATTTTTATTATATAAATTTTTGCTGTAAAGTGTATATTAAAGCCGTCATCTTAAAAAAAACAATTTCTTTACGTGAAAACAGCCTCACCGAGAATTTCAGCAAACATGGCGCCTACTCTATCTTGTAGAGCATAAAAATTTAGTAAACCAGGCGATTTTTAAAAAAATTCGTAGGACCCGTTTTTGAGAAAATCGAAAAAAGTGAAAAATTAAGCGAATAAACTACAACTTCCGGTTGACCGATTTTGATGAAAATGTTCGTGTCGGGTCCGGTAGTGGTATGTAACTTAAGTTTCAAGTTTCAAGTTCGTACGATGTTCCGTTCTTGAGATATTTTTTATACTCACACACAGAGCAGTCGCTAAAAACATGTTTTTTGGGTTCAGGGGGTGTGAAAACCTGTAGATCCGGTGAAAACTTGATATCTAAAAATTGACATGAAAACAATACTTTCCTTCCTATATATTCATATAGGCAAGTGAAAGGAAAAATAAATGTACAAAAAAGTGGTAATCCGTACTAATTTTATTGTGAATGATGCCGTTTCTGTCAATGTAGGCCTGAATTGTAAACGTAGTTACTCAAAGTATATTCTATTTCAAGGGAAGACTGTAATTTGTACCCTGCCAATGTTAAATTTTCTATTTTTGGGCACATTTTTCACAGGATAGGTAGGCCTAAACGATGTCTAAGCTTTAGGCTGTAGGCCTAAACTTTATTTACTTATAGACGTCGGGTTTCTCTAGCTATTGACATTTTTACTTTTTCTTGCCTATATGAATATATAGGAAGGAAAGTATTGTTTTCATGTCGATTTGAAGAAATCGAGTTTTCACCGGATCTATACGTTTTCAGACCCCCTGAACCCAAAAAACATGTTGTTAGCGATTGGTCTGTGCGTGTGTGTGCGTGCGTGTGTGTGTGTGTGTGTGTGTGTGTGTGTGTGTGTGTGTGTGTGTGTGTGTGTGTGTATGTGTGTGTGTGTGTGTGTGTCTGTGTGTGAACAGAATATCTCAAGAACGGAACATCGTACAAACTTGAAACTTGAAGCTTAAGTTACATACCACTACCGGACGCGACACGAACATTTTCATCAAAATCGGTCAACCGGAAGTAGTAGTTTATTCGTATAATTTTTCAGTTTTTTGCGATTTTCTCAAAAACTGGTCCTACGATTTTTTTTAAAATCGCCTCATTTACTCAATTTTTTATTCTCTACAAGATAGGGTAGGCGCCATGTTTGCTGAAATTCTCGGTGAGGCTGTTTTCACGTAAAAACGTTGTTTTTTTAAGATTACGGCTTTAATATAAATTTTAGCGCAAAAACTTATATAATAAAAGTTGTAGAAAATTTAAAAACCTAAAACTTCTGTTTCAAATATTTTTTTGTATGACGCTTAGTTTAGCAGTAATTAGCGATTTTCTGATTTTTTCTCACGAAAACGTGTGAAAAATCGATTTTTTTAACATTTCGGTCTTAGTATGCATTTTACGACAAAAGTGTATATAACCAAATTTATAGGAAATTTAATGATCTACAACTTTTATTTAACGTATTTTTCTCTACAGAGCCTAGTTTAGCGTGAAATAGTGATTTTCCGTATTTTAAGCCAGACTGAGGTTGATTTTCATTTTGAGTGTTTCACTCATGATTAAAATAAGGTTATGTTTATTGAGGTTAGTTTTTTGTTTATTTCTAATATTTTATTACTAATGTTAAATTATATTGTAAATTATTTGCATTGACAAGAGAAGTCATAAAAATTACCAGAATACGTGCATATGCAAGATAAATAACTGGTAAAAATTACAGTCGGTAGGTTTAATGGTTTCCGAGAAAAATGTACCTAAATGTTAAAATTTGCAGGAACAGGCGAAAACAAAACTACATCTTTTAACCCTTTCCCGGGCATGGACGTGATATCACGCTGTCTGAAGCGTGTTTTAAACGGGCATGGACGTGATATCACGCATTTTATCATTTTAAATTTGGCGCTGGATATCTCGCTTTACAGGTCTCACATCTACGTAATATAATAATAATACATCGTTTTATTCAGAAAAAGACGGGGAATATTTGGGTTATTTTTTCCCTTTCACAATCCTACGACTGTGACGTTATATTGCAAAGAATCTGACCCTTCTACCTGCTGTAGTTGAGTGCACAGTGTGTCTAGTAACCTTCTATATATAACCTTTTTATTAGTAAATGTAACCGGTGCCTACTTGCAGGTAACTGCAAGGTAGGTTCTAGGTATCTAGAATCTAACAGTTTCTAGATACATTTTGTAAGCTGTGGTTCATTTTGAGAAAATGTTTTCTTCGTAAATTTTATAAGAAATAAATGTGACCTGTAATTAGGCTACCAGCTACCTTATTCCATTGGAACAAAATTTTCTACGAATTAATCTTCTTCTTTACTATCGCTGTCACCGGCGTCTTCACTATCAATCTCTCTAGTATCTACCTAACCGTTTCCTTTTTGTACCAGGTGTCAACAAAACTGTTGAAGAATAGCTTCTTCACGTCTTTAATTTCCTTCTGTTGTGGGAAGAGAACATCACAGTAGGTAGCCGCTCGCTCACGGATTTTGTTAAGAGGTACAGATGGGCATTTTTGTTTAGCTTCAACTTCATAGCATATTATTACATTGTATATTAGATTTCGTTCAACACTGTGAATAGTTCGACCACGTTTTCGAGAAACCAACATTTCTGTAACGAACAGTTAACGTACAAAAGGTTCCGCGATATATCGTATATATGCTCTGGATATAGTATAAGTTGTTATGTTTGTTGAAGTGAAATAAAAGCGGTCACGCATGCGCACTGATGCTTTTCTCCCTCCCTTTACCCCTCGTTGCAAACAAGAGCAAACTCAAGTGACTGAAGTGACTAAGAATGGCGGTTTCTCTCTCTACTCTTTAAGAATAATTTAATGAATTTTTTTTTGTTTCTGAAAATTCGGACTTTGATTTCTTGACGTCTGGTCGAAACCGGAAGTTCAAACCTAATTTAGGGCCACAAACGTAACCATTTGTAGCTATCCATTGAAGTGAGTGTGACGGAAGGATAAAAGAAAAATTATAGATGACAATTTTTTAAATTGCCACCAATAATCCATCTAGAAATAATTCTGAATTAATATTAATAATATAAAAATATTAATTTTGTTTGCCACAACATTTTTATATTTTTCCACGATCGGTTGATTTTCTCTTTCTTTAAATCAGAGTATCAACGTGACAAAAAGAAAATTAAGAAGGAATAAAAAATGTAGAAGAAAAAGAAATTTTGAATCAGTTGATGTCAGTTTCAGTAGAGTGAACATAAAAAAATAGAAAATAAAAATGTTTGCTCCGCGTTCTGAAGCCGTCATTTATTGTCACCTCGTATTTATTTACTTTTCAATTACAATTTTTGTTTTCTTTTTCAAACAATTCAATCCTGTCATTTCATTTTCCTTATTTTTCAATTCTTTTAAAAGAAAATGAAAGAAAGTATTTTAAGTTGTGCGCTTTTGGAACCTTCTTTTACAAAATGAGATAAATGTTTTTATTGAATTTCATTTTCGGTTAAAATAAAGAAATCAATCAGTGAGTAGGATGCTGTTACATCGTAGTAGTTAGCTTTCTTGATTTTAAAGAAAAATTTCAAAGATTCCAAAAAAAAGGTCTTAACTTTTGAAGGGAACATCAAAATTGCGTGATTGCGTTATAGTAAGGAATGTATTGTTTTCATGTCGATTTTTAAAAATCGAGCTTTCACCGGATCTACACGTTTTCAGACCCCCTGAACCCAAAAAACATGTTTTTAGCGATTGGTCTGTGTGTGTGTGTGTGTGTGTGTGTGTCTGTGTGTGATTTCGAAAAATAGACATGAAAACAATACTTTCCTTCCTATATATTCATATAGGTAAGAGAAAGTAAAACTTTTTCATTATTTACATTGGCAACCCACCGGGTTGGTCTAAAGGTTTTTTTCTTTGATTTGACGTCAGACTGTTTTGCAAATTGCTGCTAATGCAGACGGTGGAGGATGAAATGAATTTTTGTAACGTATGAAAAAATGCCATGCCCGAGTGGGATTCGAACCCAAGACCGCGTGATGAGAGGCGAGCACGTTACCAACATCGCCAACGCGGCCGGCGGTCTAGAGGTAAAGTCATCAGCTGTTTAACAGCTGATTTTCGGAGACGAAGATTCCTGGTTCAAATCCTAGTAAAGGTACTGTTTTTCGGATTTGAATACTAGACAGTGGTTACCGGTGTACTTTAATGGTTGGGTTCAATTAACCATAATTTCTCAGCAATAGTCGGCCTGGGTCTTTAGAAGACTACACAGTCTCATTTACACGTCATACACATCATCCTCATCTGATTGGGTCATGGGGTTGATTATTGTTCTCAATTGAACAGATTGCAACGTACACAAATTAGGAATTTAAAAAAAAATTACATTGGCAAAAGAAAATCTGTGTGAGTGTTTTACACGAGACATTTACTACAACAACACTTTCTCACTATATACTAGAGAAACTAATAACTGCAATAATGAGATATGTAAAACAGTAAGTTAACAATTGATAAATAATTTACACTTTTAAGCTGTTGTTGCATTTTTCAATTTGCGTAAAGGGGTGGCGCCAGTGGCGGCAACAGGAAATTAAAACCTGTCAGATTTAAAAACAAAAAACCAACCCCGTCTCCTCACCCCTCTTTTACTCCGCTCCAACGGAACCGTTTATTGGCTTAGTGTTGTAACAGAGAGAGGCGCGCCGTTTACAACATAAAGTGAAATTATTACACGAAATCAGATACGATTTCATTGTCAAATAAATAAAATTAATGGAAATTTTCCATTACATTCATTTTTTTTTTTATTTTATTAATTCTTTTTTCTTTTGTTTTTATCTGATAAAACTAAAATTATTTAATAAGTGAAATTCGTGACACATTCCATTTATTTCTACAGTAAAACCTCGTAAATCCGGCTCTAGTTGATCCGAATATCCAGATAATTCCGATTAGATTTGTAGACTTTTTTTATTTAATGTTCACAAAGATAAAATTTTTTAACTATGATAGCAAGAATGTAACTAATGGGTGTTTCAAAAAGGACGCACTTCGAAGTTTAAGGGTTTATATTTCCTGCATAGGGAATATTTTTTCCCCCCCAAATAACAGTTGGCACTACCGTACTCATTGTTGACCCATTGTGTATTACTGACATGTACTAGTGACTATCCCGGTATTCATTTGTGTCTGTAGTGTCTGTATAAGTTCAAACATGGTTTTTTCAAAGGATGAACGTGTTTTTATTATTGAAAGTTATTGCGCATATAAATCTTACGAACGAGTGAATGACGAGTTCCAGTTAAAATTTCCCGATTCTGAAGTACCTAATAACACCACAATATCGCGTCTGATTAATAAATTTCGTGAGACTGGCAGTGTACAGGATCGGAAAAGCACAGGTCGACCATCACTGTTAACGGAACAAGTTTTGGACGATGTGAAACAACGTTTGACTACCTCACCCGGCAAACCACTTAGAAAGTTATCTTCACAGGCTGGATTATCACTAGCTTCCGCTTTAAGGGCTTCAAAAAAATTAAATCTGCATCCTTACCGCATCGGTGTCGTTCATGAACTGAGAGAAGTTGACCATGGGAAACGTATACGGTATTGTCGTTGAATACGTTCTCTTGTTAATGACAACGGTGTTGAAATATTGGATCGTGTTTATTTCAGTGACGAAGCATGGTTCCACTTGGATGGTTACATCAACAGCCAAAACTGCCGAATATGGAGCGCTCGTAATGCTGACACATTTCATGAACGTCCACTACACGCACGTAAAATTGGTGTTTGGTGTGCGATCTCCCGGCGATCGCCGGGAGATCGCACACCAAACGTTGGGCCTTTATTTTTTGACACATCTGTAGATGGTGTGGTGTACCGCAACTTAATTGAACAATTTATAGCGTTGTTAGAATTACACGATCGAGATTGTTGGTTTCAGCAGGATAACGCAACGTGCCATACTTCTACTGAAACGCTGAATACGTTACGAGAATTTTTTGGCCATCGTGTGATATCAAAAGGATTGTGGCCACCAAGATCCCCAGATCTTACTCCTGCGGAATTTTCTTTGGGAGAATTTAAAGATTAAGGTTTTTAAAAACAATCCTCATACAACTGAAAAATTGAAGGCTAATATTGAAAGTGAGATTACAAACATTAATGAGCAAACACTACGAAAAGTGGCTGTAAATGTTATGAAACGTGTTCGAACTTGCATTACAAATGGAGGAAGTCATTTCGAACATTTATTGTGAAGTTTTAAAGATAATCTGAATGTTATAAAGGTAATTATTTCATATCGTATAATTTGTAATTACTTAATGTAATAAATTAGCGTTCTCAAACTTCGAAGTGCGTCCTTTTTGAAACGCCCGTTATAAGTACGCCAAACATTCGCTTTTTATTTTGATTAAACGAACAGTTCTTCCACACATTGTACAATTTTGAGTGTGTGCTCGTTTACAGGAAAACCAAAACCATTTTTATAATATTCGGCCGGTAATTTAACAGCAAACCCACCGGGTTGGCCTAGAGGTAAAGTCGTCGACAAAATCAGCTGTTTAACAGCTGATTTTCGGAGACGAAGGTTCTTATTTGAAATCGTAGAGAAGATAGTTACTTTTATACGGATTTGAATACTAGACAGTGATTACCGGTGTACTTTGATGTTTGGGGTTTAATTAACCATATTCTCTCAGGAATGGTCGACCTGGGTCTGTAGAAGACTACACAGTCTCATTTAGACGTCATACAAATCATCCTCATCTCATTGGGTCATGGGGTTGCTTATTGTTCTCTATTGAACAGATTGCAACGTACACAAATTAGGAATAAAAAAAACCAGTCTTTACGTGGAATCAAGAAACCAATTGTTTTAAAAAGACGGTTGAAATAAAAAAAAATATTAGATATATTTTTGTTTAGCTTTTATTTTTTATCGGGAACTGTACATTATTGACAACTACCCAACTTGATCGGTGTATTTTTGACATGAATAAGGTATGAGTTTAAACAAGGATCCCCAGTACAGTTTGTTCACGGATGGCTGTCAGCTGGTCCCCATACAAAGTCGCTTGCCCAACCGGTGTTACTTAACAAATAATAGCGACTTAACAACTAGCTGACTGACTGGGCTGGCCTCGAGGCCATATCGTATACTATTTAAAAAAAATATTTTCTGAATGAACTAGTAAGATGGTGTACTTACTTGATAGCTTTCACCATGGACAATCCCATGTGTACACTAAGAACAGCGTGGTCGGGTCTCTCGCGTGGAGCTCCGCTTATGCAATAGTAACAGTCACCAAGGATCTTGATTCTCAGCTGGTTATATCTCTGCCAACAACAACACATCATTACTTAAACATTTTATCATTTTTACTTTCTCTTGCCTATATGAATATAATATAGAAAGGAAAGTATTGTTTTCATGTCGATCACAACAAATACACTCTTCACCTGATCTACACACGTTTTCAGACCCCCTGAAAAAAACATCGTTCTCTAATTACAGGCGGGAGTACTGGAGTAGGAGTAATGAATGACGTCAGCAGTCTTAATTACTGACGTGGCGTTGTCTACACACTGTCTTATTCGCATGTTTAAGTATGTGTTTACAATTTAGTGAGACTAGTCGTTTGGTGTTATTCTATTTGATGATACAGTACAGTACAGTATTTTTAATAAATCATTCTTCATCATTTCGTGTTGAAATTCATCAGAATAATTGTAGATTTCAGTGTTGCTATATTAATAATTGTGTGTTAAATATTCAGTTGTTAAGAATTTTAAAATGCCGTATGATTGTTGTGTGCCTCAATGCAAAAGTAGTTTAAAAACGAAATTTATGATGATCGACCGGTTAAGTATAAACAAAATAAATATTAATGGGAATCCTATCGACATTGTAGAGATTTTTAAATATCTTGGAGAAACAATCACATACAATCTTGATGAGAGAGCAGCATGGAATGAGAGAATTTCTAAACTTTCCAAAGGACAGCAAATTACTAAAAACACTTACAACAAAAAAAGTCTTTCCATTCACACAAAACTTAAACACTACAAAACAGTTCTAAGATCACAAGCAATGTACGGCAGTGAAACCCTCTTCACTATTGATGGAAACGGAATAAAAAAAACAATCAGAAAAATAGAAAGAAGGATTCTTAGAACCTGCATAAACAAGAAACACATAGTTGACAACCAGCACAGACTTTTACCAAGAGAACAAATTTTTAAAGAAATAGAACCAATCACTGATGCAATGCGCAAAAAGAGACTTTCTTTCTTTTCGCATATCCTCAGAACTCCAGAAAACCGATTATTAAGAAAAATTGTAGAAAAATTCATGTGTGCAAAAACAGAAGGAGCTACAATTCCTTGGCTTGAAGAAATAAAAAAAGACAGAACAAAATTAAATCTAACAATTGCTGATGTCAAAGATCGCACACCGGTTTACAAAGAATCAATTAATGACAAAAACAAAATTTTATCAGTAAGAACAATTAAACGAAAAGAACAGGTTTGTTCAGACGAATTGAGAAAAGCAAGATCCGACAGAATGAAAAAGTATTGGCAAGAAAGAAATGAAAAGGAAATAAACTGCCGAAGAAAAAGAACTAACCAAAGAGACTAAAGTAATCCTTTGTGGTCATAAATATAAAAAAAAAAAAAATATTTATACATCTTAATGTTTAAGTTTCCGAAAGAGAAAGATTCTTTTGAGAAATGGAAACGGGTTATACCTAGGACTGATTGGACTCCTAATGCTAATACTCATGTTTGCGTTAAACATTTCGATTCCAGATTTATTGTAACCGAGTACGATTACAAAACTAATTCTGGTGAAACCAGAACAATGAAGTTAGACAGACCGCGACTTAAACAAAAAGCTTATCCCTCGATATTTCCTAATTTGCCTGATCATTTGAGTAAAACTCTTCCAGCTAAAAGAAAATCAAAACAAAGTTTTGAGAAATTAAAAATTTCAAAACAAACACACACAAAAACAGAGACAGAGATAGTAAGTGAGGATTCATTATGTACGTATAGCCTATTACAATGTAATGTAATGGACCTCTGACGTCACCAGTCAGACTTCTCCCCACTCCAGTACTCCCGCCTGTAACTAGAGAACGTCATGGCCCTACCCACTCTATACCTAGCCAATCACTAGCTCTTGTAGCTCTGTTAAATATTTCGTCCGCCATTTCTTTTGGTCTTTCAATAACAATTTATAACCTATAAACATACCAATCAGCTGATTATACCATGCGTTCTGAAAGTCGCTGTGCACCAAGTGACATGACAGGGAATAATTTCATGGCTAGGTTGGTAGCTCTGTGCTGTTCAATTGTTGCCGAACACGTCGAGGCCTGTCAGTCATTGAGTTGAAGTTGTATATGTTTCATTTATTGCAGTTCTGTTGCACGCTTTTTGTTGTTGGACGCGATGGTTCTTTCAGTAGAGGAGCGCATTTTCCTCGTTGAATACGTATTTCGCGAAGGTGACAAGTACAGTGATTTAGTGAAGCGCAAATTTTCTGAAAAGTTTCCAGATTCAATTATTCCTCACCGTAATGCAGTACGAACACTGATAGAAAAATTTCGGGCAACTGGCTCTGTTGAGGACGCTGAACGTAGTGGTAGGCCCCCTAAGCTAGACGAACAAAAGCTGCTGGATATTTCTGATTCTATGGCACAAAGTCCAAAAAAATCAATGCGTAAGTTAGCACAACAGCATAATATCGGACTTGCTACCGCACATAAAGCTGTCAGACAAGAACTTAAACTATTCCCATACAAAGTGAGGTGTGTTCAAGAGCTGAAACCTTCAGATAATGACAAGAGACTAAATTATTGTCATTGGTTTCAACGTTTCATCAACCAAAATTCCGAAGACATCCTTGACGTAACGTTTTATACAGATGAAGCGTGGTTTCACTTGGGAGGGTATATAAGTTCACAAAATACTCGAGTATGGTCGACAACTAACCCTTGCGCTTTACATGAACAGTCCTTACACGAAGCAAAAATTGGAGTCTGGGTTGCTGTGAGTAGAGCACGTATTGTTGGACCAATTTTTTTTGCAAACACAATCAATAGTGAACGTTATTGTTCTGATATTTTAGAGAACTTTACGCATCAAATAACACAAGTGGAAATGAATAATGGTTGGTTCCAACAAGACGGGGCAACAGCACACACATCTAACATCTCAATGGCTTTCCTGCGCAACGTGTTTGGTGAACGAATAATTTCAAAGAATTTGTGGCCTGCAAGATCTCCTGATCTGACTCCCCCCGATTTCTTTTTATGGGGTGCGGCGAAACAAACTGTGTATCGGAACAGACCACACACGATTGACGAACTTAAAGCCGCAATAACGGCATACATTCAAGGAATCACTGTTCTTCAGTTGCGAAAGGTGTTTGCAAACAAAATGAAACGAGTGCAATGCTGTATTGATGCCAATGGAGGTCATTTCGAACACCTTCTATAAACAATGTAATCACGGTTTAACAATGTAATTAAGGTATTGAATAAATTTTTTTCCAAAATGCTTAGTCATTTCTTTATACATATTTTCATAAATCCATAGTCACAATTCCAGTGCACAGCGACTTTCCGAACGCACGGTATTATAAAGTATTGTATGTTAACGCGCTCTATAATCGATGTGTTCAGTACGAAATGCAAGAGGAGAGTGAACTATTGCTGTGGCTGTTATACGCATGCACGCGTAATGTTTGTCAGGTACAATCGGGGACAACGGTGGCAAACATTCTGATTGGTCTAAACGTGTATAACAACAGAACTCATCAACCGTGAAAAGCATATTAGCATATTAGGATTAGGATAGCACTGACAAGACAGTGACCACAATAATGGAAGGTGGAATTTGTTAATAGCGGGGCAGAGACAATGTTTTCAGGAACGCACGAAACTGCAGTCATAAAATACCCCCTCTACTCCTTTCTTTCTCTTTCTTTCTCCTTGTTTGTAACGGTCATTCAGTCCGGTTGTTACATGGGCGTAGCTATACAGAGCTCAGTTGAGCGTGAATCAGTGCTAAAGAGGTTCCATTCTACTAAAGAGTACTAAAGAGGTACCAAAGAGGTAAAGGTACTAAAGAAGTTGATTTTCATTTATTTTCTTTAACTCATGATTAAACATAGGTCATATTGTTCATTATTTACATCGGCTAGAGAAAGTCGTGTGAGTGTTTCACACCAGATTTTTAACAATAAAACAGATTCCGACAGATTGTCGTGCAATTATACAACATTTAAAAATATATTTTCAGATAATAAAATGTCTAAGCCCTGGGAATAGAATAATTTTAATATACTACGTCACGTAAATGGTGACATAAACGACCCACTCATGTTTACAATTATAATCGCCATTGTGTTTGACAGAAATAGTGGAGAACGCACGCACGCATGCACGCAAATGTTCCTCCTAAACATACACTGACAAATTTGTAAAAGCTAACACACTGAAATACTACGTTAGTTAATTGAAATTTCTCTTGAGGCGGGTTTCCACAACCGTTCATTTACACGAACGGAATCCACAAACAAACCTCCAAGGGTTTCATTAAAGCCCCCTTGCCCCTTGCCCTCCTTGCCCATACAACATCATTTCTACAATTGTAATTACAAATTACATAATTGTGTAATTGCAATTGTGCTGTGGCTTCACAAACACATCTAATTCAATTGTAGTGACTGCGCAAACTATATTTCATAATTCAACATCACAGAGAAAAGTGTGTTTAATCACGTAAAACAATAGATATAAAAATTGTAATACGTAAATACTAAACTAAATATACTGTAATTTTTACTTTCTCTTGCCTAAACGAATATATAGGAAGGAAAGTATTGTTTTCATGTCGATTTTAACAAATACACTCTTCACCCATTATACACGTAAACAGACCCCGTCAACCCACACAACAACATGTTTTACCAATTGGTCTGTCTGTGTGTCTGTGTGTGTGTGTGTGCAAAATATCTCAAGAACGGAACCTCGAACGAACTTGAAACTTACGTTACATACCACTACCAAACCCGACAAGAACAGTTATATCAAAATCGGTCAATCGGAAGTAGTAGTTTATTCGTGTAATTTTTTACTTTTTTGCGATTTTCTCAAAAACTTTACCTACGATTTCTTTTTAAATCGCCTGGTTTACTCAATTTTTTATGTTCTATAAGATAGGGTAGGCACTATGTTTGCTGAAATTTTTGGTGAGGCTGTTTTCACGTAAAAACATTGTTTTTTTAAGATTGCGGCTTTAATATACATTTTACCGTAAAATGTATATAATAAAAGTTGTAACATTCTACAACTTTTATTTGAAACATTTTTTTTATAACACTTAGTTTAGCGGTTATTAGCGATTTTCTGTTAATTCTCACAAAAACGTGTGAAAAATCGATTTTTTATGATTTCGGCCTTAGTATGCATTTTACGACAAATGTATATGAAATTATAAAAGATCTATAACTTTTATTTAGAGCATTTTTCTCTACAGAGCCTAGTTTAGCGTGAAAGAGTGATTTTCCGTATTTTTGAGTCAAACTAAGGTTAATTTTTATCTTGCGTCTTTCATATATGATTAAAATTAGGTTATGTTTATTGAAAGTTAGTGTTTTGTTTATTTCTAATGTTTAATTACTTAGGTTACATTGTTAATTATTTGCATTGGCAAGAGAAAGTTGTGTGAGTGTTTCACACCAGATTTTTATTAGTGTTTTTCCAAATGACTTTTATGTAACATCCGAAACAAAACGTAAATTAATTGAAATTTTATTAACATGAATGCAAATAGTTGTTAAATAAACGTACAACAAAACATACTTGGATTATAATCTAATAATCTTAGATTTTAAGGTCCGGTTTCGTTTGTACGATCGTCGCATGCGATTACTGCACGCAACCGCTGCATGCGTCACTGTCATCAATCATGAAATGGATTTCTTAAGAAGTGGTTCCGTTTATGCGTCCGACGCAAGCGATCGGATGCGTCGTCTGCATCGACTACTTTGGCAACCAGTCACCTGCAGGAGTCGCATGCGTCTCCAAGTTGAAAATGAGTTTTTCCAAAGACGATGACGCATAACTCATTGAGTTAGGTGTAGAAAAACTACAACTATTTGATCTTTCAAACTTGCTTTCATCATCTAATAGATACAATAAACTCCCGCTAATCCGAAATAATTGGGGTGAGCCCGTTTCGGATAAGCCGGGTTTTTTAAATAACAAGAAAATGGTCTTTTATTGTAAAAAGAAATATTACTGTGTCCTAAAACTTTTATTTGTACGATTTAATTGTGAAATATTTTCCGTACATTTTAATTATTTTTTTGAAAAGTCCGAATTTTTTTGGGGTTTTTTTTACATGCGTTTTCTTACCGAAATGTCCCGCCAACGTGTAAAAGTACATTATTGTTAAATATCATTTCACTTCCACTACCAGTACGTAACACTAATTAGCCACAAAATGAAATGAAAACTACATTAAGGCCAACACACTACCGTACCCTTTCGACCATAGTACATTACTAATTGACTGTTTGTAGCAAAGGTGACGTAGCCAAAATAAACAGTAGGCCTAGCAGTAGGCTACCGCTCCGAGGAAAATACTCATGTTATCGGTAAAAATCCGGTCTACAGTGCTGAATGTCATCTACGCATACTTTACGTGCTATAATTTACAGTTCAGAAATACAATTTACTGTATTTATTATTTATTACAGTTAGGTAGGCCTACTTGTAGAAAAGTCTACAAATAACTATCTACTCCCAAGATACGTATATGTATGAAGTCCTCTCTCAGCCTCTCTCAGTTTGCTCCTAATGTAAACAAACAATAACGTCACTGAGCATGCGCATTATATAAAAATGAGTACAAGCTGATTAAAAAGTAACAACAAAATACTTTCAAAAGTATTTAAATACAAAATACTTTTAAAAGTATTTTTATAAATGAAATTGTTAGGCCTACATCATATCATGACTGATGTTTTTAGTACTTTAAGTAGTTATAATTTAAAAAATAGTTAACTTAATAGGAATACGACATTTGTAAAGTCGCAGACTCTATCGTGCACCCGTAGTAGGTGGCTTTTGTTTGTTGACAGTAGGAGCAAACTAAGAACGGCTGAACTGTAGTTAGTTATATTTACCTCTGATAATCGGTCAAATCTTGCAAATAATTCATTTAATATTTTCACTAATTCAGAAGCAGAATATGTGGAAGAGATGGCCGTGAATCCGACTATGTCAGCGTACAGTATGCTGAAACAGAACCAAACATCAATCAGAAAACAAAACCAAAAACAGTAGTCAAAAAAATTGTCTAATATTTAAACAAAACATCAAATTTTACTGCATTTTCACTAACAATTTTACAAGACATTACTATAATATTATTACACACGGATATATCGACATGTTTTGATGCTAACATGGACAAAGTCTGCCCATAACAGACAGGTGGAGTGTCAGTTTATTTACTCTCAATCTGTTCGTTGCTGGGCTAAAATAAATAGTTCTGTTTCTAATCACATGGTCAGCCAATTAAATGACTGAATCATTTAAGAAGAGAAGAGGTAGAGGTGTACTGTGACACTAATCAGAGTTATCTCCACTGAGAGTAATGGATTTCATTATACAGTTGGACCCTGTGGTGAATGAAGTGAAGGTGTTATTTGCAGAGTGGAAAATACGTTCTTTTCAGAGGGCCCGGCACGCTGATAAGCATACTTTTCCACTGAGTGAGTTGTGGCAATGGTAAACCACCTCACTCCTCGTTTTACTTAGTAAAACCTCTACAGGTTCAAACCAGCCAACCAGGCTGATGACCTAAACAACAACAACATGGACAAAGTAAAGTACGAATGAGGTGTGTTATCTATATTAAATATAAAATTCGATGTATGTGTGTGTGTTAGTGTGTGTACGTATGTTCCCCTTTATCTCCTAATTTACTGAACCAATTTTCATGGAGTTTTCTTTATGTTGTAATTATGATGCCGGTGCAGGTTTTAGGCTATTGAAACCCTTAAAACGTTAGCCCTAAAGGGTTGAAAATAATGTTTTGTTCTACATTAACGCTTTTATGAGGTTAGATAATTTGGTGCTTTTAAACCAGCTGATGTGATTCAAATAAAGATTTGTCATAAAAAAAGTGATATGATTTAGCAAATAGCGAGGTGGTGCTAAGGATCACCTGGTGACAACATCACATCACAATTTTATTCTATTTTATTATGTAGATTCGATTTTGTATTATTGAGTATTTTATAAAAATAAAGTTCCGTGTTTCTTTAATTTGTTTTAATTTTCTTTTAATTGGTGAGTGATCAATTGCTTTAAGTTTTTATTTTGACTTTTATTTTATTCAACGTAGAATTAAGTTTTTGGTTTTGACAATCTTTTTTTGGTTTTTGGTTTTTTCCATTTTCAATAATGCAATCAAAAAAACATCACTAGGAAGAAAATCATTAAAAGCAAAAAAAAAAAACTTCAAAAAGCAAGAACTGCTAAATTTTAAACTGCTACACATTTTTATAAAAACGTGATTACACCATTTTTCGCGTGCAAAGTCGCGACAGGTGAAGAAATCGGCTCATTAACTGTAGTATATTATTTAGTTCATTTATTGTATTTATGGGATGGTTTGTATCTCGTAAATCTGTATATTTCATTGTACAACTTTACCGTTTGATAAATCTTACGGGGAGCACTATACCTCGAAAATTGACAAAATTGATTTTTCTAATTTTGGCGCCATTGCCTTCTGTATCTTTTTCTGTGTAATTACCTATACAAATTATAACTTTTCTCAAACTTTTTTTGTAATCCTTAGTTTGTGTACGTTGCAATCTGTTCAATTGATAACAATAAGTAACCCCATGACCCAATCAGATGAGGATGATGTGTATGACGTGTAAATGAGACTGTGTAGTCTTGTTCAGACTCAGGTCGACCATTCCTGAGAGAGTATGGTTAATTGAACCCCAACCATCAAAGTACACCGGTAGCCACTGTATAGTATTCAAATCCGTATAAAAGTAACTACCTTTAGGATTACTAGGATTTGAACCAGGAACCTTCGTCTCCGAAAATCAGCTGCTAAACAGCTGATTTTGGCGACGGCTTTACCTCTAGACAAACCTGATGGGTTAAATTATATAACTGTACCATAGAAATTACGGAAGCTATCCATATTTTAGTTAAGTAATGTTTTGACCAGAATTTCTTTTAATTGAGTTAATCTGTGGAAACAGTTAAGAGTTGCGATATTCAAAGAACACAGAAAGTTGAGAAGGCAATTGAAAGTGTGTCAAAAGAACCAAGACAAGAGAAAAAAAGAAGAAAATTATTTGAGGAAAGAGAACAATCTGGTGAGGATCAATATTATGGGGCAGGCCAATTTTAGGGTAAAAGTAAAACTTTACAGCTCATTTCCCGCAAATTCACTTTTTTCCATAAGGGTACAGTTTTCTCAAAAACTATTTGACTTTGAACGTTGGAATTTTTTTTAAATGGTTCCCAGTATAATTGTGACATATGGTACTAGAATCATCGCAGTATTATTGTGTTGTTAAGGTGGTCAGCCTGTAGGCTGGTTTGAACCTGTAGAGGTTTTACTAAGTAAAACGAGGAGTGAGGTGGTTGACTATTGCCACAACACACTCAGTTGGAAAGTACGCTTATCAGCATGCCGGACCCTCTGAAAAGCACATATTTTCCACCCTGCAAACGACCCCTTCAATTCATTCACCACAGGGTCTGGCTGTACAATGAAATTCATTACTTTCAGAGGAGATAACTCTGATTAGTGTCACAATACACCTCTACCTCTTCTGTTCTCAAATGATTCAGTCATATAATTGGGTGACCATGTGATAAGAAACAAAACTATTAATTTTAGCCCTACAACGAACAGATTGAGTGTAAATAATTTGACACTCCTCCTGTCTGTTACGGGCAAGAAGTTTTATTAAAGTTCGAAATAAAATAAAAAATTCTACAAAAATAATTAAATTGTTTTTGCATTTTTCAAAAAAAAATTCTCGAAATGTTATCGCTAGCTCTATATTAATAAATAATTCTAGTACCAGAGCTTAAAAAGATGTCATAGAAAAGGCACCAAAAGATTTAAAGCCCTAACTCTTAAAGGTTTCTTAGAAACGTGTATCTAAAAAAAGGTCAATTAAACATGAGTTAGATAGGAGGTATAGTGCTTTCCTTAAGTAGATTTTACATAATTATAAAGTAAATTTCGTTATCATCTTTGGCATAAATAAAGTTTCTTGGTTTATTTAGATTAAGTTTGTGTTTTAAGTGGGTAGATAACAGTTGAAATTTGGCAAGAAAACTAAACTTGGGATTTGAATTTAAATAGTAATTGTCGTTGATAATACACCATTACTTAGCTGAATGAACGGCACCTCCTCCCTCCCTCGCTCCTGAAAATTACGCTGAAGGCATTATAGGGTCCTGGTAGAAGAACTTACTGATAACTGGAGTTGGCGTTATAGGGCTAAACTTGTCGGATTTGTTAAAGGCTGTGTATAATTTGACCTTCTGGCACACACACCATTACTACCCTCACAACCAACCTTTAAATATTTCACTACAATTACAGTAAAACCTCGTTTATCCGATTCTCATTGATCTCATTTGTAAACATTTTTACTTTCTCTTGCCTATATGAATATATAAGAAGGAAAGTATTGTTTTCATGTCGATTTTAACAAATACACTCTTCAGCGGATCTACACGTTTTCAGACCCCCTGAACCCACACAAACATGTTTTTAGCGATTGTGCTGTGAGTGTGTGTGTGTGTGTGTGTGTGTGTGCGCGCGCGCGTGTGTGTGTGTATGTGTGTGTGTGTGTGTTAACAGAATATCTCAAGAACGGAACATCATGCGAACTTGAAACTTAAGTTACATACCACTACGACCCGACACAAACATTTTCATCAAAATCTGTCAACTGGAAGTAGTAGTTTATTCGTGTAATTTTTCACTTTTTGCGATTTTCTGAAAAACTGGTGCTACGATTTTTTTAAAAATCACCTGGTTTACTAAATTTTATATGCTCTACAAGATAGGGTAGGCGCCATGTTTGCTGAAATTCTTGGTGAGGCTGTTTTCACGTAAAAAAATATTTTTTTTAAGATAACGGCTTTCTTATGCATTTTACCGCAAAAATGTAGGCTATGTAATAAAAGTTGTAGAAAATTTAAAATCCTAAAACTTTTGTTTCAAACATTTTTTTATATAACGCTTAGTTTAGCGGTAATTAGGAATTTTCTTTCTTTTTCTCACGAAAACTTGTGAAAAATCGATTTTTTTAAGATTCCGGCCTTAGTATGCATTTTAGGACAAAAGTGTATAAAATAAAATTTATAGGAAATCAAAAGATCTACAACTTTTATTTGCAGCATTTTTTGTGCAGTGTCTAGTTTAGCGTGAAAGAGTGACTTTTCGTATTTTAAAGCCGAACTGAGGTTGATTTCATTTTGCGTCTTTCATATATGATTAAAATTAGGTTATGTTTATTGAGGTTAGTTTTTTGTTTATTTCTAATGTTAGGTTTATTGTTAATTATTTGCATTGGCAAGAGAAAGTTGTGTGAGTGTTTAACACCTAATTTTGTTATTTAATTTTTACATAGATAATATTTTTTAACTTTTTTTTGACATCAGTCTCTCGACTGGTTTGATGCAGTTCTCCAAGCTATCCTATCGTGCGCAAGTAGCTTCATATATTCGTACCTGCAACAACCGACATCTTTTGCAATATGATTTATATATGCTAATCTTCTCCTCCCCTTTAAATTTACTCCCTCAATATTACCCTCCGTTATTGATAGATGTCTTAAGATATGCCCCACTAGCCTATCCCTTCTTCTGGTAAGATAATTCCATATACTTCTTTTTTCATCCACTCGCCTAACAACCTATAAATTACTTTTTTGGTCAATTAGCCTATCTACAGTCCAGCTGTTCTAGTTTGCTCCTAATTTAAACAAATAATGACGTCACTAAGTATGCGCATTATATAAAAATGAGTACACGCTGATTAAAAAGTAACAACAAAATACTTTCAAAAGTATTTTAATACAAAATACATTTAAAAGTATCTTTATAAATGAAATAGTTAGGCCTACATCATATCAAGACTGATTTTTTTAAGTAAAGAGTGATTCAAAAAGAGCGCCGGTTTTTAAACGGCTGGTAAATTTTTGTTTATCGGTTGGCAACATTGTTTGACCCATTTCTATTTTGGAGAACATTCCGATTGACGATTCAGTTGTAGTTTCTCTTGTTCGCAGTGTAGTACTCTCGCAGTCTGTGTCTAACCATGGAGAAGTTTACTATTGCGCAACGAGTGTTAATCGTCAAAACATTTTACCAGAGTGGAGAGAGTTATGCGGCTACTGTCAGGCGACTTCGCGGTACTCTAGGACGTAATGAAGCACCGATTGAATCAACAGTTCGCAGGCTCATGAAAAAGTTTTTTGAGACGGGTTCAACAGTCGACCTTAAAAGTTCTGGACGTCGTCGTTCTGGCCGAACTGAGCAGAACGTTGCGTTGGTTCGTGACAGTGTGGCTGTTAGCCCAGCAAAATCAATACGTCGCCGTTCTCAACAATTGGGTTTAAGATGTTCTTCTGTACGGAGAATTCTTCGGTACGATCTCCAATATCACCCGTATAAAATTCAGTTGACGCAACATTTGAAAGTGGCAGACCACCAGAAGAGACGACAGTTTGTTGACTGGGTATTGAGAAAACGGCAGGATGATGACACCTTCGCAAACAAAATCATTTTCAGTGATAAGGCGCACTTCCACTTAAACGGTTTTGTTAATAAACAGAACTGCCGTATGTGGGGTTAAGAAAACCCTCGCGTGGTTAATGAAAGGGAAATGTATGCACAGCGAGTGATAGTTTGGTGCGGCTTTTGGTCGGGCGGTGTCATCGGCCCTTACTTTTTTGAAAATCAAGAAGGACAAGCCGTGACAGTAAATGGAGACCGATACCGTACGATGATTAGGGAGTTTTTGTGGCGTCATTTGGATGGAATGGACATTGACGAGTTGTGGTTTCAGCAGGATGGTGCCACCTGTCACGCTGCACGAGAAACAATGTTGTTGCTCCGTGAGCGGTTTCAGGATCGCATCATTTCTCGTAATTCCGACCATCAATGGCTACCAAGGTCGTGTGACTTGACGCCTTATGACTTTCCTCTTTGGGATCATCTGAAGTCATTGGTGTATGCCAATAAACCCCGAAACATCAATGACTTGAAGGAGGAAATTCGACGGGTTATCGGGCAAATGGAAGTCGAAACTTGTCGTGCAGTAATATCCAATTTCATGGACAGAGTTGATTCGTGCCAGCGCAGTAGAGGAGGACACATGCATGACATCATTTTTCATACATAAAATCGGAAGGAAAGATGTACTTGTTGATGCATTTATTTTTTTTAGTTTTTCAATAAAATAAATCTCTTAATTTGATATATCAAAAACGGCGCTCTTTTTGAATCACCCTATACTTTAAGTACTTTATAATATAAAATATAGTTAACTTAATAGGAATACGACATCAAAAAAGTGGTGGACTTTAGTGTGCACCCTGTAGTAGCTGACTTTGGTTTGTTGACAGTAGGAGCAAACTAAGAACGGTTGAACTGTATTGAAATATTTATTAAGAAACTTACCTAACATTTTCATGTCGACTCATGTATATTTTCTTGAATTGTGAGTCTAACGCTGAACCGAGATCTTGCCTCATTTTTACAGCAACGTGTTCCGGTAACACGCTCAGCAACAGTCTCTCCTGTAAATTAAAAAAAAAAAATTTTATTGCATTAATATTCAACGAAAATTACTCAAGTAAGACCTAATGTACCCCTACCGACCTTGTTTTAACCCTTTATAGGGCAGTACTACAGGGAAAAATACACAAATGTTGTAAAATGTTAAATTTTGTTTTATAGGGACTTGAATAATGTATTTCTAGTGCCAGAACAGTAAGATATTTCTTTTTTGTTGATGTTAAGCCCTGGTAAGTATATATAGCCTACTTACCAAGGAATGTTTATTGAAATGGTAATCACATAATGTTTAGTGGTAAGAATGCTTATTAAAACAACTTGCAGCCATTATATAACAGAAAAATGTGTCGAATAAATTATCTTAACTTTATATTAGCATGAATGCTTGGTTTCCAGTAAAAAACTGGAATTTTCTAAGCACTGTACAAAAGTAACACAACAAAACAACATGGTAGCGTTCGCTGGTATGAATCCTTCCTTACCACATTCGTGCAACTTACAAAGCAAATGGTAGCTGTGCGCTAATTTCAATATGTGGATAGCCTACTTACCAGAGAACATCTACAAAACCATAAAATGCCAATAAGGTTCAACTGCATAGCTTATTCTTAAAAATAATCGACCTTATTGCCAGTGGTAAGTATACCTACCACAAACCTATAAAGAGTTAAGCTTTCTCAAATTTGAAATATTTAATTGAGACAAATATAATACTCTTCCTTATCGAAACAGAAAAGAATCGAAAGAGCAGCCATTCGCATATTTAATCACTCATGATTAAAATTAGGTTATGTTTATTGAGGTTAGTTTTTGTTTATTTCTAATGTTTTATTACTAATGTTAGGTTTATTGTTAATTATTTGCATTAGCAAGAGAAAGTTGTGTGAGTGTTTCACAACAGATTTTTTTACATTATTCCGTTGTTGAGTTAGTCCGACTATTTTGCAACTACTGCGGATGCAGAAGGTGAGAACGATGATAGATAAAGACGAGTGATGAAAAATACCAGACCTGGCCGTGAATCGAACCCGGGACCCCCGGCATAGAAGCCAGTTAAGTAAAATGTAGTAGCTACTCTTTAAAAGTTATCCCGATTTACTGAAACGATTAGAATAATTACCAGTAATTTTGTAATAAGCAAGTCGGTTTAGAATAATAATTATCCAGTAAACAATATTGTGACACTTATCGCTAAGGTCCGTTTCGGGATCTAGGTAATTAAATAATTAATACACTAAAGTTTAAAATTACAAGTAGGCCTATTTATTACAACTCTAAAAGATTTACAAAATAAATATTAAACTAATTACAATGAATTACTTAAATAATTTACTTAGTACTACTTACAAACAATAATACAGAATGCACATGCACACTAAGACAGAATAACAATAATTGACCGATACAATACCGGGAACTCTAACCTTTTCTAACGCACCGATAGCACACTCGTGACAAACACTCGTCAAAGATCAAACGAATACTAACTCTCCGACCGCACTTGGGGCTCTCTTTATGTAGGTGGTTCAAAGAGATTTCTCGAAAGACACAGAGATTCGATGCAATAATAAAATACTAAAATCCATTTTATTGGTTCTGGAAAAATCTTGACTAGCGTAAACAAGAAGTGACAGTAGAGTAAAAGGTGTTACACAAATAACGGGTGATTCAAAAAGAGCGCCGGTTTTTAAACGGCTGGTAAATTTTTGTTTATCGGTTGGCAACATTGTTAGACCTCATTTCTATTTCGGAGAACATTCCGATTGACGATTCAGTTGTAGTTTCTCTTGTTCGCAGTGTAGTACTCTCGCAGTCTGTGTCTAACCATGGAGAAGTTTACTATTGCACAACGAGTGTTAATCGTCAAAACATTTTACCAGAGTGGAGAGAGTTATGCGGCTATTGTCAGGCGACTTCGCGGTACTCTAGTACGTAATGAAGCACCGAATGAATCAACAGTTCGCAGGCTCATGAAAAAGTTTTTTGAGACGGGTTCAACAGTCGACCTTAAAAGTTCTGGACGTCGTCGTCCTGGCCGAACTGAGCAGAACGTTGCGTTGGTTCGTGACAGTGTGGCTGTTAGCCCAGCAAAATCAATACGTCGCCGTTCTCAACAATTGGGTTTACTTCTGTACGGAGAATTCTTCGGTACGATCTCCAATATCACCCGTATAAAATTCAGATTCTGCACGAGAAACAATGTTGTTGCTCCGTGAACGGTTCCAGGATCGCATCATTTCTCGTAATTCCGACCATCAATGGCTACCAAGGTCGTGTGACTTGACGCCTTGTGACTTTCATCTTTGGGTCATCTGAAGTCATTGGTGTATGCCAATAAACCCCGAAACATCAATGACTTGAAGGAGGAAATTCGACGGGTTATCGGGCAAATGGAAGTCGAAACTTGTCGTGCAGTAATATCCAATTTCATGGACAGAGTTGATGCGTGCCAGCGCAGTAGAGGAGGACACATGCATGACATCATTTTTCATACATAAAATCGGAAGGTAAGATGAATTTGTTGATTTATTTTCAGTTTTTCAATAAAATAAATCTCTTAATTTGATATATCAAAACCGGCGCTCTTTTTGAATCACCCTATAGTTGTACAACAAACACCCTACCTTAAAATATCCTTTTATAACTAACCCTATTGTTACTTTGTCATTCTATTATTTAATATTTAACACTTTATGAACTTCTAGAAGCATCTCGAACCACATTCCATTTCGATATTGTCACAATATTATTAAAATGAATGTAATACTATTAAGATAATTCAGTAGTTATAGTTTGCAGTTGTCATGAAAATGGATGGAGTGAAGGATAAACGGAAGAGAGAGAGAATAATGTTACCGAAGCATCCATCATTCATTCTATGGTCGATGCAACAATTCTCATTATTAATGTCTTCCACCCTTTCCCAAACACTTGGTCATCGTTGGTATCATGACACATGAAATCCTTTTCACGTCCCACTTTGGAACACTCAAATCAATCCCATTGGTCTCTTCTTACTCACCAACAGATAAACAAACACTCCTACCACCACCACTACGTTAAGTTGTAATGGTGCGGTATATATAGTGAGGCAGGGCAGGGGAGGGGATATTCTTCTATTGTACTACCACCTCGCATCCTTCCCACCACCCATTGTAGTGGGTGGAAACGGCGGGGTGTAGGGCAGTTTGGGAGCCCCCCACCCCAAAAAAAAACAAGGAAATAGTTAGTTTGGAATAAATGTAGTGGTGGTGTTTTTTTTTCACCCTAAAAAAAACACGATCACTACATTTATTCCAAACTAACTATTTCCTTGTTTTTTTTTTTGGGTGGGGGGCTCCCAAACTGCCCTACACCCCGCCGTTTCCACCCACTACAATGGGTGGTGGGAAGGATGCGAGGTGGCAGTACAATAGAAGAATATCCCCTCCCCTGCCCTGCCTCACTATATATACCGCACCATTACAACTTAACGTAGTCATTTTTTCTTCACTAAAAAAAACAGTCAGCCGCCGAGCTTAACATACATTACATAGACACAAATAACATAAAAATACATAAAATAACATAAACAGATCACGCACTATTTACAGCCTTCCTTCACAGTATCCAGTACAGTTCTTTTTAAATTTTACAATTTCTGTGAAACAGATCTACCTCTCCATTTATTTCATTGGCTGTATTACATTGGCTGTAGTCATAATAATATTTATAATGCACTTATGTAAGAAATCAATTTATTAAATGGTTGTGCAGTTTGTATCAATGATACATTTTTATATTACTTTCTCTTGCCTACATGAATATATAGGAAGAAAAGTATTGTTTTCATGTCGATTTTAACAAATACACTCTTCACCCGAATAACACCTAAACAGACCCCCTCACACCCACACAACAACTGCTTTTTACCGATTGGTCTGTGTGTGTGTGTGTGTGTGTGTGTGTGTGAACCGAATATCTCAAGAACGGAACAACGTACAATTTTGAAACTTGAAATTTACGTTACATACCACTACCGGACCCGAAACGAAAATTTTCATCAAAATCGGTCAACCGGAACTAGTAGATAATTCGTGTAATTTTTCACTTTTTTCGATTTTCTCAAAAACTGGTCCTACGATTTTTTTTAAATCGCCTGGTTTACTTAAGTTTTTATTCTCTACAAGAAAGGATAGGCGTCATACTTGCTGAAATTCTTGGTGAAGCTGTTTTCACGTAAAAAATACTTTTTTTAAGATTACGGCTATAATATGCATTTTAGCGCAAAAATTTATATAAAAAAAGTTGTAGAGAATTTAAATTCTACAACTTTTATTTCAAACATTTTTTTTTTATAACGCTTAGTTTAACAGTAATTAGCAATTTTCTGTTTTTTTCTCACGAAAACGTGTGAAAAATCGATATTGTTAAGATTTCGGCCTTGGAATGCATTTTACGACAAAAGTGTATATAATAAAATTTATAGGAAATTAAAAGATCTACAACTTTCAATAAAAAAATTTTTCTCTACAGAGCCTAGTTTACCGTGAAAGAGTAATTTTCCGTATTTTTAAGCTAAACTGAGGTTGATTTTCATTTTGCGTCTTTGACTCATGATTAAAATTAGGTTATGTTTATTGAGATTAGATTTTGTTTATTTCTAATGTTTTATTAATAATGTTAGGTTTATTGTTAATTATTTGCACTGGCCAGAGAAAGTTGTGTGAGTGTTTCACACCAGATTTTTATTTATCTTGCCCTGTATGAATTTTGGTTAATCCGTTGATTGCTGTTAAACTAAGCGTTGTGAAAAAACGCTGCAAATAAAGATTGTAAGTTTGTAAATGATCTTCTACAGTTGAGCCGTTCTTAGTTTGCTCCTACAGTCAACAAACAAAAGCCACCTACTACAGGGTGCACGCTAGCTCTGCCACTTTATCGATGTCGTAATCCTATTAAGTTAACTATTTTTTTTAAATTATAAGTACTTAAAGTACTAAAAACATCAGTCATGATATGATGGAGGCATAACAATCATTTATAAAAATACTTTTAAAAGTATTTTGTATTTAAATACTTTTGAAAGTATTTTGTTGTTACTTTTTAATCAGCGTGTACACATTTTGATATAATGCGCATGCTCAGTGACGTCATTATTTGTTTACATTAGGAGCAAACTAACAGAGGTTGGACTATCGTAGGACATACCTTAAGTTGCAAGTTTCAACTTTGTGCGCTATTGCGTTCTTTATATACTTTGTTCACTCACACAGACCAATCGCTAAAAACTGTACTTTTGGATTCAAAGGATCTGTAAACGTATTTATATTCGGTGAAAACTCGAATTTGAAAAACCGACATGAAAACAATATCTTCTTTCCTTCCCTATATATTCATATACGGTAGGCTTAAAAGAAAGTAAAAAAATCGACATGAATATAATACTTTCCTTCGTTATATTCAATTAGCGCAAGAGAAAGAGCACACCGGGTTGGTCTAGAGGTAAACTTCATCGCCAAAATCATGTGTTTAACAGCTGATTTTCGAAAATGAAGGTTCCTGGTTCAAATCCTAGTAAAGGTAGTTACTTTTATACGGATTTAAATTCTCGACAGTGGTTGTGGGTGTAGTTCGATGGTTGGGGTTCAATTAACCATAATCTCTCACTCTGTACAAGAATACACCTCATTTACACGTCATACATATCCTCATCTGATTGGGTGATGGGGTTGCTTATTGTTCTCAATTGAACAGATTGCAACGTACACATATTAAAGATTGAAAAAAAAATTAATACGAAATATTTCACTTGAATTTTAAAATATCAAAATAAAACAGGATAAACTTTTAAAGTTAAATATACACACACGAATATCTTTTTAAAAATTGTCTTCAGGGGTGATGATTACTAAAGATTATTTGAAATCAAGAACAGAAAATTATATTCGAACACAATACATTTTCACCGTAAACTGTAAAAAATTAAAGATAGAAAGTAAAAAAATAACAGTATTCTCATTGAGAATGTAACAACATTTATATGTATAAAAACCGTGCCAGAAATCGTTGCCAAGTTTTTCCTCCATTTTAAAACAAAATAAGTAAATAAATAAATAAATGGAACCAGTCTAAGATAAGCAGCAGTGGTAATAGTAAATAATATAAGCCAGGTGTTTCACAAGTAAAATGTAAAATGTAAAAATACACACTACATTTTATTCATTTCTATTTTAATACAGTCAATTACATTTTATTATGCGCGCGTGGGCAAATATACACAAAGCGAAGAACAATTCCTTTAAATATCACTTTCTTGGATTCAGAATGCGTAGACAGAGGGACAGAGTGCAATAATATTTTAAATAGTTTTACATTTTTTCTTTCTCTTGCCTATATGAATATATAGGAAAGAAAGTATTGTTTCCATGTCGATTTTCAATCAAGTTTTGACCGGCTTAATCATCTACAGACGTTCCTATCAAAATTTCTCCGTTTAACATCTAGAGCTCCGTACTACGTAAGTAACGACACTTTACACTCCGATTTTGGGATTCCTAGAGTTGAAGAAGTGGCACAGTCCTATTATAAAAAATTCTTTTCGAAATTACTAATAAATCCGAATCCTCTAATTCAAGAACTTCATCGTTTTCACCTTCCTGGGAATCCAGCCCGGCGTCTAAAACGAAGATGGAATAGAGATCTTCTCTGAGTTCTAACTAAAATAATAATAATATAATAAAAATAATAATAATTAAACGAACTAATTATCATATTTAATACTTTTTTATACACTCAGAGAAAATACCAATGGGTATCAATCTTTGTCTTTATGTTTTCTTTCATGTTACTTGGTTATGTACGTTACTTGGTTTGTGTACTGTTGAAAATTTCAAATAAAAGATAAAAAAAAAAAGTTTTGACCGGATCTACACACGAGATTGAAAGATAAAAAACCCCGGTTTTTTGCTACCGTAACAAATTTCATGTGTTTAGAGGCGTGTATTTCGGTAATTATTTGACCGCAAATTATTACAAGTCAAAACCCACCGATCCAGTTACAAAATCAAACGTACTCGCTAATAACTAAGCTGTTGATGCGACTTTATATTAAAAAATCTGGTGTAAAAGATTCACAAAACTTTCTCTTGCCAATGCGAATAATTTAAACAATATAATCTAACATTAGTAATAAAACATCAGAAATAAATAAAAAACTAACCCCAAAAAACATAACCTTACTTTAATCATAATTGAAAAACGCAAATTGAAAATCAACCTCAGTTTGGCTTAAAAATGCGGAAAATCACTGTTTCACGCTAAACTAGGTTGTTCACAGAAAAATACTCTACTAAATAAAAATCATAGATCTTTTAATTTCCTATAAATTTGATTATATACACTTTTGACGTAAAAATTCATACTAAAGCCAAAATCTTAAAAAAATCGATTTTTCACACGTTTTCGTGAGAAAAAACAGAAAATCGCTAATTACCACTAAACTAAGCGTTATACAAAAAAAATTGAAATAAAAGTTGTAGGATTTTAAACTCTCTGCATTTGTTATTATATAAATTTTTGTGCTAAAATACATATTAAAGCCGCAATCTAAAAAAACTTTTCTTACTTAAAAACCGCCTTACCAAGAATTTCAACAAACATGGCGCCTACCCTATCTTGTAGAGAATAAAAAATTTAGTAAACCAGGTGATTTTAAAAGCAATCGTAGGACTAGTTTTTGAGAAAATCGCAAAAAAGTTAAAAATTACACGAATAAACTACTTACTTCCGGTGCACCGATTTTGATGAAAATGTTCGTGTCGGGTCCGGTAGTGGTATGTAACTTCATTTTTAAGTTTCAAGGTCGTACAATGTTCCGTTCTTGAGATATTCTGTTCACACAGACACACAAACCAATCGCCAAAATATGTTTCTCGTGTTGAGGGGGTCTGTTTATGTGTATATTCGGGTGAAGAGTGTATTTGTTAAAATGGACATGAAAACAATACTTTCCTTCCTATATATTCATTCATATAGGCAAGAGAAAGTAAAAATTATAAGAATAGAATAATAATCACTTTTTGATTTATATGACACATTCTTCACTACCATTCTGCAGAACTGAGTACAGTATATTAAAATTCTTTGAAGCACATTCAGATCCATTTAATAAAGTCATTACCCATTCTTTACTGCCAACAGACCAGCATACTAAATTACTAGCAAAATAGTTGATTTATAGTCCAGCCTCTCTTAGTTTGCTCCTACTGTAAACAAATAATGACGTCACTGAGCATGCGCATTATATCAAAATGTGTACACGCTGATTAAAAAGTAACAACTAAATACTTTTAAAAGTATTTTTATAAATGAAATTGTTAGGCCTACATCGTATCATGATTGATGTTTTTAGTACTTTAAGTACTTAAAATTTTAAAAATACGAGTAGTTAACTTAAAAGGAATACAACATCCGTAAAGTCGTAGACTCTAACGTGCACCCTGTAGTAGGTGGCTTTTGTTTGTTGACAGTAGCAGCAAACTAACAACGGCTTAACTGTAAAGAATTTATAAGAAAGAGCACCAGCTCTTCAAACGTTACGCATATTTTCCTCTTGATTTATTATTTGATTTACTTGTCATTTATAATGCCTTATAAAAAAACCTCATGAGAAATAATCACACAATTTTCTCTTGCCAATGCAAAAAAATGAACGATATAACCTAACATTAGTAATAAAACATTAGAAATAAATACAAGAACTAACCTCAAAACACATAACCTAATTTTAATCATGAGTGAATGATGCAAAAAGAAAATCAACCTCAGTTTGGCTTAGAAATACGGTAAATCACTCTCCCACGCTAAACTCTGTAGAGAAAAAGTATTGATATAAAAGTTGTAGATCTTTTAATTTTCTATAAATTTTAATATTATACTTTTGTCGTAAAATGCAAAGGCCGAAATCTTAAAAATTACATTTTTAATAAATTTTCATGAGAACAAAATAAAAAATCACTAAAATTACCGCTAAACTAAGCGTTATACAAAGAAATGTTTGAAATGACAGGGGCAGTTTTGTAAATTTTCTAAAATTTTTATTATATACGTTATACCCTAAAATGGATATTAAGGCCGCAATCTTAAAAAAACCATTTTTGTCTTCAACAGAACAGCCGCCCTGAGAATCTCAGCAGACATGACGCCCTCCCTTTCTTGTTGAGCATTAAAAATGTAGAAAATGAGATTTCAAAAAAAAATCGTAAGACCCGTTTTTGAGAAAATCGTAAAAATATGAAAAAACACGAATAAACTACTACTTCCGGATGACCGATTTTGATGAAAATGTTTCTGTCGGGTCCTCTAGTGGTATCTAACTTAAGTTTTAAGTTTCAACTTCGTGCGACGTTCCGTTCTTGAGATATTCAACACCCACACACACACACACACACACACTCGCGCGCGCGCGTACACACACAGACCAATAGCTAAGAACATGTTTTTTTGGGTTCATGGGGGTCTGAAAACGTTTATAACCCATAAAACTTTGATTTCTAAAACTCGACATGAAAACAATAGGCTACTTGATTTCCTATTCGTATAGGCAAGAGAAAATAAAAAATTGATTGTTGTTACAGTTAGTGATAATGTATGTAAAATATTTTATTATAATGTACTGCAAATAGTCTTTAGCTCCTTTCTCTAATGTTTATGCAATCAGTAATACAGGGAAGTGTTGAGGAACGTATTTAATTACTTTACAGTAAAGAATTTTTTTTAAATTCTTATATTCCCACCAAAAAATTATCCCACTACCAGTATTTTCTCTTGCAGTTTACGTTAATACAGGGAAGAAAAGTATTGTTTTCAGGCCGATTTTTTCAAATCGAGTTTTCACCGGGAATTCACTTTTCATACCCTATGATCCCAAAAATGTTTTTTTGCGATTCATCTAACCAGATACGAACATTTTCACTGAAATCGGCCAACCGGAAGCCGGTTGACCGGCTGATTAATGTGCCGTAAATCTATGTAGGTTTTAAAATAGAACAGTATTTATTTAGTTAGTTTTTGAAGTAGGAAATATTATTATCCATTTAATATGGCTTTTCGTTATTATTAAATTATTAATTATTATTATTTTTTATTTTTATGATTAAATTTTTAAATTTGATGTGTGAGCGGAACAATTCATTATTAAAAACCAATCGACAATCGGTAAAATTGCAAAACTGAAATCTGGTGTAAAAAACAGTATCAAAAATTACACTAAACTCTAAATCTAGTTTAGAAATAAACTACACGAAATACGACACACACACACACACACACACACACACACACACACAGACCAATCGCTAAAACATGTTTTTGGATTCAGGGGTCTGAAAACGTGCAGATTCGGTGAAAACTCGATTTCGAAACAATACTTTCCTTCCTATATATTCATATAGGCAAGAGAAAGTAAAAATTTTATTTGATGTGATTAATATTTTCATTGAACAAAGAAATAAAAAGAAAAGTAGATTTAAAATATTCATTTTGACGTTAAAAAAACCGTAGTAGAGTATTTAATGATGTTTTCTCTCACATTAGTTCACACATACACACACACATAACCATAATCATTTCACTGAAACAAGAATTTGCTCTTTGTTTGTTTAATAATTGACCTTGAAAAAGTGCTCTGATTTCCATCCCATCCACTTGTCTAAAAAGCGACCTCCGGAAATTAAAACTGTAACTGCATCCCCTTCTTTCTCAATCAGTGTCATCGAATAACACTTTTCCTCTTTCTCGCACACATATCAAAGTCCACTTTAATTCTCATACATTTTCCCCCAACCTACCCTTGTAATTCATCCCCCTCATTTCATTGTAGAGTAATTATAATGATATTAGAGTACGTACTTCTATTTTCTATTAACCTCTACTTTGTTATTTCAATCTGATGACACGGGGACGATTTTTCATCACCCTCCCTACCCCCGTCCTCTCTATCTCTCTCTCTCTCTCTCTCTCTTTCTCTCTCTCGTTCTCTTTATCTATCTATCTCTCTCACT
The DNA here is from genome assembly GCA_035578175.1 of Catonia carolina. Classification (NCBI taxonomy): domain Eukaryota; kingdom Metazoa; phylum Arthropoda; class Insecta; order Hemiptera; family Achilidae; genus Catonia; species Catonia carolina. The sequence continues at coordinate 1,065,733 of JAQMRL010000002.1, read as the reverse complement.
CACTCTCTCTCCTCACACCCTCTCACTCTCTCTCACTCTCTTTCACTCTCTCTTTCTCTCTCTCTCCCTCCAAACCTCTCATCTAATCAATATTTATTCAATGGTTGAAATTTTTCTCTTTTTTATCGAACCTTTCATCGTATTTCAAAAACAAACACATTACTCTTCAGTCTTTGCGTTCCATTCTACAAAGTATCAGATTTTTCACTAATGAAATATTTTTAATCACTATCTACATGAATTCGTGTATGGAGGACGATGAAAAAGTATGGAAATCAATCAACAACCAGTCTGTACTCTGATTTCAACTAATATTCACTACCAATTACTCTCTGAACGTAAACAAAAAGGTTTCAGAAAATATATATATATATATTATATATTTTTTTTATTTATTTATTTTTTTTAATTCCTAATATGTGTACGTTACAATCTGTTCAATTGAGAACAATAAGCAACCCCATGACCCAATCAGATGAGGATGATAATATGTATGACGTGTAAATGAGACTGTGTAGTCTTGTACAGACTCAGGTCGACCATTCCTGAGAAAGTATGGTTAATTAAACCCCAACCATTAAAGTACACCGGTAACCACTGTCTAGCATTCAAATCCGTATAAAAGTAACTACCTTTACTAGGATTTCCACCAGGAACCTTCGTCTCCGAAAATCAGCTGTTAAACAGTGATTTTGGAGACGACTTTACCTCTAGACCAATGGCTGTTTATATATTCTAATACTTATTCAAGGTTCTCTCGGCATCTGGTTATTTATTAATTAATTATAAAACTTCTTTTTAGACTTTTAACAGATTAATTAATTAATTTCAATAAATTAAAACAATATTAACGCCAAGGTATAATCACTTGAGTCACGAGTTTGCCCTTGAAAGGCAACGAGGGGTAAAGAAGGAATAGCATCAGTGCGCATGCGCGACTGCTTTAATTTCAGTACGACAAACATAACAACTTATACTATACCGAGAGCATATTGTACAGTATATTGCGGAACCTTTTGTACGTTAACTGAACGAATACTGTAAACACAAATGTCGGTTTCTCGAAAACGTGGGCAGGCTATTCACAGTGCTGAACGCAATGTAATAAAATAATGTGAAGTTGAAGCTGAACAAAAATCTGGTGTGAAACACTCACACAACTTTCTCTTGCCAATGCAAATAATTAACAATAAACTTAACATTAGTAATAAAATATTAGAAATAAACAAAAAACTAACCTCAAAAAACATTAGTGAAATACGCAAAATTAAAATCGACCTCAGTTTGGCTTAAAAATACGGAAACTCGCTCATTCACGCTAAACTAGGCACTGTACAAAAAAAAGCTAAAATAAAAGTTGTAGATCTTTTAATTTTCTACAAATTTTATTGTACACACTTTTATCGTAAAATGCATTCTAAGGCCGAAATCTTAAAAAAAACCGATTTTTCACACGTTTTCGTGAGAAAAAAACAGAAAATTGCTAATAACCGCTAAACTAAGCGTTAAACAAAAAAATGTTTGAAATAAAAGTTGTAGAATTTTACATTTTCTACAACTTTTATTATATAACATTTTGCGCTAAAATGCATATCAAAGACGCAATCTTAAAAATAAAATGTTTTTACGCAAAAACAGCCTTACCCAGAATTTCAGCAAACATGACGCCTACCCTATCTTGTAGAGAATAAAAAATTGAGTAAACCAGGCGATTTTAAAAAAAATCGTATGACCAGTTTTTGAGAAAATCGCAAAAAAGTGAAAATTATACGAATAAACTACTACTTCCGGTTGACCGATTTTGATGAAAATGTTCGTGTCTGGTCCGGTAGTGGTATGTAACTTAAGTTTCAAGTTTCAAGTTCGTACGATGTTCCGTTCTTGAGATATTTTGTATACACACACACACACACACACACACACACACACACAGACCAATCGCTAAAAACATGTTTTTTGGGTTCAGGGGGTCTGAAAACGTGTAGATCCGGTGAAAACTCGATTTCTTTAAAATCGACATGAAAACAATACTTTCCTTCCTATATATTCATATAGGCAAGAGAAAGTAAAAAGGAAATTAAGAACGTGAAGAAGCTATTCTTCAACAGTTTTGTTGACACCTGGTATAAAAAAGAAACGGTTAGGTAGATACTAGAGAGACTGATAATGAAAACGCCAGTGACAGCAATAGTAAAGAAAAGAAGGCGATTCATTCGTAATTAGAGTAAATCGAACATTTCTAGTCATTTAATTAAGTTATAGGCAATATTACAGGTCAGATTTATTTCTTATCAGGTTTATGAAGAAATAATTTTCTCAGAATAAACCACAGCTTACAAAATGTATCTAGAAACTGCACGGTAGTGAAATGTACGAGTAGTGTCTCACTGTTGAGGTTGGCAGCACTGCAAATATTTCTATTCCCTCCTCACAGTCTATACATACGCAAAAGGCAATACACCCATAACCACTGTCTAGTATTCAAATCCGTATAAAAGTAACTACCTTTACTTCGTTTTGAACCAGGAACCTTCGTCTCGAAAAATCAGCTGTTTAACAGCTGATTTTGGCGACGACTTTACCTCTAGACCAACCCGGTGGGTTAAATGACAAATGAAACACAGAATGTAATTATTTATTTTTTTGACAAGACGATTTTTTAAAAGAGTAGATAAAATAAGTTTGTTGCGTATTATTCGGTAATCAGAAATGAAGGAAAAGTTAATTGATTGGAAAATTGAAACCCAAGGGAGAGAGTGAGAGAGACTGCGGGAGGGGGGGTTGAACGGATGCCTTAATAGTGAATGAGTGGTAGGAGAAGAAAACTTAAACTTCTCTTCTCTAATAGACGACTGCAAATAAAAGGATAAATGACTAATGGAAACCGTAATACCTTCATCGCAAATCTTCTAACAATTTTTTTTATCTTTATTTTAATTTGCACCAACTATTATTTAGTCATTAGACTACAGAAGTAAATACAAGTTTATTTAGAAAACCGAAAAACTCTACTGAAAATTAAAAGAAAATTTCGATACAATTTTAACAATTTCAATTTTTTTTAAATCTTGTGTAAACACTCACACAATTTTCTCTTGCCAATGCAAATAATTAACAATAAACCTAACCATTAGTAATAAAACGTTAGAAATAAACAAAAAACTAACCTCAATAAACTTACCCACCGGGTTGGTCTAGAGGTAAAGTCGTCGCCAAAATCAGCTGTTTAACAGCTGATTTTCGGAGACGAAGGTTCCTGGTTCAAATCCTAGTAAAGCTAGTTACTTTTATACGGATTTGAGTATTAGACAGTGGTTACCGGTGTACTTTGATGGTTGGGGTTTAATTAACCATACTCTCTAAGGAATGGTCGACCTGGGTCTGTAATAGACTACCTGCATCATTTACACGTCATACACATCATCCTCATCTCATTGGGTCATGGGGTTGCTTATTGTTCTCAATTGAACTGATTGCAACGTACACACATTAGGAATAAAAAAAAACTTAACCTTATTTTAATCATGAGTGAAAGACACAAAATAAAAATCGACTTCAGTTTGGCTTAAAAAGTTAAATTAAAATAACCTTTCATGTCTGCGTGTGACGCGTAACACTTCAATTTCATTCACTGTTCAGAAAGAGCGCAAGGTGCGCCTAAACAAGTTTTCACTTCAAAAAAATTTTTTCAGATTGTCTTGAAAGGTGAACATAAATTGAAAGACGTAAATAAAATGTTTTCGCACCTAATCTGTAAAAGAACTGTTCACAAGAACGTAAAATTTGTGTTTAGAAAACAGTAATTTTTAGATGTGTAGGGGACGATGAAACGTGGAGCAGTAGTTATAGTTAAGCCGTTGTTAGTTTCCTCCTCCTAGTGTCTGTCAACATACAAAAGCCACCTACTACAGGGTGCACCCTAGAGTCTACGACTTTACGGATGTCGTATTCCTATTAAGTTAACTATTTTTTAAATTATAATCACTTAAGGTACTTAAAACATCACTCATGATATGATGTAGGCCTAAAAATTTTATTTACAAAAATACTTTAAAAAGTATTTAGTATTTAAATACTTTTGAAAGTATTTCGTTGTTACTTTTTAATCAGCGTGTATACATTTTGATATAATGCGCATGCTCAGTGACGTCATTATTTGTTTACATTAGGAGCAAACTAAGAGAGGCTGGACTATAATTACGGTAGAGAAACAACAGATTGTCGTGTCCGATGTTGAAGTACACGAAAAATATAAACAGTGTCGAGTGAGAAGATGTAAAAGTAATTACAGTTTGGGAGAAGAAAGGTGAAGGAGTAAAGGAGTAAGCCGTTGCCGTTCCACATCCAAAATTAGACTTATCCGTCCTTCTCCACCATCTATTCTATCATAAAGTTTGTCGGTAAACAAAAACAAAGAACTATGTAAAGATAAAGACTCGCTTCTGCCGAGTAAACCAAACCAAAGTTTGTTAGTTTAGTCTACTTTGTAATTATACTTGTATTCTAGTTTAAAGTTTAACATTTTTGTTTGCACTTTCATCTTCTTTTGCAAAAATTACCTGAAAAGGTTAGTCACAATTTATTAAATTAGGCTATTACGTCTCAACACTCTTATTTCTATAATTTATAAATTTTAACTCGTATATAAAAATTCATTCCACTTGCCAATTGTAATAATGGAAAATATAATTTATGTTTCACAAGTAAACAATAGCTGAGGTAAACTACCCATAACAGACAGGTGGAGTGTCAAATTTTTCAAAATCATAATCATAATTTTTCATAATCAAAAGTAAACTGACAATAACGGACAGGTAGAGTGTCAAATTATTTACACTCAATCTGTTCGTTGCAGGGCTAAAATAAATAGTTGTGTTTCTTATTACATGGTCAGTCAATTAAATGACTGAATCATTTAAGAACAGAAGAGGTAGAGGTGTAAAAGACACTAATCAGCGTTATCTCCTCTGAAAGTAATGAATTTTATTATACAGTTGGACCCTGTGGTGAATGAAGTGAAAGTGTCATTTGCAGAATGGAAAATATGTGCTTTTCAGAGGGCCCGGCATGCTGATAAGCATACTTTTCCACTCAGTGAGGAAGGCAATGGTAAACCACCTGACTCCTCGTTTTACTTAGTAAAACCTCTACAGGTTCAAACCGGCCTTTTGGCTGATGACCTAAACAACAACAACAAGTAAACAATAGCATAAGTAAACTGCCCATAACAGACAGGTGGAGTGTCAAATTTTTCATAATCATAATCATAATTTTTCATAATCAAAAGTAAACTGCCCATAACGGACAGGTGGAGTGTTAAATTATTTACACTCAATCTGTTATGTTAGTTGAAGGGCTGAAATAAATAGTTGTGTTTCTTATCACATGGTCAGCCAATTAAATGACTGAATCATTTAAGAAGAGAAGAGGTACAGGTGTACTGTGACACTAATCACAGTTATTTCCTCCTCTGAAAGTAATGAATTTCATTACACAGCCAGACCCTGGGGTAAATGAATCATTTGCAGAGTGAAAAATATGTTCTTTTCAGAGGGCTTGGCATGCTGATAAGCGTACTTTTCCACTGAGTGAGTTGTGGCAATGGTAAACCACGTGACTCCTCGTTTTACTTAGTGAAACCTCTACAGGTTCAAACCAGCCTACAGGCTGATCACCTAAACAACATTAATGTTGTACAGCCTTGTTAGCCCAATGGTTAGCGTGGTAAGCTGCACGCGCTGCTGTGGAGGTCCCGGGATCTATTCCCGGCTAGGGTCTGCAAAGTTATTACAAGTTGAAACCGACCGTTGCTCACCCGAATGGGAACCCAAACGTAGTCACTAACAGGGGCGGTTCCAGGGCTGATTTTCGGGGGGGGGGCTATCTTGTTTTTGTAAATAGCTCTTACTGTTTGTAATTGAGTCATTGAAAAGTCCTCTTTTATGCTGTATTGCTGTAACCACAATTTTAATTCATTGAGAAATTTTCGCTACGTCAAAGTTCTTGTAAATCAAGAAAATCTTGAAAAATGAAGGCGCTGACTGGATGCGAGTGGCTTTTCACTACTGACACTGATTGTTATCTTAATATTATTTAAAAATAGATACTTTCTGTTTGACTCATTTTAATACTAAAAGAATTATTGTTAATTGATAGGTACGAGTATTGTAATTCACTTTTGTTAGAAATAATAGCTTATAGAAAATATTAAACTAACTTTTCCTAGTATTTCGGGGGGAGGGCCATGGATCCTTTCCTGAAACCGCCCCTGGTCGTTAATAACGAAGATGTTGAGTCGACTTAAAACCATTTGTAAGTTACTCACTTGTATAACTTTCAACAAAAGATTAAAAGTATAAATTGATTGATAATTGAGTGAGGCAGTTAGATTGTCTGTCATCTGGAGAGAGACAAAGAAGGTGGTCCGGGGGGAAGAGAGGGGAAGGGGGGAGCGTTTGATGGATGGGAGAAAGTGATTAAAATGGATTTGTAAAGAGTAAAACCGACGAACCGGTTGCAATTAGAGTACAACGCAAGCTGTGGAATCTGTTCGATTGGAATGTCGGTTTTGTTAAATGGACTGTTGGCTTCTCTTGTCTTGTGTCTTGTCTCTTTATCCCCTTCCTCTGTTATAACTTTAATACTGGGCCGTGCAAAGCCGCATTCAAATGAAATGAAATCGCTTCTTAAGTGAATTGTTATAACCGCCTAGTTCAACTGGTATAAAAACACCTAGAGTCTGTCTACGCTAACAGTACTCCGACGTAGGCAACCACCAATACAAGTGAGAATGCGTATTAATTAAAAATACGCACAGCATGATCAAAAACAACAATTTCATCATCATCATCATCTTCAGTTCAAGGATTAGGCTGGATTAAACCTGTTTCGATATCCATCTTTTCCTCGGTCTCCCTATATCCCGTTTTCCTATTGGCTTGTAATTCATAATTTCAAGCGGCAGTCTTCCTGGTTCCATTCTATTTAAATGACTGCACCAGTGCCTTCGATTGTGGATAATTTTTTCACGCAGGGGTGTCACACCCAAAGCTCTTCTGATTTCTTCATTTCTAATTCTATCTGCTCTGGAACATCCATACACACTACGTAGAAACCTCATCTCTGCTGCTTGAACATTACTATCAATTTTCCTTGTATGGATCCAGTTCTCACTTCCATAAAGTAATGTTGGGATAGCTATTGTATTATAAAATTTTATCCTAGTTTCTTGCCTTGTTCTGTTTTTGAGGTTTCTGTGTATGCTGCCACATATCCTCTGGAATTTCACCATTTTGTCATATACATCTTTATCTTTATCGTAAGTTACATCATTTCCCAGGTAGCTGAAATGTTTTACCTGTTCTAATAATAATTTCATACAACACTAATTAATTTCTGCCCATAACTGACAGGTGGAGTGTCAATTTATTTACTCTCAATCTGTTCGTTGCTGGGCTAAAATAAATAGTTGTGTTTCTTATCACATGGTCAACCAATTAAATGACTGAATCATTTAATAAGAGAAGAGGTGGAGGAGTACTGTGACACTAATCAGAGTTATCTCCTCTGAAAGTAATGAATTTCATTATACAGCCAGACCCTGGGGTGAATGAAGTGAAAGTGTCATTTGCAGAGTGGAAAATACGTTCTTTTCAGAGGGCCCGGCATGCTGATAAGCGTACTTTTCTATTCAGTGAGTTGTGGCAATGGTAAACCACCTCACTCCTCGTTTTACTTAGTAAAACCTCTACAGGTTCAAACCGGCTTTTCGATAATAGGAATACGACATCCGTAAAGTCGTAGACTCTAGCTTGCACCCTGTAGTAGGTGGCTTTTCTTTGTTGACAGTAGGAGCAAACTAAGACCGGCTCAACTGTAGTGTAATTTTTGTTTACAACCTATAGGCAGGCGCTTGCCTCGCGTGGAGTAGGCAGCCTACTCTTACAGTAGATGGATTATAGTGTCCATCCGGTCGCACATTTAAACTCTGTACTCAAACGTACAAATACATTCATATGATTTCTTTTAGTTTCATATTTCCATTGCAATTTGCATTCGTTATTTTTATTATCTTTGTTTCTCCGTCTTCTCTCCCGTCACATCCAGACGTTGTTATCCAAGTAAAGTACGCTTTCCATTTAGTAATACTTACGCCTTCAAATAAGCGTTGCATAAACAATATGATTACAATATCGAATTTGTTTCTTTTATAACTTTTTCCTTTTCGTTAGTTCGTATAATAAAGTGGCAGCAACAGCTTAGTCATTGCTGACCACTGTGGGTTTCGGTTAAGGTATCCGTTATAAATATGGAAACTTTTTTGTTGTTTTCTATTTTTTTTTTTTTTTTTATCTTACACCACACCATTGTAATAAAAATACCCACAAATATTATAACTAGTTTTTTTATTAAAAATAAAAATTATTTTAAATTATTAATAAAAATTATTAAAAATAAAATTCTTCCAAGTTTTGAAGGTCATTTAGTGCGTCAAAAAAGTTTTTTAAACTACATTTTTCGTTTTTTCAAAAAAGTCACCCCTGACTGAAACTGATTTTCATTTTGCGTCTTTCACTAATGATTAAAAATAGGTTATGTTTATTGAGGTTAATTTTTTGTTTATTTTTTAATGTTTTATTACTAATATTAGGTTTATTGTTAATTATTTGCATTGGCAAGAGAAAGTTGTGTGATTTTCAACTTAACGATGAAAACGAATTTATAGATACTGTAATGATTCAAAATGAGTGACAGCTGGCTGGCTGGCTCTATGCTCATATTTTGGTCTATTAAAGTGAATATAAAAATATAGAGCCAGCTGGTTGATATGAAATATTTAAAATTATACTGTTTTACATTAATAAATTTAATTTAATCCAAACAAAATTTCGTTGCTAAGCAACTAAGAAAAAGAAAGGGAAGAATTGTAAAATATTGAGTCGCTTTTGGGACCTAAAAGAGTGCAGACGTAAGTGTAAATAGTTTTTTTTTTATTCCTACGTATGCAATCTGTGTAATAACGTGTACGTTGCAATCTGTTCAATTGAGAACAATAAGCAACCCCATCACCCAATCAGATGAGGATGATGTGTATGACGTGTAAATGAGACTGTGTAGTCTTATACAGACACACTCACAGAGTATGGTTAATTGAACCCCAACCATCAAAGTACACCTACAACCACTGTCTAGTATTCAAATCTGTATAAAAGTAACTACCTTTACTAGGATTTCAACCAGGAACCTTCGTCTCCGAAAATCAGCTGATTTTGGCGACGACTTTACCAATAGACTAACCCAATGGTGGGTTAAGAGTACATAGTTATAATATAATTATAATTACCTAATTAAATGTTAACACAATTAGCAACTTCAGAATAATGATCATAATGCATTAATGAATACTTAAAAATATCGAGTGGTGTTTGGAAATAATAAACAAACATAAATATATAACTATCTTACAATACGATACAACATGATAATTTGATTTGTTTGTGGAGATTCCGTCTCAATGAGAAACCAAGAATGAACAACAAAATATGATATGTGCGTTATACCACCGGTAGAGTTAATTATAATAGCTACTGTAGCCTATCTACTTCCTTGATTACTTTTACTAGAGTAGACGTCTGCCTGTGAAATATGACCCATTGTACTCGTACACCCCAATCTAGCTTTATAGGTCACACATATAAACAGGCTGTAATTAATTCTGTCACGGAAAGATCCTTTGTTAATCACTAAATGACTGACTTAACATACTTCGTTTGGCTTGATCTTTTAATAATACGTCAGATAACTTAAAAAAATTACACCGACATGCTCGGAAAATTACTACAATATCTCAAATTTGGCAGAACTTAATTTTTTTTTAAAATCTGGTGTTAAACACTCACATGACTCTATCTTTCCAATTTAAATAATGAAACCAATTACCTACAGTTCAGCCGTTCTTAGTTTGCTCCTACTGTTAACACAACAAACGAAAGCCACCTACTACAGGATGCACGCTAGAGTCTGCGACTTTACGGATGTCGTATTCCTACTAAGTTAACTATTTGTTAAATTATAACTACTTAAAGTACTAAAAACATCAGTCATGATATGATGTAGGCCTAAAAATTTCATTTAGAAAAATACTTTTAAAAATATTTTGTTGTTACTTTTTAATCAGCGTGTACACATTTTGATATAATGCTCATGCTCAGTGACGTCATTATTTGTTTACATTAGGAGCAAACTAAGAGAGGCTGGACTATATGTTTATTGTTTAACCCAAAGGCTGGTCGTCGGAGGTGGTCGCGTCGGGAGACGAAGGTTCCAGGTTCAAATCCTAGTAAAAGTAGGTTACTTTTACGTATACGGATTTGAATACGCAAAATTCTATAATAAAAGTTGTAGAGAATTTAAAATCCTACAACTTTTATTTCAAACATTTTTTTGTATAATGCTTAGTTTAGTGGTAATTAGTGATTTTCTGTCGTTTTTCTTACGAAAACGTGTGAAAAATCGATTTTTTAAAGATTTCAGCCTTAGTATGCATTATACGACAAAAATGTACCTAATAGTAAAATTTATAGGAAATTAAAAAATCTACGACTTCTATTATTGCATTTTTCTCTACAGAGTCTAGCTTAGCGTGAAAGAGTGATTTTCCGTATTTTTAAGCCAAATTGAGGTGATTTCATTTAGCATCTTTCACTCATGATTAAAATAAGGTTATATTTTTTGAGGTTAGTTATTTGTTTATTTTCTAATGTTTTATTACTAATGTTAGATTATATTGGTCATTATTTGCATTGGCAAGAGAAAGTTGTGTGAGTGTTTCACACCAGATGTTTTTACTAATGTTAGGTTATATCGTTTATTATTTACATTGGTAATAGAAAGTCGGGTAAGTGTTTCACACTGTACTGTTGTTGTTTAGGTCATCAGCTAAAAGGCTTGTTTGAACGTGTAGAGGTTTTACTAAGTAAATCGAGGAGTGAGGTGGTTTACCATTGCCACAACTCACTCAGTGGAAAAGTACACTTATCAGCATGCCAGGCCCTCTGAAAAGCATAAATTTTCCACTCTGCAAATGGCACCTTCACAGGGTCCATTTGTATAATGAAATTCATAACTTTCAGAGGAGATAACTGTGATTAGTGTCACCTAACACACCTCTACCTCTTCTCTTATTAAATGATTCAGTCATTTAATTGGCTGACCATGTGATAAGAAACAAAACTATTTATTTAACCCTGCAATAAACAGATTGAGAGTAAATAATTTGACACTCCACCTGTCTGTTATGGGCTGATTTTTTTACTGATGTTAGGTTATATTGTTTATTATTTACATTGGCAATAGAAATTCGGGTAAGTGTTTCACACTGTACTATATTGACATAAAGTGATAAATAATATTTGAGTTAGTGCAGACTGTAGACTGTAGACAGTATGTAGATTAGAGAGAAATATTTGGATGGGACCACAACCAGCATGTGGAATGGCCAAGGGAAAGACAAGTTAAGCATTACATGTTGTGTGATTAGGTGGTGCCCTTTGGGATAACCCTTTATCGATTGCATCATGCGATCCGATGCGAATACCACCTGACAACCCAACAAATAAGCGGAACGCATGAATAATCGTTACTATTATGCGTACACGTAATCTACCTGTTATTGTTGTTCTACAGGGTGATTTTTTAGTCCTGTTACCCAATTGTTAATGTCTGGTAATTTTTTTCTAAGAAAGGGATATTTTGTTTTATGACACAAAGTTGGTAGCCCTACTCAACCGGTATAGATACGACAGCTTGAGTTGATTCTCCTTGAGTTGTGTAAAATTTTGTGCTGTTTCCAGTTGTGTTACAAACAGAATGTCTTTTACTCTAGAACAACGGGTTTTCATTCTTGAACAATATTTTGCTACAAAATCGTATGCGAGTGTAAAAGAATCATTTCAAATTAAATTTTTTGGTGTTCCTCCTCTCTATTCTAGTCAATTTCTAGGCTAACTAACTGATTTTTAGAGGCAGGTATTGTTTGCAGCAGAAAACGTAGTGGTCGACCAACTCTCTTGACAGATGACGTTAAGAGAATGTGAAAACAAGATTGCTCAATTCTCTATGGAAAAGTTTACAAAACCTTTCCTCGCATGTTGATTTGTCATGTTCGAGTGCTCAGAAAGTTGATAAAAAATTGAAATTGTATCCGTATCACATACGATTAGTTCTAGAGCTTCAGCCTCCAGATTTAAACAAGAGATTGTTTTAGGATAAAAGACATTCTGTTCGTAGCACGACCGGAAATGGCACAAAATTTTACACAGCTCAAGGAGAATCAACTCACATTGCCATATCCATACTGGTTGAGTAGGGCTACCAACTTAGTGTCACAAAACAAAATTTATTTTTTTTTAGAAAATTATTACCAGACATTAACAATTGGGTAACAGCAGGACTAAAAAATCACCCTGTACATTAGTAGCGAATGTAACTTAACGCGTTAAAATATACCCTAATTTAATCCATGTTGTTGTTGTTGTTAAGGTGGTCATCAGCCGAATGGAGGCTGGTTTGAACCTCTAGACGTTTCACTAAGTAAAACCGAGGAGTGAGGTGGTTTACCATTGCCACAACTCACTGAGTGGAAAAGTACGATTATCAGCATGCCGGGCCCTCTGAAAAGCACATGTTTTCCACTCTGCAAATGACACCTTCACTTCATTCACCACAGGGTCCAATTGTATAATGAAATTCATTACTTTCAGAGGAGATAACTCTGATTAGTGTCACAATACACCTCTACCTCTTCTCTTATTAAATGATTCACTCATTTAATTGGCTGACCATGTGATAAGAAACACAATTATTTATTTTAGCCCAGCAACTAACAGATTGAGTGTAAATAATTTGACACTTATATTGACACAATAATTTAATCCATAAGCTTTTATAATATGAAATACAATGAGGGCCTGGCATGCTGATAAGCGTACTTTTCCACTCAGTGAGTTGTGGCATTGGTAAACCACCTCACTCCTCGTTTTACTTAGTAAAACCTCTAGAGGTTCAAACCAGCCTTTTGGCTGTTGACCTAAACAACAACAAGCTTTTATAATATGAAATACAATCGCTAACAAGATCTAGATCTGATTAACATCCAACTCCCCGTATCCCATAATTACAATAGACATTCGTGTTTACACACTAATTATTTACTTCATTATTAGCCTACGTTGGACAATTATAAAGAAATTAAATCTATTTAATAAATCATCTGATTAGAAGCACGACTTATTTTTATTTATGAAGACGATTTATTTTTATTTATTTTATTTAGTAAAATATAGCTACATTAAAATTACAATTATAACCTACCGGGTTGGTCTAGAGGTAAAGTCGTCGCCAAAATCAGCTGTTTAACAGCTGATTTTCGGAGACAAAGGTTCCTGGTTCAAATCCTAGTAAAGGTAGTTACTTTTATACGGATTTGAATACTAGACAGTGGTTGCCGGTGTACTTTGATGGTTGGGGTTCAATTAACCATACTCTGTGAGTGTGTCTGTATAAGACTACACAGTCTCATTTCCTTGTCATATACATCATCCTCATCTGATTGAGTGATGGGGTTGCTTATTGTTCTAAATTGAACAGATTGCAACGTACACGATTTAGGAATAAAAAAAATTTTACCTTACCATTATTGTGTTTGTGTAGTGGGAACTGCGCCGGCCGCATTGGCGCAGTTGGTAACGTGCTCGCCTCTCATCATGCGGTCCTGGGTTCGAATCCCACTCAGGCACGGCATATTTTCATACGTTACAAAAAATCATTTCATTCTTCACCGTCTGCATTAGCAGTAATTGCAGAACAGTCGGACGTTAAACAAAAAAAAAAGTGTAGTGGGAGAAGTATTCGAGTAGTAAGCGAGCGAGGACCTCCCTGAAGCAAAGAGAATAAAACTTTGTTGAATGGATTGGAATGCATCCAGCGTGACTTTATCAACGGCTATAAAAATGTCATATAAAATGTTTAATGACCGTTCTTATATTTTATTGATGCTGGCTGCCAAACATTATTTCATTTCATTTTTTATTACTGCCATTAGTTTTTGTTTTTATTTACACTTTAAATACGTGTATACCTATTTATTAATAGTTGCTCTTACTCGTGTTGACTAATAATAATCGTAAAGCAATATTTCTCATTTTGTTTACAAACAAATCACTCTTTATCTGACAAATATTTAAAGTATAGTACCATGTCGTTTATCCGGATTACCAAATTATCCGAACCAATGTGGATCGGAAAATGAAAATTTTACTTTCTCTTTTTTCTATATGAATACACGTATATGGAAGGAAAGTACTGTTTTCACGTTGATATTTCGAAATCAAGTTTTCACCAGATATGCACGTCTTCAGGCCCCCTGAATTCGAAAAATATGGTTTTAGCGATAGGTCCAGATGATTTATGTGTGTGTGTGTAAGACAAAAATAATTTTTGAGCGAACCGGCTAACCTTTGATTTTTGAGCGAACCGGCCATCTTCCCTTTAATGCCATAACCTTTGATTTTTGAGCGAACCGGCCATCCTTCCTTTAATGACACAACCTTTCATTTTTTGAGCGAACCGGCCATCTTCCCTTTAATGCCATAACCTTTGATTTTTGAGCGAACCGGCCATCTTCCCTTTAATGCCATAACATTTTATTTTTGAGCGAACCGGCCATCTTCCCTTTAATGCCATAACCTTTGATTTTTGAGCGAACCGGCCATCTTCCCTGTAATGCCATAACCTTTGATTTTTGAGCGAACCGGCCATCTTCCCTGTAATGCCATAACCTTTGATTTTTGAGCGAACCGGCCATCTTCCCTTTAATGCCGTAACCTTTGATTTTTGCGCCGATATTCTCAAGCCAAACTCTGCGCTAATGCTGTGAAACTTACAAAACTTAAAATTGTTGCGTTTCCTTGCAACCAACCATAATAGTGTCTGGAGACGGCGACGTGTAGAAGAGTTTGGAAGCCCCCAAAAAAAAATTATTATTATTGAGTATAATATTAATTGTTGTTGTTTAGGTCATCTGCCTGGTTGGCTGGTTTGAACCTGTAGAGGTTTTACTAAGTAAAACGAGGAGTGAGGTAGTTTACCATTGCCACAACTCACTCAGTGGAAAGTACACTTATCAGCATGCCGGGCCCACTCTGCAAATGACACTTTCACTTCATTCACCACAGGGTCTGGCTGTACAATGAAATTCATTACTTTCAGAGGAGATAACTCTGATTAGTGTCACAGTACACCTCTACCTCTTCTATTCTTAAATGATTCAGCCATTTAATTGGCTGACCATGTGATAAGAAACAGATCTATTATTTGTAGCCCTGCAACGAACAGATTGAGTGTAAATAAATTGACACTCCACCTGTCTGTTATGGGCAGATAATATTAATTAGTACTAAAAAATTTCATTTATCTTCTTTACGTAAATAAAATGTGTATTTTACTGACAGGAATTCTTATACTTGTGTAAAGGTATAGGTATCAGTTGAACTAATGTCCCATAGCCGAGCGAGTGAGAGGGAGATATGTGGCATAACTACGCATGCGCTCTAAGGTCTTTACCCTTATAATCCAAATCTGAAAACATAGCCTACTACAGTCGTTATCTTGCTTGATAGTTTACTGGATGCATAAACGCTTGCTCACAACAATGAGTAAAATTAAAGATAATGTTATTGGAACGGCGCGTATGACTTGTGCGAGTGAGAGCGTTATGCATTCTCTCACTCCCACGGCTAGGGGACTGCAGTTCATCTGGATACTTTACACAGATTTATTCGAAATACCCCCGTTATAAATTCACAATAACTTAGTAGTCCTACCAATTGATTAACATTTAAAAATGAAACAATAGTGAAGAAGAAACCTACGCACAAAAATCACACAATCAATTAAATTTATTCATTTGTTATGTTTGTAATCGATAATAAAAAGTGAAATGTATTTTTAAATACATTCACTAAGTATATTTAAACGATGTTAAACATTTGTTTCAATGGTACTTTCGCCTGGTTTATTTTATTCTCTATTTTACTCTCCTATTATTGTTGGAAAACAAAAAAATCCGGTGTGAAACACTCAAGCGACTTTTTCTTGCCAATGTAAATAATGGACAACATAGCCCGTGAGCAAACAACGTACAGTACACCCTTTTTTAGTTTGTTCCTACTGTAAACAAAATAATGACGTCACTGAGCATTCGCATTGCATAAAAAATGAGTACACGCTGATTAAAAAGTAACAACAAAATACTTTCAAAAGTATTTTTATAAATGAAATTGTTAGGCGTACATCATATCATGAATAATGTTTTAAGTAGTTATAATTTAAAAGATAGTTAACTTAATAGGAAAACGACATCCATAAAGTGGTGGAGTGTAGCGTGCACCCTGTAGTAGGTGGCTTTGGTTTGTTGACACTAGGAGGGAGCAAACTATGGATGGCTGAACTGTAGAATGGAAAACGTAGCTTAATTAATCATGAATGCATGACACTAAATGAAAAACAACCTCTTTTTGTTTGACTTAAAAATAACGAAAATCACTATAGACGCTAAAATAAGCTCTGTAGAAAAACATGCTTGAAATATAACTTTAATTACATACTCTTTTGTCGTAAAATGCAAACTTTTAAGATCGCAATCATAAAAAATCTGGTGTGAAACACTCACATGGCTTTCTCTTGCCGATTCAAATAATGAACAATATAACCTAAAATTAGTAATAAAACATTAGAAAAAAACAAAAAACTAGCCTTAAAGGACATAATTTTATTTTAATCATGAGGGAATGATAAAAAATGAAAACCAACCAATCAAAGTTGGCTTAATAATACGGAAAATCACTTTTTCACGCTAAACTTGGCTTTGTAGAGAAAAATGCTTATAATAAAAGTTGTAGATCGTTTAACTTCCTAAAAATTCAACTATATACACTTTTGTCGTAAAATGCATACTTTTTTTGTAATCCCTTATTTGTGTACGTTGAAATCTGTTCAATTGAGAACAATAAGCAACGCCATCACCCACCCAATGAGATGAGAATGATGTGTATGACGTGTAAATGAGACTGTGTAGTCTTGTACAGACTCAGGTCGACCATTTGTACCATTATAAAATCTGTATGGTGACATACAATTAAAAACAAAATTAAAACTTAAGAAAACAATACTGTTCTAAAGACGTGACTTCGGTCGAATAATTGAACGGAATGGAAAATTTATGCAATGTAGAATAAAAATAAAAATAACATATTAATTTTACGAAACATAAATATTTTAATTACTTAAACAATGATAAGGACAAGATAGAAAAATATTAACAATTCAAACTTTATATGATTAATCTATAAAAACCTGATGTAACATTGATGTTCCCCGCAGCTCACAATATAAATTATTAGAATACCGCCTTTAATTAACTTTAAAATAAATAACAAAACAATAATGATGACTATTACACTTTACGCCAAACTATCAAACTATTAAGATTAACGATGAACTCTGATCTATTGAAATTAACAAACTCTGATCCATTGAAATTAGTGAACTCTGATCCATGAAATTAGTGAACTCCTTAACTCAAGCCATTATCTACTTGTTAAAATTAACGATGAACTCTTCTCTATTGACATCAATGAACTCCTTGAAAAATTACAATTGCCCTCTATATAATAACTCGGTACAACCCCCTCTAAGTATGACGTCGGACCAATGAGAACCCTTCTTTTAAGTTTCGAAGGTCTCATTTTCCGTTAAAAATTACAAGACACGTGTAAGCAATTACTACACACAATACAAATTAATATTATGGTGTAGTGATTGCTTACTTAAACATCGACGCATTAATTTTACTTTTAATGGGTTTTTGAGACAAGTAACGAACTTCTCCCCACATTAACATTTACTAAATTTTTGCCGACACAAACATACATAAAAATGTATCAATATTATGTCGGGAATATTGATATATATTTATGAGCTAATGGTTATATTTAATTGATTGTTCTCTTTACTTTTATAACGATTACTTTTAACGGATGTTTAAACAAACTATTTCCTTTGCTAATATAAAATACATTAATTTATCAGCAACATAATTAATGACTAATTATGTGCGATACACATTCCTGAGCGAGTATGGTTAATTGAACCCCAACCATCAAACTACACCCACAACCACTGTCTACCATTCAAATCCGTGAAAAAGTAACTACCTTTACTAGAAAATCAGCTGTTTAACAGCTGATTTTCGGAGACGACTTTACCTCTAGACCAACCCGGTGGGACCGAAATCTTAAAAAATCCATTTTTTACAGGTTTTCATGAAAATAAAAACGAAAATTACTAATTACCGCTAAACTAAGCGTTATACAAAGAAATATTAGTAAAAGTTGTAGGTTTCTAAATTTTCTACAACGTTAGTTATACACTTTTGCTTTAAAATGCATATTAGGAGCGCAATATTAACCTCTTAAAGGTTTATGACGAAATATTACGTCGGAAGCAGTGCACACGAAAAGTATACCACTGACGTAATATTACGTTTCTGTCAAAAAAAAGGAACTTATTTTTGTTTTTGAACGCAATATTTCGTCGCCAACTCCCGGTAATGCGTACGAGTCTTTTGTAGTAAAAATAAATAAATAAATGAAATAAATAAATAAGTGAAATAAATAAATAAATGAAATAAATAAATAAATGAAATAAATAAATAAATGAAATAAATAAATAAGTGAAATAAATAAATAAATGAGATAAATAATAGCCTACATAAATAATAAAAATAATTCAGTGGGAAAAAATTAAGCAAAATAACATTAATTCGGGTTTAAAATAATTAACCTTTAAGGGGTAAAAAAAACATTTTTTTTCTACGAGAGCACAGCCTTCCCAAGAATTTCACCAAACATGGCGCCTATTCTATCATGAAGAACATTAAAAATATTGTAAATGAGGTGATTGTTAAAAAAAAATATAGGAGCCGTTTTTGAGAAAATAGCAAAATAAAGTAAAAATTTACTCGAATAAACTACTATTTCGGGTAAACCGATTTTGATGAAAATTTTCGTGTCGGTTCCAGTATTAGTGTAATATCTAATTTATTCGATATTTTATTCTTTAGATATTTTGTTCCGACACAGAGTGAGAGAGAGAGAGAGAGAGAGAGAGACCAATCGCTAAAAACATGGTTTTGGGGTAGAAAGGGTCTGAAAATGTGTATATTCGGTAAAAACTCAATTCGAAAAATCGATATGAAAACATTACTTTTCTTCCTACATATCATATAGGTAAGAGAAAGTAAAAATGTAAAGTGTAAGGACTGTGTTAATTGTATCACAGTTTGAAAATAGTGCCAGATAAACAGTACGATTTGCCGTCCATTTACCATTTACAACTTGCCTGCTTATTAATATGAAACTCGCCACTCCAGTAGCGCTTCGCGCTGCTTCCGTGTCTCGGCCTCAGAGGGGTAGGTGGATCAGAATTCATAAGCCGATCAGAACCATTTGATACAAGGTGAAGTTCGGCCTCCAAAGAGGTTAGGTGGATCCAACCCCTTAAAACTCAATAAAGTAAAATAAAGGGAAAAACTCAATTCGAAAAATCGAGATGAAAACAATACTTTCCTTCCTATATATTCATATAGGCAAGAGAAAGTAAAAATGCAAAGTGTAAGGACTGTGTTAATTGTAGCACTGTTTGAAAATAGTGCCAGATAAACAGTACGATTTGCCGTCCATTTACCATTTACAACTTGCCTGCTTATTAATATGAAACTCGCCACTCCAGTAGCGCTTCGCGCTGCTTCCGTGTCTCGGCCTCAGAGGGGTAGGTGGATCAGAATTCATAAGCCGATCAGAACCAATTGATACAAGGTGAAGTTCGGCCTCCAAAGAGGTTAGGTGGATCCAACCCCTTAAAACTCAATTAAGTAAAATAAAGGGAAAAACTGAATTCGAAAAATCGAGATGAAAACAATACTTTCCTTCCTACATATTCGTATAGGCAAGAGAAAGTAAAAATGTAAAGTGTACGGACTGTGTTAATTATAGCTTTTTTTTTTTGGTTTAACGTCCGACTGTTTTGCAAATTGCTGCTAATGCAGACGGTGAATGATGAAATGAATTTTTTGTAACGTATGAAAAAATGCCATGCCCGAGTGGGATTCGAACCCAAGACCGCGTGATGAGAGGCGAGCACGTTACCAACATCGCCAACGCGGCCGGCTGTTAATTGTAGCACTGTTTAAAAATAGTGCCAGATAAACAGTACGATTTGCCGCCGGCCATTTACCATTTACAACTTGCCTGCTTGCAATGTGTAGAGAGAGAGAGATGTTTAGGCCTACCACCAATCCACCTTCTCTTACTCATTCATTAATACTACTACTGGTTTATCTGCGTTGTTTAAAAACAATAAATCTCGTCACTGGATTAATTTAAAAATAAAATGTAGCTATTTCAATAGAAATAGAAATAGAAGCTGTTGTTAATTAATTCCAACTAATACATTACTTATTCATAAATTCTACCATTTATTATTTATTTATTTACTTAAATTAATGTCACGTAATTAATAATTTATATGATCTCTTTTTATTTATTTATTTATATTGACCCATATTTTCATTTTTCATATGCCGGTTTTTTAATACTATACACTATATATAACTTACTTGTCTATTATAGTGCGTGTAAATTAAATAGGCGCTAGAATTTATGCTTATTTGACTCGTTATACATTTTTAGAATGAATGAATATTGAAATACTTACTGGAGACAAAACGCTAATCGCCGGAGAACCACCATAATGCTCGTATGAAAAAACTTGAAGAGAACGAAGCTGCTTGCAATAATGAACAGAATAAAATAAAATTGGTTGCTATAGCAACGAACATATGGTCGTGGTCCAACTACGACCAACACCGAAGAAATCAAGGAGGCGGGAACGTGTCAATGAGGTGGGGTTGCTTATTGTTCTGAATTGAAAAGATTGCAACGCACACATATTAGGGGATAAAAAAAAATTAGCTAAGAGTGACCCACCGGGTTGGTGTAGAGGTAAAGTCGTCGCCTCGATTCAGCTGTTTAACAGCTGATTTTCGGAGACGAAGGTTCCTGGTTCAAATCATACATTATATAGTAAATGTAGTTACTTTTATACGGATTTGAATATTAGACAGTGGTTGTGGGTGTAGTTTGATGGTTGGGGTTCAATTAACCATACTCTCTCAGGAATGATCGACCTGAGTCTGTACAAAGTACAACTCATTTACACGTCATACACATCATCCTCATCTCATTGGGTGACGGATGTGCGTATTGTACTCAATTGAACATATTGCAACGTACACACATTAGGGACAAAAATATATATATATATTATATTCTTTCCAAGAATGAAATAATTTGCACACTTGTGAAATTGTTATAAATTTAAAGTTAATCTGTTTATTATTTATGAACCTAGGTTTCTAAGTTACAATAGGCTATCATTGTTTTGTTTGAAAATGATTTATAGTTAGTAATACATAGGCCTACATATTATATATACCTATATATATTTTGTAGGGCCTATAGATGTAATATAGTTAAATTTAATTAACAATTAGCCTGGCTGTGAGCGTCCACAATTAATTGAAACTGTCACAATTGTTATAATGTTATAGTGTAGCCTAATAACAGAGGAGACTAATAACAACGGTAATAACAAAGGTGATTTAATTCAGTGTGTTATGATAGTGTATGGGCCTCGCCTCACATAACCCATCACCCATCACCCATCACCCAATAGTATGCTGCTGTAAGCAATGCACTTTGTACAGACCACTCTGCATTGTATTAATAATGCATTAACAGTATTCAGGTAAAACGCAATAACTTTACAACGAATCGAATAACACTTTAATGTAAGTTATTCTTCCGTAAGTTCATTTTCTATAACCGCATGTCTATCCGTTAAATTATTTACACTCGATCTGCTAGTTGCAGGGCTACAAAAAATAGTTCTCTCTCTTATAATATATAAGTTTTATGTAGTTTATAAGTTTTAGAATTTGGTTCAGTTATTTGAAGTTCATATTATGCTGTTCACATTCATGCCATAGAGCAACTCCAGATTAAATTCCTCCGTTATCTGTCCTATTATAAGCAGAACCGTATCGGCTCCTTTACAATTCCATGTAGCTAATACTTTACTAGACACCTTTCGAATGCAAACACTGGAAAATAGGCGTCAATTAGCTTCACTAATGTATTTGAAACAATTATTGTGTGGTGAAATAAATGCTGTACCTAAGAAGTAAAGGAAGTTAACTCCATTTTTGTAATTTATCAGAAGAACCAAAAACATGAAGTTCTTTATTTTGTAAAAATTTCTGAAGGTGTTAGAATTAAAAAAAAAGAATCAAAATAGCTTCAGATCCAGAGATTTAAATGATTAAACAACTTTCTTAACTTCTATTACCCCCGGAGCACCCACACGACTTTATACTCTTTACGTATTTCTGCGTTTTAATTACATTAGTGTTAACCCCAATGTAACTTGAGTTAATCAAACGAAAACAAATCTTAGACAAAATATCTATTCACATATCATTAAAACTATCAAACTATCTATTACACAAAATCTATTCTGATAAAAAAACAGCAACTATTCACAACAATGTTTGAAAAAATTACAGAATTCAAGCAAATTCTGAGGCTTATCAGTAAGACAATAAAAATAAAATAATTCAAAATAAAATAACTTATTGTCGGTAATGAGCATACATTCAATTAAAATTGAAAATCTTAGTAATTTTATAAATCTTCCGCATCACACAAATGTGGAGTTAATGTGGTTACTGCAACTTTTATTAAGCCTTCTTGCTGATTTTCAAACTTAATTTTGCCAAAATTGGAGTTAACGTCCTTTAACTCTAGGGCACAGAATGCTAGGGCTGTCGTTAAACGCTTAGACATTTTTTTTTCTTAATTCAAAATTAGAAAATATTTTTCTTCACGTTTAGTCCTGTTGAAACACTCTACTGAGTGTGGTTTTTATTTTAATTCTAAGGATATTAGTCAGATTTTCTCGTCTTTGCTTAAAGTTTTGTATTTATAAACTGATTGCAACAGAAATAAACTGTTACAAAAAAAACTTTGAATTTAACTGACCGTCACTTCCGTGTTATCTCTTTTGACGTTAATAATTACCAATTTCTGCATTTTACCCTTAAAAATATAATTTAATTTTCTTGTTTTATATTTGTTGGTGGGAGGTTATGTAAGACGGGTGCAAAGTGAGCACATACTTTATAGTTGAGCCGTTGTTGGTTTGCTCCTCCTCCTCCTTCTGTCAACAAACCAAAGCCAGCTACAACAGGGTGCACGCTACAATCCACCACTTTATGGATATCGCATTCCTATTAAGTTAATTAGTTTTTAAATTATAACTACTTAAAGTTCTAAAAACATCAGTCATGATACGATGTAGGTCTAACAATTTCATTTATAAAAATACTTTTAAAAATATTTTGTTGTTACTTTTTAATCAGCGTGTACAAATTTTGATATAATGCGCATGCTCAGTGACGTCATTATTTGTTTACATTAGGAACAAACTAAGAAAGGCTGGACTGTAGCTACTTTTTTACGGATTTAAATGTTAGACAGTGGTTGTGGGTGTACTTTGATGGTTGGGGTTCAATTAACCATACTCAGTGAGTGTGTCTGTACTAGATTACACCTCATTTATGCGTCATACACATCATCCTCATCTCATTGGGTCATGGGGTTGCTTATTGTTCTCAATTGAACTGATTGCAACCACACACATTAGGAAATATAGGGTGATTCAAAAAGAGCGCCGGTTTTTAAACGGCTGGTAAAACTTTGTTTATCGATTGGCAACATGGTTTGACCTTATTTCTATTTCGGAGAACATTCCGATTGACGATTCAGTTGTAGTTTCTCTTGTTCGCAGTGTAATACTCTCGCAGTCTCTGTCTAACCATGGAGAAGTTTACTATTGCGCAACGAGTGTTAATCGTCAAAACATTTTACCAGGGTGGAGAGAGTTATGCGGCTACTGTCAGGCGACTTCGCGGTACTCTAGGGCGTATGAAGCACCGAATGAATCAACAGTTCGCAGGCTCATGAAAAAGTTTTTTGAGACGGGTTCAACAGTCGACCTTAAAAGTTCTGGACGTCGTCGTTCTGGCCGAACTGAGCAGAACGTTGCGTTGGTTCGTGACCGTGTGGCTGTTAGCCCAGCAAAATCAATACGTCGCCGTTCTCAACAATTGGGTTTACGATGTTCTTCCGTACGGAGAATTCTTCGGTACGATCTCCAATATCACCCGTATAAAATTCAGTTGACGCAACATTTGAAAGTGGCTG
This sequence comes from Catonia carolina, assembly GCA_035578175.1. Lineage (NCBI taxonomy): Eukaryota > Metazoa > Arthropoda > Insecta > Hemiptera > Achilidae > Catonia > Catonia carolina. The sequence continues at coordinate 1,041,293 of JAQMRL010000002.1, read as the reverse complement.
ACCACCAGAAGAGACGACAGTTTGTTGACTGGGTATTGAGAAAACGGCAGGATGATGACACCTTCGCAAACAAAATCATTTTCAGTGATGATTTCATCGCACTTCCACTTAAACGGTTTTGTTAATGAACAGAACTGCCGTATGTGGGGTTTAGAAAACCCCACATACGGAAACTTGTCCCACATAGTCGAAACTTGTCGTGCAGTAATATCCAATTTCATGGATAGAGTTGATGCGTGCCAGCGCAGTAGAGGAGGACACATGCATGATATCATTTTTCATACATGAAATCGGAAGGTAAGATGAACTTGTTGATGTATTTATTTTCAGTTTTTCAATAAAATAAATCTCTTAATTTGATATATCAAAACCGGCGCTCTTTTTGAATCACCCCATACAAAAAAAAAATCTGGTGTGAAACACTCACACAACTTTCTCTTGCCAAAGCAAATAATTAACAATATAACCTATCATTAGTAATAAAACATTAGAAATTAACAAAAAACTTACCTCAAGGAACATAACCTTATTTTAATCAAATATGAAAGACGCAAAATGAAAATCAATCTTAGTTTGGCTTAAAAATACGGAAAATCACTCTTTCACGCTAAACTAGGCTCTGTAGAGAAAAATGCTTTAAATAAAAGTTGTAGATCTTTTAATTTCCTACAAATTTGATTATATACACTTTTATCGTAAAATGCGTACTAAAACCGAAATCTTAAAAAAAATCGATTTTCACACGTTTTCGTGAGAAAAAATCAGAAAATTGCTAATTACTGCTAAACTAAGCGTTATACAAAAAAATGTTTAAAATAAAAGTTGTAGAATTTTAAATTTTCTACAACTTTTGTTATATAAATTTTTGCGCTAAAATGCATATTAAAGCCGTAATCTTAAAAAAACAACGTTTTACGTAAAAACAACCTCACCAAGAATTTAAGCAAAAATTGCGCCTACCCTATCTTGTAGAGAATAAAAAACTGAATAATCCAGGCGATTTTAAAAAAAATCGTAGGACCAGTTTTTGAGAAAATCACAAAAAAGTGAAAAATTACACGAATAAACTACTACTTCCGGTTGACCAATTTTGATGAAAATGTTCGTGTCGGGTTCGGTAGTGGTATGCAATTTAAGTTTGAAGTTTCAAGTTCGTACGATGTTCCGTTCTTGAGATATTTTGTACACACATACATACACACACAGACCAATCGCTAGAAACATGTTTTGTTGGGTTCAGGGGGTCTGAAAACGTATAGATCCGGTGAAAACTCGATTTCTAAAAATCGACATGAAAACAATACTTTCCTTCCTATATTATTTATATAGGCAAGAGAAAGTAAAAATAATTTTGTTGTGTTGTATTTGTTGGTAGCAGGTTATGTAAGACGGGTGCAAAGTGAGCACATACTGTATTTGTGTTTATTTGAAAGGAATAGAGTAAATAGAGTGACGTGTGTGTGTGTGTGTGTGTGTGTGTTATCAGTACACTTCATATAAACATTGACGAGAATTTAACCGTACGTTTATAAACAAACACTTAGAAGATGTGAAGTTCAACAAGAAAACACAATATTTGCGAAGATATCATATCGTAATGTCCACAAACTACCACTACTTAGAACGGAGAACTGTGTTCAACAAATTTATCAATCTATCCAGTATTTGATGGGCGGGGGTTTCGTCCACCGGTTATTCGAATTGCAGGTGTGATTTTAGTTTACTGTCTCGTTTGTCAGTGTGGATGATGATTAGGGGTAAGGGAGAGGGAGAGGGAGAGAGAAATATGCGTGTTCTCTCTCAATTCATCATTCTAACGGGAGTTGAAAACTAGGCAAAGATAGAGTGCTCTGTCAGAATACAGATTGAATAAAAAGATACTTGCGCTTTGGGTGGCGTTTCAACAAACTATATCATGGTTTAAAATATATTCCTTTTTATACCGGTAACAGACATCCCACATTTATTTCACTTTCTCGTGACGTTATCCTCCACTATACGGTGAAAATAATTATTGCTATTTTTCAAAAAATGTCATACCTGGATTTTAACTATTAGGCTATTCGCTATTCATCATGGTGGCCATAACAGCCAGGTGGTACGCCTACTTAATCAGCTAGTTCTGTCTTATCACATGGTCACATGATTGAAACATTTTTTATTTTTACTTTCTCTTACCTATATGAATATATAGGAGGAAAAGTATTGTTTTCATGTCGATTTCAACAAATATACACTCTTCACCGGATCTACACGTTTTCAGACCCCCTGAACCCAAAAAACATGTTTTTAGCTATGCGTCTGTGTGTATGTGTGTGTGTGTGTGTGTGTACAAAATATCTCAAGAACAGAACATCGTACGAACATTTTCATCAAAATCGGTCAACCGGAAGTAGTAGTTTATGCTTGTAATTTTTCTCAAAAACTGGTCCTACGATTTTTTTAAAAATCGCCTGGTTTACTCAATTTTTTATTCTCTACATCTACAAGATAGGGTAGGTGCCATGTTTGCTGAAATTCTTGGTGAGGGTGTTTTCACGTAAAAAAGTGTTGTTTTAAGATTGCAGCTTCAATATGCATTTTAGCACAAAAATTTACATTATAAAAGTTGTAGAGAATTTAACATTTTACAACTTTTATTTCTAAGATTTTTTTGTATAACGCTTAGTTTAGCAGTAATTAGCGATTTTATGTTTTTTTTCTCACGAAAACGTGTAAAAAATCGATTTTTTAAAGATTTTGGACTTAGTATGTATTTTATAACAAAAAAATATATAATACAATTTATATAAAATTAAAAGATCTACAACTTTTATTCTGAGCATTTTTCTCTACAGAGAGTAGTTTAGTGTGAAAGAGTGATTTTCCGTATTTTTAAGCCAAACTGAAGTTGATTTTCATTTTGCGTCTTTCACTCATGATTAAAATAAGGTCATGTTTATTGAGGTTAGTTTTTTGTTTATTTCTAATGTTTTATTACTAATGTTAGGTTTATTGTTAATCATTTGCATTGGCAAGAGAAAGTTGTGTGAGTGTTTCACACCAGATTTTTTTTTTTTTTGGTAATCCCTAATTTGTGTACGTTGCAATCTGTTCAATTCAGAACAATAAGCAACCCCATGACCCAATGAGATGAAAATGATGTGTATGAAGTGTAAATAAGTTGTAGTCTTGTACAGACCCAGGCCGCCCATTCCTGAGAGAGCATGGTTAATTGAACCGCTACCATCAAAGTACACCCACAACCACTGTCTAGTATTCAAATCCGTATTAAAGTAACTACCTTTACTAGGATTTGAACCAGGCACCTTCATCTCCGAAAATCAGCTGTTTGTTAGCTGACTCGCGGCAACGACTTTACCTCTAGACCAGTGTTTCCCAAACTTTTTTTTCTTGCAGCACACTACAAAAAAAAACGGCCAATAGCTGCGGCACACCTATTACTTTATGCCATTGATTAAACTTAAGTACTTGATATAAACGTACTTATATCATACTTATACATACTTACTTACAGTCATCGGCTAGGCATTATTTTGTTGGACCGTTTAAATTTAATTTAATTTATTTTCCTTGAGTTCCGCGGCTCACTTGGCCGGCCTCGCGGCACACCGTTTGGGAACCAAGGCTCTAGACCAACCCGGTGGGTTTGAAACATTTTTTTTTTTTTTTTGTAATCCCTAATTTGTGTACGTTGCAATCTGTTCAATTCAGAACAATAAGCAACCCCATCACCCAATGAGATGAGGATGATGTGTATGACGTGTAAATGAGGTGTAGTCTTGCACAGACTCAGGTCGACCATTCCTGATAGAGTATGGTTAATTGAACCCCAACCATCAAAGTACAACGGTAACCACTATCTAGTATTCAAATCCGTATTAAAGTAACTACCTTTACTAGGATTTCAACCAGGAACCTTCGTCTCCGAAAATCAGCTGTTTGTTAGCTGACTCGCGGCGATGACTTTACCTCTAGACCAACCCGGTGGATTTGAAACATTTAACAACAGAAAATGTAGAGCTGTGAAAGAGACTACTATCTGTTTCATAATGATAGACACCCGAGTTTCAACCCAAAGCATCTCCAAAACAATGAGTCGGATTTCAACATAATTCACATCAAAATTTACCTCATTTTATTGTACGTTTACCTATAACAATCCTTTTTTTAATGTAGTTTAAAAATTGCCATATCGAGGTTGGAAGATGAAAATACCCGGTTTTTTGATACCGCAATAAATTTAATGCGTTTAGAGGCGTGTAACTCGATAAATATTTGACCAAAAAGTTTGAAATTTTAACATAACATAGAAAATTCTTTTTTTATAGCTTGTACGAAATATCAAATTCGTGAGTTATTTAAATTTTGATTTATTAACAATATTGTGAACCCTTGCTATCTTGGTAACCGCTCGATCGTTCGGTTCGGGCAAACTATCGTTTTATTCAGCGTAAAAAAAACTTAGTACACATATGTTAATAACATGAAAATATTGATTTGCCAATGTTGTGGTAGAATTTTTAGAATTTTGAAAAATAAATGGAAATTGCGGGGGGCGCTACTAACCATGCTGCCTGAATCTGACTGTCTACCTGAATTGGGGGCACGCCCCACACCACACAGAGCGTGCCCATAAAACTGCAGTTTAAGCTACTCTATCCTAGCCTGCAAGATTTCTATGTAACGGGAGCTGGCTGTAGCACCTCCGTGTGCTATTCGTAGTAAACGGTTGTGCGCAGTACATCCATTTGTGGTAAAGCCACGTGCAAAGAATTTTAGTGGCGTAACGAGCTCGAAGGCGACTCGTCCAACGTTTACACGAGTAGTGAGGGGAGTGACTACCGCACCCACTCATTTGGGTTCGCCTCTCAGGGGCTATGGGTTCCTAATTAGCGCTTAAAAGCCACTAAGCTGCTTAAATTCCTTCGGAATGGGCGTGGCTGGCCGAGGAAATGTCCGGCAACGGATAGGCAAATACACATGTCATACTTTACAGGGGGCACGCCCCACAACACACAGAGCGTGCCCATAGAACTGCAGTTTAGCTACCCTATCCTTGCCTGCTGTTGAGGTAACGGGCGCTGGGTGTAGCACCTCCGTGTGCTATTCGTAGTAGATCCATGTGTGGTAGAGCCACGTGCAAACCATTAGCTGCGTAACGAGCTCGACGGTGACTCGTCCAACGTTTACACGAGTACTGAGGGGAGTGACCACCGCACCCACTGAATTTGGGTTGGCCTCTCAGCAGTTGTGGGTAAGCCACTATGCTGCTTAAATTCCTTCGCAATGGGCGTGGTTGGCCGAGGGGTGTCCCGAAACGGATAGGTAAATACGCATGTCTTCCTGAATTGACAATGAAGTCTGTCAGTTCAGGTAGACAGTCCGACAAAATGTCACGTACACAAACTAGCAACATGGATAGTAACACCCCCCCCCCCACATTACCGTTCAATTTTTTGAAATTCTAAAGTTTCTACCAGAACATTGGTCAATCGATATTTCATATTATTAACATATTTTTGTACTAAGTTTTTTTACGCTGAATAAAACGATAGTTTGCCCGTGCCGAAATATCGAGCGGTTATCGAGATAGCAAGGACTCAGAATAATATTAATTAATCAAAATTTAAATACCGTATGAATTTGAAATTTCGTACACGATGTAAGAATATAATTTTCTATGTTGTGTTAAAATTTCAAACTTTTCGGTCAAATAATTATTGCCTTACACGCCTCTAAACGCATGGAATTTGTAGCGGTATCAAGAAAACCGGGTCTTCTTATCTTTCAATCTTAACTTGTAGATTTTGTAAATCTTTTAGTTGTAATAAATACTTGTAATTGTAAATTTAGTGTATTAATTATTTAATTAGCTAGATCCTGAAACGACCTTAGCGATAAGTATCACATTATGTTTATAAAAAGTACAGTACCATTTGAACGGTAAGAGTAAATGAATGAAGATGTGTCTTACCTGTTCAGCAGACTGTTCTTCGATGACTAATTTCATTTCGAGACATTGTCTCGTTTCAAGGAACGCCGTTCTCTGCTGGCGGTCTTCCAAGTAATACGCTGTCAATCCGAGCAGATTCACTCCCAGCAACAGTATCACGTTGGTTGCGATCTGTCAACACAAATCAAAACACACAACTCAATCAGATTGGTTTTTTTTCATTAAATATGATTTTCGGAGACGAAGGTCCTGGTTCAAATCATAGTAAAGGTAGTTACTTTTATACGGATTTGAATACTAGACAGTGGTCACCGTTGTACTTTGATGGTTGGGGTTTAATTAACCATACTCTCTCAGGAATGGTCGGCCTGGGTCTGTACAAGACTATACCTCATTTCCTTGTCATACACATCATCCTCATCTCATTGGGTCATGGGGTTGCTTATTGTTCTAAATTGAACAGATTGCAACGTACACAAATTAGGAATAAAAAAAAATATGTTAAATACATGACCAACCCACAGGGTTGGTCAAGAGGTAAAATCGTCGCCAAAATCAGCTGTTTAACAGCTGATTTTTGGAGACGAATTTTCCTGGTTCAAATCCTAGTAAAGGTATAGTCCAGCCTCTCTTAGTTTGCTCCTAATGTAAACAAATAATGACGTTACTGAGCATGCGCATTATATCAAAATGTGTACACGCTGATTAAAGAGTAACAACAAATACTTTCAAATGTAATTAAATACAAAATACTTTTTAATTTTTTTTTCTGAATGAAATTGTTAAGCCTACATCATATCATGACTGATGTTTTTAGTACTTAAAGTACGGTACCTATAATTTAAAAAATAGTTAACTTAATAGGAATACGACATCCGTAAAGTCGCAGACTGTAGCGTGCACCCTGTAGTAGCTGGTTTTGTTTGTTGACAGTAGGAGCAAACTAACAACGGCTGAAATTTAGTTACTTTTATACGGATTTAAATACTAGACAGTGGTTGCCGGTGTACTTTGATGGTTGGGGTTCAATTAACTATACTCTCTCAGGAGTGGTCGGCCTGGCTCTGTACAAGACTACGGTTCATTTACACGTCACACGCATCATTCTCATCTGATTGGGTGATGGGGTTGCTTATTGTTCTCAATTGAACAGATTGCAACCTACACATATTAAGAATTTAAAAAAATATATAAAAAAATAATAAATATGTTTGTAGAATAGCAGTCTATTATTCGCAATATCGTTGATAGAAATTTTGACGTTTATTGTATTCAACGTAGATTTTAGGTTTTGACTATTTTTTATTAATTATTTATTTATTATTATTTATTATTATTTTAGTTTTAATTATTTTCGTGGTTTTTTTTATTAAATAAAAAAAACCACAAAAAATAATTTTCAAAGCCGAAACCTAAAATCAAACCTAAAAAAAACAAACAACAAATTTTGTTGTTTGTTTTTTCCATTTTCAATTATGCCATCAAAAAAACATCACTAGGAAGAAAATCTTCAAGAGCAAAAAAACTTCAAAAAGCTAGAACTACTGAAAGGGAGGAACAACGAGAATCTCGCCTTCTACAAAACCGCGACCGAGCTTCAACTTCTCAAGCAGTTGAAATTCGATCTAGCAGCTACACAATTTCTGCTACATATTTAAAAAATCTGGTGTGAAACACTCACACAACTTTCTCTTGCCAATGCAAATAATTTACAATATAATTTAACATTAGTAATAAAATATTAGAAATAAACAAAAAACTAACCTCAATAAACATAACCTTATTTTAATCATGAGTGAAACACTCAAAATGAAAATCAACCTCAGTCTGGCTTAAAAATACGGAAAATCACTATTTCACGCTAAACTAGGCTCTGTAGAGAAAAATACGTTAAATAAAAGTTGTAGATCTTTAAATTTCCTATAAATTTGGTTATATACACTTTTGTCGTAAAATGCATACTAAGGCCAAAATCTTAAAAAAATTGATTTTTCACACGTTTTCGTGAGAAAAAATCAGAAAATCGCTAATTACTGCTAAACTAAGCGTCATACAAAAAAATGTTTGAAACAGAAGTTGTAGGTTTTTAAATTCTCTACAACTTTTATTATATAAGTTTTTGCGCTAAAATTTATACTAAAGCCGTAATCTTAAAAAAACAACGTTTTTACGTGAAAACAGCCTCACCGAGAATTTCAGCAAACATGGCTCCTACCCTATCTTGTAGAAAATAAAAAATTGAGTAAATAGGCGATTTTAAAAAAAATCGTAGAACCAGTTTTTGAGAAAATCGCAAAAAACTGAAAAATTATACGAATAAACTACTACTTCCGGTTGACCGATTTTGATGAAAATGTTCGTGTTGCGTCCGGCAGTGGTATGTAACTTAAGTTTCAAGTTTCAAGTTCGTACGATGTTCCGTTCTTGAGATATTCTGTTCACACACACACACACACACACACACACACACACACACACACACACACACACACACACACACACACACACACACAAACACACGCACGCACGCACGCACGCACGCACGCACACACACACACACACACACACACACACACACACACACACACACACACACACACACATACACACACACACACACACATACACACACACACATACACCGACAAACACACACACACACACACACACACACACACACACAGACACACACACACACACACAGACACACACACACACACAGACCAATCGCTAAAAACATGTTTGTGTAGGTTCAGGGGGTCTGAAAACGTATAGATCCGGTGAAAACTCGATTTCTTAAAATCGACATGAAAACAATACTTTCCTTCCTATATATTCATATAGGCAAGAGAAAGTAAAAAAGTGATTACATCATTTTTCGGGAGCAAAGCCGCGACGGGGCATACTAGTATATTTATATTGGGAATGCTATGTATCCCCTAAATGCACATTATGGCCGCAATTTTTTTAAAAAAAAAGGTTTTTACGACGATAGTACACCTTCTCCACGAACTTCAGCAGACATGACTTTTACCCTGTCTTGGAGAACACAAAAAATTTAGTACAGTATTCAGACGAACTAAAGTCCCCTAGCCATGGGAGTGAGAGAATGCATAACGCTCTCACTCGCACAACCCATACGCGCCGTTCCAATAACATTGTCGTATAATTTTACTCATTGTTGTGAGCAAGCGTTTATCCATCCAGTAAACTAACAAGCAAGATAACGACTGGAGTATGTTTTCACATTTGGATTATAAGGGTAAAGGACCTTTGGGCGCATGCGTAGTTATGCCACATATCTCCCTCTCACTCACTCGCCTATGGGATATTAGTTCGTCTGATACCTATACAAAAGATGATTTTAAGGCGAGACTGTATGATTTTACTGAAAATTTCGATTTTCGGTTTTTTATATTTTTTAATAGTTCAGACCTAGATCTACCAGAAAACCATTAAATTACGTCAAAAAATTATTTTAATGAACAAATTAAGTATTTAGCAGATTTACCCAGAAAACGTATGCCAACAAAAACGAATATTTTATACTTAATAATTTTATACTTAGCGTTTTAGAACAAACGATATTTTAGTTTTTTTTTAAATATCTGCGTTATTTTTTAAAAATATTCTTAGCTTTTGGTTTAGCTTTCTAACCCACTGTTGATGGGAAATTTACTTGTTTGTGTAAACCTTGTTTTTGATTTGTGCCGTTTTGTTTTTTCCTGTTCTCGTAAATTTATATTTTAAAATTTAGGTACATTTTTCTCGGAAACCATTAAACCTACCAGGCTGAAATTTTTAGCAGCAATTCATCTTGTACATGCACACATACCCGAATTTTTATGACTTCCTCACATGCTCCAAAAATTAGCAATAACTTACCTATACAAAAATCGTAGAAAACAAATTTGTAAAAAATGTATGTTATTCATTACTTTGTTTTTATTTTCTGCTCCACCAGATTAAATTTAAAAAAAATGTAAGTAGGTAGAGAAAATCGACAACGATTAAGAGTGTAAAGTTTCATTTCCCTATCTTTTAGCAATCCCACAAAAAATGTACCTGAAAAAAACAAGTTTAACACTGGCGGGATACAAGGTATAGTCTCCCCTTAAAGAAAATCGTAAGGGCTGGTTTTTGTACAAAAATAGTTGGATGCAATGGAACCTTTAGTATATGAATGATTGAACCCGATATTTTTTGCGCCCTGGAGACTCCAGGAGATGTATAGGACATGTCAGATATAATACCTGAAATACATAAAGGAACCACACAATGTTTTTTTTTTAATCCCTAATGTGTGTCAGTTGCAATCAGTTCAATTGAGAACAATAAGCAATGAGATGACCCAATCAGATGAGGATAATGTGTATGACGTGTAAATGAGACTGTGTAGTCTTCTACACACACAAACACTCGCTGAATATGGTTACCATCTAACTACACCCACAACCACTGTCCACTATTCAAATCCTTATAAAAGTAACTACCTTTACACAATGTATCACTACTATCAAGAAAAAAATTCTTGTACGCTATAAAAAGTTTCACCGATCAAGTAATTTTTCAGATTGTTTTTAAAGGAATTCAAATCCTCACAACATTTTAAAAATTGGGGTAATTTATTCATGAATTTTCTCCCTGCATAAGTAGGTTATACTCTATATCTACAGTCCAGCCTCTCTTAGTTTGCTCCTAATGTAAACAAATAGTGACGTCACTGAGCATGCGCATTATATCAAAATGTGTACACGCTGATTAAGAAGTAACAACAAAATACATTAAAAAGTATTTAAATACAAAATACTTTTAAAAGTATTTTTCTGAATGAAATTGTTAGGCCTACATCATATCATGACTTATATTTTAAGTACTTTAAGAACTTATAATTTAAAAAAATAGTTAACTTAATAGGAATAGGAGATATGTAAAGTGGTGGAGTGTAGCGTGCACCCTGTAGGAGGTGGCTTTTGTTTGTTGACAGACACTAGGAGGAGGAGGAGGAGGGAGCAAACTAACAACGGTGGCTCAACTGTAGGTATACTCTACCACGCTACCACTACACACTACACACTACACTACCAAGCCGTAAATAATTGTAGTGATTTATGAACATAATTCATAAAACATAAATTGAAACGGATACAGTAGTAAGTAAGTAAGTAAGTAAATGAACCCGGCTGTGATTAATGTTACATTCTGAAACCAGTATATGAACTAGCGGATACCACTAGTGAATATTTCACCTAACTTTATTTATATATATTATTGTAATAGTAATAAAAGAGCTGGTTAAAAAGTGTAACGATGTTACTAAAATAGGAGAAGGTGTCTCTTTAGCTACTACCTTAGTAATTGCCATTCAAATACAGTATTTAAATGTCAACTACAACTACAGGCTGATCAAAAAGTTATTTCTAATACAAATAATCTCATATTTTATACTGCCCATAAGAGACAGGTGGAGTGTCAAATTATTTACACTCAATCTGTTAGTTGCAGGGCTAAATTAAATAGTTCTGTTTCTTGTCACATGGTCAGCCGATTAAAAATGACTGAATCATTTAAGAACAGAAGAGGTAGAGGTGTAAAAGACACTAATCAGAGTTATCTCCTATGAAAGTAATGAATTTCACTATACAGCCAGACCCTGTGGTGAATGAAGTGAAGGTGTCATTTACATAGTGGAAAATATGTGCTTTTCAGAGGGCCCGGAATGCTACTAAGTGTACTTTTCCACTCAGTGAGGAAGGCACTGGTAAACCACTACACTCCTCGTTTTACTTAGTAAATCCTCTACACGTTCAAACCAGCCTACAGGCTGATGACCTAAACAACAACAATCTCATATAGTTATCAGTAAATTTTTATATAATAAATAATATTTTTCCGAATGAATACATAAGTTAATTGTTGAACAAAGATTTATAAAATTTGGTAAGAAACACTCTAAACCTCTAGAGGTTTTACTAAGTAAAACGAGGAGTCAGGTATTACATTTCCTTCCTCACTGAGTGGAAAAGTACGCTTATCATGTCAGGCCCTCTGAAAAGCACATTTCACTTTCATTTCATTTTCCACTCTACATGTGACACCTTCACTTCATTCACCACAGGGCTTGGCTGTATAATGAAATTCATTACTTTCAGAGGAGATAACTCTGATTAGTGTCACAGTACACCTCTACCTCTCCTGTTCTTAATTTTTTTTTTAAATCCTAATATGTGTACATTGCAATCTGTTCAATTGAGAAAAATAAGCAACCCCATCACCCAATCAGATAAGGATGATGTGTATGACGTGTAATTGAGGTGTAGTCTTGTAGAGACTCAGGCCGACCATTTCTGAGAGAGTATGGTTAATTGAACCCCAACCATCAAACTACACCCACAACCACTGTCCACTATTCAAATCCGTATAAAAGTAACTACCTTTACTAGGATTTGAACCAGGAACCTTCGTCTCCGAGAATTAGCTGTTGAAAAGCTGGTTTTGGCGACGACTTTACCTCTAGACCAACCCGGTAGGTCGTACTTAAATGATTCAGTCATTTAATTGGGTGACCATGTGATAAGAAACAAAACTATTTATTTTAGCCCTGCAACAAATATATTAAATTTTATGATTTAATTAGAGAAATTTGAAATGATAGATTGAAAGTGAGTTTGTTAGCTGAATGAATAATCTGGCCGAGAAGCCGTAAGTTAACATTAAAACTTAACACTTAGAGCATTCTCTAACTTTGAAACATAAGTTTAAATACTCATTTCAAAAGATAATATACGTAGGTACAGTATTCGGAACTTTAAAACTTTTACCGATTGAAAATTTAAACTTTCAAGATAATTCAGTTACTTTGTCTATTCAATTTCAATATCGTAGTACATTTTGTTAAAGAACTCGCCGGTTGTGAGTTGAAAGTTGTTTATTGTAGCGTCTATTATGAACTAGAAAATAAGCTAACGTTCATTTTACTTTCTCTTGCCTGTATAAATATATAGGAAGGCAAGTATTGTTTTCATGTCGATTTTTCGAAACCGAGTTTTCACCGGATCTATACGTTTTCAGACCCCCTGAACCCAAAAAACATGTGTTTAGCGATTGGTCTGTGTGTCTGTGTGTGTGTGTATGTGTGTGTGTGTGTGTGTGTGTGTGTGGGTGTGTGTGTGTGCAAAATATCTCAAGAACGGAACATTGTACGAGCTTGAAACTTGAAACTTAAGTTACATACCACTACCGGTGTCGACACGAACATTTTCATCATAATGGGTCAACCGGAAGTAGTAGTTTATTCGTATATTTTTTCACTTTTTTGCGACTTTCTCAAAAATTGGTACTACGATATTTTTAAAAATCGCCTGGTTTACTCAATTTTTTATACTCTACAAGATAGGGTAGGCGCCATGTTTGCTGAAATTCTTGGTGAGGGTGTTTTCTCGTAAAAACGTTGTTTTTTTAAGATTACGGCTTTAATATGCATTTTACCGTAAAAATGTATATAATAAAAATTGTAGAAAATTTAAAATTCTACAACTTTTATTTCAAACAATTTTTTGTGTAACGCTTAGTTTAGCAGTAATTTGCGATTTTCTGTTTTTTTCTCACGAAAACGTGTGAAAAATCGATTTTTTAAGATATCGGCCTTAGTACGCATTTAACGACAAAAGTGTATATAATGAAATTTATAGACAATTAAAAGATCTAAAACTTTTATTCAAAACATTTTTCTCTACAGAGCCTTGTAACGTCTAAGTTAAAATACGTTACTGTGGGTTTTTGTTTCATATCTGGCGCTGCATTTCGGTTTGTGTTAATGCTTAACTTTGTTCACTGAAAGCTGTCGCTATCTGGCGTTTTTCTGTTAATCTATTCTGGCCTGATTTGAATTAATATTTTTCTGTCGACTAATTGTACTATCTTCCTGGTTTAAACGTGCACTCTTGTTTGTGAAGCGAAATGGTACGGTAGTCGTCTATGACTTTTAAAATGTTGCCGATTTGCAAATTTCTTTCTTTTACTTAAAGAATGTTTTTTATACTTTAATGCTGCATTATGATGGTTACTGAAGTTTAATTGCATTATCTACTGTTTTAAATTATGTTTATCTTTTGTTTTTCTTTAAATTTATTATGATACGTAATTATTTTAAGTCTTTTCCGGGTCGGCGTTTAATTATGGTTCAAGTTTTTTTTGGCTTCGTAGCCCCAAATTTATTTTGGGTAAGTTCTCTTTTGTTTTGCTGTCGAATATTTCTGGAGATTGCGCTTGTCAATTCTGTTTAACTGTAAATTTTAAATTTTTGAATCGAGTTATTTTGGTTTTGGCCTTGTTCGATTCTTGCCTTGTTTTTTTTGTCTGATTGTTTGCCTACACCTTTTAACCTTGTGTGGGTTTCCGTTAAGGTGTAGGGCAATTTAATCTTTTGTACTTACCTTTTGTTTTTTTTTACCTTTGACCTATGTTGACCGCAATCTGTAGAAGTATTCTTTGGTCTAATTCTTTCTTTTGATTTGGTTCATTTTGTTACTTTTGTTTTCGAAGTGTTACCTTTTTCGCTTTTGACGTTTGTCGGTTTTTGTCCAGGGTTCGACTCTGGGGTTCTATTCTGTGAGATTCTGCTTTGGGAACGTTTCCGTTATGGAAGATCCTACTGTATGAGAAGCCTACTCTAGTTTTGGATAACTGTTTCGGATAGTCTTGGATAGCAGTGCCATTCTGCTTGTTTGGAGCCACCTGGGTTTGATTCTCGACGTTTTCTGTTCTATAATTTTGTTTCTGCAATCTGGTATGTGTCATTAAATATTTTATAAAATGTGTTTTTCGGGCTATATCGACGATTTCTACTTGACTGCGTCTATGCAGGTCAGGTAGGGCTTCCTGTACTATGCATGTCGCGAAATGAAAATGGTCAACGAATGAACTTGTTTAAAATTTAAATTAATTTTTTTTTAATATTGGAAAACCGTTAACAAGTTTTCTTTCTCATAAGTAATTTCATTAATCTAGAATCTTGTTTTTTTTATATATAAAATTTTTTTTACAAAATGTTGTTTTTCTTCTAAAATTTTTTTTAATAATTTAAAAGGCTACCATGGTATGCACATATAAATAAATATAATATTAAAATAAAAATTTGATGCTATGCTACTACGGGACAATGAACTAATTCTATTTTTTTAAAAAAAAATATTTTTTTTACCTTTAAATTTTCTGTATCTATGAATTTTCAGTATAAATAGTATCAGTTTTAAGTGAACTTAAAGCGATAGCTTTTAAAATTTAGTTATTCATTGAACATTGTATTTTATATTTAATTTTTTTATTTTTTTAAAATAATTTTTGCCTGAAGATAATCCATTTAGGTATTTTGTTTGTCTCAAATTTAATTATGTCTATATAATAATTTTACTGTATTTCCAAACTTCTTGGATTCATTGTGTTATTAATTTTTTTTGAATTTTGTGTTTTTCTTAAGTAATAACAATCATATGCAACAACATCTTGTTTTTTTTGGCTTCCTTGTGTTTTTGTCAACCCCTGAGCCAACCTATTATTGTGAATAGAGGGGGAGGTGACAGCCTAGTTTAGCGTGGAAGAGTGATTTTCTGTATTTTTAAGCCAAACTGAGGTTCGTTTTCATTTTGCGTCTTTCACTCATGATTAAAATTAGGTTATGTTTATTGAGGTTAGTTTTTTGTTTATTTCTAATGTTTTATTACTAATGTTAGGTTTATTGTTAATTAATTGCATTGGCAAGAGAAAGTCGTGTGAGTGTTTCACACCAGATTTTTTTTTTTTTGTACTAAAAAAATGATTTAATTAAATTTCTTTCATTGAGTTTATGACGCAATTAAAAATATTATAATATAATTTATAATTTTCTAGACTGGATAGAAAAAGATTGTTGTTTAGGTGATCAGCCGAAAGGCGGGTTTAAACCTCTAGAGGTTTTACTAAGTAAAACGAGGAGTGAGGTGATTTACAATTGCCTTACTCACTGTGTGGATAAGTATGCTTATCAGCATGCCAGGCCCTCTGAAAAGCATCTACTTTCACCCTGCTAATGACACCTTCACTTCATTCACCACAAGATCTGGCTATAGAATCACTGTAATAATATGCTTTTCACGGTGATGAGCTGTGCTGTTTCACATGTTTAGACCAATCAGAACGTTTGCCAGCGTTGCCAGATTGTACCTGACAAACATTACGCGCGCATGCGTATAAGAGCCGCAATCACTCAAGTCAAGCACTCAAGTCTTGCTTCTCGTACTGAACACATCGATTATAGAGCGCGTTAACATGCAATACTTTATTATACCGGGTGATTTTTTAGTCCTGTTACCCAATTGTTAATGTCTGGTAATTTTTTTCTAAGAAAGGGATATTTTGTTTTGTGACACAAAGTTGGTAGCCCTACTCAACCGGTATAGATACGACAGTTTGAGTTGATTCTCCTTGAGTTGCGTAAAATTTTGTGCTGTTTCCAGTTGTGTTACAAACAGAATGTATTTTACCCTAGAACAACGGGTTTTCATTCTTGAACAATATTTTGCTACAAAATCGTATGCGAGTGTAAAAGAATCATTTCAAATTAAATTTTTTGGTGTTCCTCCACTCTATTCTAGTCAATTTCTAGGCTAACTAACTGATTTTTAGAGGCAGGTATTGTTTGCAGCAGAAAATGTAGCGGTCGACCAACTCTCTTGACAGATGACGTTAAGAGAATGTGAAAGCAAGATTGCTCAATTCTCCACGGAAAAGTTTACAAAAACTTTCCTCGCATGTTGATTTGCCATGTTCGAGTGCTCAGAAAGCTGCTAAAAAATTTACATTGTATCCGTATCACATACGATTAGTTCTAGAGCTTCAGCCTCCAGATTTAAAGAAGAGATTGTTTTAGGATAAAAGACATTCTGTTCGTAGCACGATTGGAAATGGCATAAAATTTTACACAGCTCAAGGAGAATCAACTCACACTGCCATGTCAATACTGGTTGAGTAGGGCTACCAACTTAGTGTCACAAAACAAAATTTATTTTTTTTAGAAAAATATTACCAGACATTAACAATTGGGTAACAGGGCTAAAAAATCACTCTGTATAATCAGCTGATTGCATATTTATAGGTTATAATTGATATTAAAAAACCAAAAAAAAAATGGCCGACGAGATATGTAACAGAGCTAGAAGAGGAGCAAGTATTGGTGTAGTTGGTGGCAAGAGATTGGCTAGCTATAAAGTGGGTGGGGGAGGGGCGCCAATGCATACTCTTAAAAGCTCACCAACCTGTGTTAAATAGTACAGTGTCTTATACACGTGCACCTCTTCTGTTGTCAAATGCATCAGTCATTTTTACTTTCTCTTGCCTATATGAATATATAGGAAGGAAAGTATTGTTTTCATGTCGATTTTTAGAAATCGAGTTTTCACCAGATCTATACGTTTTCAGACCCACTGAACCCAAAAAACATGTTTTTAGCGATTGGTCTGTGTGTGTGTGTGTGTGTGTCTGTTTGTGAACAGAATATCTCAAGAACAGAACATCGTACGAACTTGAAACTTGAAACTTGAAACTTAAGTTACATACCACTACCGGACCCGACACGAACATTTTCATCAAAATCGGTCAACCGGAAGTAGTAGTTTATTCGTGTAATTTTTCACTTTCTTGTGATTTTCTCAAAAACTGGTCCTACGATTTTTTTAAAAATCGCCTGGTTTACTCAATTTTTTATTCTCTACAAGATAGGGTAGGCGTCATGTTTGCTGAAATTCTGGGTGAGGCTGTTTTTACGTAAAAACATTTTCTGTTTAAGATTGATTTTTCTGTTTAATTTATATAATAAAAGTTGTAGAGAATTTAAAATTTTACAACTTTTATTTCAAACATTTTTTTTATAACGCTTAGTTTAGCGGTAATTTGCGATTTTCTGTTTTTTCTCACGAAAACGTGAGAAAAATCGATTTTTTTAACATTTCGGCCTTAGTATGCATTTTACGACAAAAGTGTATATAATTAAATTTATAGAAAATTAAAAGATCTACAACTTTTATTTAAAGCATTTTTCTCTACAGAGCCTAGTTTAGAGAGGAAGAGTGATCTTCCGTATTTCTAAGCCAAACTGAGTACGCTCTTCATTTTGCGTCTTTCACTCATGATTAAAATAAGGTTATGTTTTTGAGGTTAGTTTCTTTAGTTATTTCTAATGTTTTATTACTAATGTTAGGTTTATTGTTAACTATTTGCACTGGCAAGAGAAAGTTGTGTGAGTGTTTCACACCAGATTTTTAATTATCTGACATATATATATGCCTGGTCTGTTTATATATATATATATATATCTTCAACTAGCAAATCAAGTAAAAATAATTTAACATTCCACCTGCCTGTTATGGGCATTTCACAAATTTCAATAATAATCATAATAATAAAAATCTGGTGTGAAACACTCACACAACTTTCTCTTGCCAATATAAATAATTAACAATAAACCTAATATTAGTAATGAAACATTAGAAATAAACAAAAAACTAACCTCAATAAACATAACCTAATTTTAATCATGAGTGAAAGACGCAAAATGAACCTCAGTTTGGCTTAAAAATACAGAAAATCACTCTTCCACGCTAAACTAGGCTCTGTAGAGAAAAATGTTTTAAATAAAAGTTGTAGATCTTTTAATTTTCTATAAATTTTATTATATACACTTTTATTATAAAACGCGTACTAAGGCCGAAATCTTAAAAAATCGATTTTTCTCACGTTTTCGTGAGAAAAAAACAGAAAATTGCTAATTACTGCTAAACTAAGCGTTATACAAAAAAATGTTTGAAATAAAAGTTGTAGGATTTTAAATTCTCTACAACTTTTATTATAAATTTTTTTTTGCTAAATTGCATATTAAAGCCGTAATCTTAAAAAAACTTTGTTTTTACGTGAAAACAGCCTCACCAAGAATTCACTTTTTGCGATTTTCTCAAAAACTGGTCCTACGATTTTTTTAAAAATCGCCTGGTTTACTCAATTTTTTATTCTCTACAAGATAGGGTAGGCGCAATGTTTGCTGAAATTCTGCGTGCGGCTGTTTTTACGTAAAAACATTTTCTGTTTAAGATTGCGGCTTTAATATGCATTTTAGCGCAAAACGTTATATAATAAAAGTTGTAGAGAATGTAAAATTCTACAACTTTTAATTCGAACATTTTTTTTGTATAACGCTTAGTTTAGCGGTAATAAGCAATTTTCTGTTTTTTTCTCACGAAAACGTGTGAAAAATCTATTTTCTTAAGATTTCGGCTATAGAATGCATTTTACGACAAAAGTGTATATAATAAAATTTATAGAAAGTTAAGAGAGCTACAACTTTTATTTAAAGCATTTTTTGTACAGTGCCTAGTTTAGCGTGAATGAGCGATTTTCCGTATTTTTAAGCCAAACCGAGGTCGATTTAAATTTTGTGTATTTCACTAATGTTTTTTGAGGTTAGGTTTTTGTTTATTTCTAATGTTTTATTACTAATGTTAGGTTTATTGTTAATTATCGGCATTGGCAAGAGAAAGTTGTGTGAGTGTTTCACACCAGATTTTTATTTTTATATTCATATAGGCAAGAGAAAGTAAAAAGTAGGGTCTATAGGTTGGAGATGAAAGAAGATATGGTAGAACTTTTGAGACACCATGTAGTAAGTGCAGTTGAACGGTCCAAAGTAAATACACGAGCTATATAAATAAATGAATGTATTTTATAGTATTATGATCAGGTGAACTAGTCCATTTAACAAACATGGGAAAGCCGAAGCCAATTTATCTAACGACGACGCGACGTATAAAATATTGTACAGGCCTCGTTCTTCTTTCTCTGCGTGTAGTTTAGTGTCTCTTATTAAACAGCCATTCACATCTTGTCATGATTTATTATTCCACTTTATATTATATGTAACAACGACTCCACTGTGACTGCCCTATCCACGGGTTTCATGATACCATCAGGGGGGGTCACTACTACATAACTTGAGTTGACTTATTAAAATTAGTTTGTCCGTACATAACTAAATTCTTAGTTATCAAGCAATTCAATGACAAAAACTGGAAAGGTCAATCATTATAATATTTATAATTAATTAATATTTACACTCAATCTGTTCGTTGTAGGGCTAAAATAAATAAAGGGTGATTCAAAAAGAGCGCCGGTTTTTAAACGGCTGGTAAATTTTTGTTTATCGGTTGGCAACATTGTTTGACCACATTTCTATTTTGGAGAACATTCCGATTGACGATTCAGTTGTAGTTTCTATTGTTGCAGTGTAGTACTCTCGCAGTCTGTGTCTAACCATGGAGAAGTTTACTATTGCACAACGAGTGTTAATCGTCAAAACATTTTACCAGAGTGGAGAGAGTTATGCGGCTACTGTCAGGCGACTTCGCGGTACTCTAGGACGTAATGAAGCACCGAATGAATCAACAGTTCGCAGGCTCATGAAAATGTTTTTTTGAGACGGGTTCAACAGTCGACCTTAAAAGTTCTGGACGTCGTCGTTTTGGCCAAATTGAGCAGAACGTTGCGTTGGTTCGTGACAGTGTGGCTGTTAACCCAGCAAATTAGGGAGTTTTTGTGGCGTCATTTGGATGGAATGGACATTGACGAGTTGTGGTTTCAGCAGGATGGTGCCACCTGTCACGCTGCACGAGAAACAATGTTATTGCTCCGTGAACGGTTCCAGGATCGCATCATTTCTCGTAATTCCGACCATCAATGGCTACCAAGGTCGTGTGACTTGACGCCTTGTGACTTTCCTCTTTGGGGTCATCTGAAGTCATTGGTGTATGCCAATAAACCCCGAAACATCAATGACTTGAAGGAGGAAATTCGACGGGTTATCGGGCAAATGGAAGTCGAAACTTGTCGTGCAGTAATATCCAATTTCATGGACAGAGTTGATGCGTGCCAGCGCAGTAGAGGAGGACACGCATGCATGACATCATTTTTCATACATAAAATCGGAAGAAAAGATGAACTTGTTGATGTATTTATTTTCAGTTTTTCAATAAAATAAATCTCTTAATTTGATATATCAAAACCGGCGCTCTTTTTGAATCACCCTATAGTTGTATTTCTTATCACATGGTCAGTCAATTGAATGACTGAATCATTTAACCCCTTAAAGGTTTTTACGAAATATTACGTCGAAAACAGTGCACACCAAAAAGTACCACTGACGTTTCTGTCAAAAAACACGAACTTATTTTTGTTTTATAACGTAATATTTCGTCTCGCCAACAGCAGGTAATGCGAACGAGTCTTTTGTAGTAAAAAAAAAAATTAAATAAATACAAAATACATAAAACATACATAAATGAAATAAATAATAGCCTACATAAATAAATTTATTATGTAATAATAAATAAATAATAAAAATAATTCAGTGGGAAAAATTAAGCAAAGTAACATTACTTCGGGTTTAAAAAAATTAACCTTTAATGGGTTAAGAAATGAAGAGGTAGAGGTGTACTGTGACATTAATCAGAGTTATCTTTTCTGAAAGTAATGAATTTCATTATACAGTTGGACCCTGTGGTGAATGAAGTGAAGATGTCATTTACAGAGTGGAAAATGGGTGCTTTTCGGAGGGCCCGGCATAGTGATAAGCGTACTTTTCCACTGAGTGAGTTGTGACAATGGTAAACCACCTCACTCCTCATTTTACTTAGTAAGCCTCTACACGTTCAAACCAGCCTTTTTCGGCTGATGACCTTTTCGGACGAGTATGGAAACTAAAACTGTGACACGAGAATTTTATGTATTAGATTAATGAAAGACAACCAAGGTATCCATCGGAGCAGCTTTCTCAAGAATTTAACGTACTTGATATCCGCCAGATATTTGCAAAAGAAGGTCTAATTTTCGCTTATAAAAATGTTAGCCCATAATAGACAGGTGGAGTGTCAAATTATTTACACTCAATCTGTTCGTTGCAGGACAAAAATAAATAGTTCTGTTTCTTATCACATGGTCACCTAATTAAATGACTGAATCATTTAAGAACAGAAGAGGTACAAGTGTAAAAGACACTAATCAGATATATCTTCTCTGCAATTAATGAATTTCATTATACAGTTGGACCCTGTGGTGAATGAAGTGAAGGTGTCATTTGCAGAGTGGAAAGTGGGTGCTTTATGGAGGGCCTGGCATGGTGATAAGCGTACTTTTCCACTGAGTGACGAAGGTAATGGTAAACCACCTCACTCCTCGGTTTTACTTAGTAAAACCTTTACAGGTTCAAACCAGCCTTTCGACTGTTTGCCTAAACAACACATTTTTAAATAAATTCTTTTGTTATGCACATTTCATTATTTTATTGTTTGTTTTGTTTACATTTGATTATAAAATTTATACAGGGCGATTCACGAAGATATGCAGAAATTTTGGAAGCCCATTGTACATGTAAAAATAATGAAGAAAGTTTGTATAAACATGGGTCCGGAAATGCTTCGTTTCAAGTTACGGCTAGCAAACGATTTCGCCCGGATTTCAGCTCACCAGGTGAAATGAGGTCTTTCTGAAATTCTGGTAAGGTAGATTAAGGGGCGAATTCAATCGTTTCTTATGGTTTTGACCTGATTAATTGAATAAAAGACATCCCAGAACTGTAAGTTAAATAGTTTTTGAGAAAACCAGTGTCAAATGCAAAAAATGGTGTGAAAAAAACACAATTTTTCTTCTTTGTTTTTCCGGTTAATTTTACTTTGTACTGTTATGAATAAAAATTCATTTAATCAAACATCTATTCGCTGTCTGTGTACTTTATTTACACCGGTTTGTTCAGAATAAAATTTTCAACATGTTTTATTCAAAAAATTTAACTGTTTCTTGGTGAAATAACAAAGTTATTCTTGCCCAAAGATGAAAAAAATGTGTTTTTCACTCCATTTTATGCATTTGACACTGGTTTTTTCAAAAACTATTTAACTTACAGTTCTGGGACCTGTTTTATTCAATTTATCAGATCAAAAACCATAAGAAACGATTGAATTCGCCTCTTAATCTACCTTACAAGAATTTCAGAAAGACCTCATTTCACCTGGTGAGCTGAAACCCGGGCGAAACTTTCGCTAGCCGTAACTCGGAAACGAAGCATTTCTGGACCCATGTTTATATAAACTTTTTTCATTATTTTTACATGTACAATGAGCTCCTAAAGTTTCTGCATATCTTCGTGAATCACCCTTTATAATAGCATACTTTTTTAATAAAAAATATGTTAGTAGTTTAATTAGTATATAAGTAACTAAGATGTAGTTGTAATTAGTAACACACTAACAGATAACCCCCTAGTAGGGTACAGTAGTTGCAGTAGAAGCACTCAATTCATCTACCCTTGAACATGGCAAACTATAGTCAGGTGGATATTAATAAATAGTTTTAGATTTTCAAAGTATAATTAACCAAATTAACATTTATATTGAAATAATATTTTTTGTAAGTAAAACGAAAATAAATAAATGAAATAAATTGTCTGAAATATTCCCTTGAAGTTTTTTTAGAAATCATTGCTTGTAGGCCTACTCCTTTCATGACCTCAGAGAAAATACAGTAAATGAATAAGTTAACTCAAAACTGTTAGAGCCACTTTTTAGTTAATTCAAAAGTTATTTATTAACTACCAAAAATAATCTCCTTTGCCTTCTTTTCACGGTCTAAGCCAGTGTTTCTTGGAAGGAGGGAGGGTCGCGATCTAAAAAGATTTTATTTTTTATTAGCCGACTATGTTTTTTTTTATAAAGTTGATACTGTTTTTACTTGTACGCCGGTCCGTAGTTCATATTTTGCCCACTGTTGGCGCTGTGATGTGGTTGCTGCTGCCGATAGAATGCGCCAGCGGTCATACCTCTCACAGCGCATGTACCAAGTGGCAACATATAGTGTCTACGCACTGGCGATGCAAAAGTCGAGAAGGAGAAGGAGAAGGTGACAGTATCGATGTTCTCTGTGTGCGAGAATCGATACGGAGAGTTGACATATCAACATTGAGTATTCTTTCCGTCACCTGTACCTCCATCCCCTACCCTCGCTTCACCGGCGACTGCTCCCCTTCGGAGGCAGCGGTAAAAGGTGCACGCTGCGTCGGCGACTCGCTTCTATTAGATTAGGCAGCGGTACAGACGACCCCGATTCACTTCACCGGTGACTGCTCCTCTTCGGAGGCAGCGGTGAAAGGTGGTCGCTGCGTCGGCGGCTGCTCCTAATCTTTTAGGCAGCGGCGAAGACGACCTCCCTTCCTCCCCTTCGATGTTTTCATTATTTTGAACTACGCCGCCGGAGGCCCGGCTGGTTCTATGAATTCTACGGCTGCGCTACGAGAAGCCGGTGGCGACAAAGTAAGAATACGAGGTTGGCAGCACTTTAAGGGGAGACTGTACTTTGTATCCCGCTAATGTTAAATTTGCTATTTTTAGATACATTTTTCATTGGATTAGTAAAATATAGGGAAATTAAACTTTACACACTGTAGGTGTCGGGTTCCTTCTCTAGCTACTGACATTTTTTCAATTTAATCTTTGGACCATATCTTTTTTTTTTTAAATAACGTATAACAAAAATTTTTTTACAATTGTTTTCCAAGTGTTTTGCGTATTACTAATTTTTGGAGCACCTGAGGAAGTCATAAAAATGTCGGTATACGTGTATATACAAGATAATTACTGTTAAAAATTTCAGCCTGGTAGGTTTATTGGTTTCTGAGAAAAATGTACCTTAATGTTAGAAATCTGGTGTGAAACACTCACACAACTTTCTCTTGCCAATGCAAATAATTAACAATAAACCTAACATTAGTAATAAAACATTAGAAATAAACACACAAACTAACATCAAAAACATAACCTTATTTTAATCATGAGTGAAAGACGCAAAATGAAAATCGAACTCGGTTTGGCTTTAAAATACAAAAAAAAATCACTCTTTCACGCTAAAATAGGCTCTGTAGAGAAAAATGCTTTCAATAAAAGTTGTAGATCTTTTAATTTCCTATAAATTTTATTATACATACTTTTGTCGTAAAATGCGTACTAAAGCCGAAATCTTAAAAAAATCGATTTTTCACACGTTTTCGTGAGAAAAAAAATCAGAAAATCGCTAATCACTGCTAAACTAAGCGTTATACAAAAACATGTTTGGAATAAAAGTTGTAGAATTTTAAATTCTCTACAACCTTTATTATATAAATTTTTGCGCTAAAATGCATATTAAAGCCGTAATCTTAAAAAACAACGTTTTTACGTGAAAACAGCCTCACCAAGAATTTCAGCAAAAATGGCGCCTACCCTATCTTGTAGAGAATAAAAAACTGAATAAACCAGGCGGATTTTTAAAAAAATCGTAGGACCAGTTTTTAAGAAAATCACAAAAAAGTGAAAAATTATACGAATAAACCACTACTTCCGGTTGACCGATTTTGATGAAAATGTTCGTGTCGGGTCCGGTAGTGGTATGTAACTTAAGTTTAAAGTTTCAAGTTCGTACGATGTTTCGTTCTTGAGATATTCTGTTCACAGACACACACACACACACACACACACACACACAGACACACACACACACCAATCGCTAAAAACATGTTTGTGTGGGTTCAGGGGTCTGAAAACGTATAGATCCGGTGAAAACTCGATTTCTTAAAATCGACATGAAAACAATACTTTCCTTCCTATATATTCATATAGGCAAGAGAAAGTAAAAATTAAATTTACGGGTAAAGGTAAGAAACAAAAAGGCACAAATCAAAAACAATATGTACACAAAAAGATTTCTCATCTCTTCCTCACCGCCCTTCCATACGAAAAAGGCATTTTCGTGACTCCGCTATCTATACCAGTATCATTGTATCATGATCAACGTATCATTAATATCATGCATTATGTGATTGTATCATTGTATAAATGACTGGTAAAGATGTAAGTCTATAGACAGACTCTTGTAAGATCTCAAATAAGTGACACCCTGTACTTTATTAGACAGGATCCGAAAAAAAGTAAAATTAGAAGAATCTAAATTATTTAAGTTACTTAATATTTAAATGTGACGGTAAGATTGATAACATGGTCACTGCCGCACTCAAAGTCTACTCTTAAATTAACTTGAAATGTTCACATGTGAACCAACAACGAATTTAAATTTCTTTAAGTCAGTTGCCAGCTATAGTTCAGCCGTTTTTAGTTTGCTCCTAGTGTCAACAAACCAAAGCCAGCTACTACAGGGTGCACATTACAGTCCGCGACTTAACGGATGTCGTATTCCTATTAAGTTAACTATGTTTTGAATTATAAGTACTTAAATTACTTAAAATATCAGTCATGACATGATGTAGGACTAACAATTTCATTTATAAAAATAATTTTAAAAGTATTTTGTATTTAAATACTTTTGAAAGTATTTTGTTGTTACTTTTTAATCAGCGTGTACTCATTTTTATATAATGCGAATGCTCAGTGATGTCATTATTTGTTTACATTAGGAGCAAACTAAGAAAGGCTGGACTTTAGCTGTAACTAACACTAACATACATATATATATATATATATATATATATATATATATATATATATATATATATATATATATATATATATATATACACTTGTAGCTGCTTCTGCTGAATGTGTCTACGTAAGTTTGTGTTAGTCGGTGTTTACATTTTCCAGTCTGTTAAATTAGACTAAATTCATTTTTAAAAAAATGATAAAAATCTTGTCCACTTTCAAATGTAGGCTACGTGACGCACATTAAGCTACTGTGTAATTCATTCAATTTGTTTTGGCATGAATTTTAATACGAATATCATAGGAATGTTTTTTCAAAACAAATATTTATTACAATATTTGTTAGGTGGTCATTAGAATGTTCTTTCAAAATTAATAATTAAAGTAAATTGTCACCGCCAACCCTTCTAATTAATCATTTACTGTGTTGCCGGCATTCAACACTTCTTACGGCCTTTGTCGGCGTGACAAACCTTTCGGCTGCGTTCCTACAGAGGGCTTTGTCATCAAGGTCGAGCCAGTAACCGCCTCCTCCCACAGCGCTCTGAGCGACTCCAAAAAGAGCGCTACACTGAGCCGAGATTGAATTCCGATTCAGACACAGAGAGAGTCACTCCACTAGTCTACAGCATCGACAAGACGTCCACCACGGCACACGGCTACAGGACTCCAGCGAAGACTAATCGACGACCCCGCAAGAGAGAAGATGGTGCTTCCGCTCGCCGACCCGTCACCGTAAGCCGTCCACCGGACCATCATGCCCACAGCGGTCCCTCGACCGAGCCTTACGCCCACCGGACCCAAAGAAGCAGCCATCGACGCACTACAGCGACGGAAGAAGATGATGTCTCCGCTGGACGACGACACGCCATGTCGCCCAGCTCCTCGACCGCCCCGACGACTACAACCACCGCTTAAACGGCCCTTTTCAGGGCCACCAACAATTAAAGGTTTCAACTCGCCACTTAATGTCGCTATCCGGTGACAGTTTTAAGAATAAAATAAAATTATTGATGCCTCCGTAGCGTAGTCTAGCCTACAACGCGGAGGTCCCGGGTTCGATTACCGGTTAGAACCTGGAAATTTTCTCGAGTCAAAACCCACTGTTATACAACCCATCGCAGTCAGTTGCTTATAACAGAGTTGTTGATGTGACTTTAAATAAACTTAAAAAAAAATAAAATAAAATATTTAGTAAACCGTTTCCTTTTTTTACCACGTGACAACACTTTAATTTCCTTCTTTATTTTTCGAATTGTGGAAAGAGAAACATCACAGTAGGTAGCCACTCGCTTACGGCTTTTGTTAAGAAAAAGGGAAAGGGATTTTTGTTTAGCTTCAACTTCACAGCATTACTGCTAATTAGATTTCTATCAGCACTGTGAATAGTCTGCCCACGTTTTCGAGAAACTAACATTTCTGTTTACAGTAACAAACAGTTATATTCATATAGTTAACCTACACAAGGTTCCGCGATATACTGTATATGCTCTGGGTATAGTATAAATTGTTGTGTTTGTTGTACTGAAATTAAAGCAGTCGCGCATGTGCACTGATGCTGTCCCCCCTTTGCCCCTCTTTGCAAACAAGGGTAAACTCGAGACTCAATTGACTATACAATAGAATTTTACTTAGCATAAATAAAAAATCTGGTGTGAAACACTCACACAACTTTCTCTTGCCAATGAAAATAATTAAAAATATAATGGTAACATTAGAAATAAACAAAAGCTAACATCAATAAACATAACCTAATTTTAATCATGACTGAAAGACGCAGAATGAAATTCGAACTCAGTTTGGCTTAAAAATACGGAAAATCACTCTTTCACACTAAACTAGGCTCTGTAGAGAAACATGCTCTAAATAAAAGTTGTAGATCCTTTAATTTCCTATAAATATGATTATATATACTTTTGTCGTAAAATGCATTCTAAGGCCGAAATCTTAAAAAAATAGATTTTTCACACGTTTTCGTGAGAAAAAAACAGAAAATCGCTAATTACCGCTAAACTAAGCGTTATACAAAAAAAATTTTTGAAATAAAAGTTGTAGAATTTTACATTCTCTACAACTTTTATTTTATAACGTTTTGCGCTAAAATGCATATTAAAGCCGCAATCTTAAAAAGAAAATGTTTTACGTAAAAACAGCTATACCCAGAATTTCAGCAAACATGGCGCCTACCCTATCTTGTAGAGAATAAAAAGTTTAGTAAATGAGGCGATTTTTAAAAAAATCGTAGGACCAGTTTTTGAGAAAATCGCAAAAAAGTGAAAAA
The DNA here is from genome assembly GCA_035578175.1 of Catonia carolina. Lineage (NCBI taxonomy): Eukaryota > Metazoa > Arthropoda > Insecta > Hemiptera > Achilidae > Catonia > Catonia carolina. The sequence goes on along the minus strand of JAQMRL010000002.1, from coordinate 1,012,519 downwards.
TTATACGTATAAACTACTACTTCCGGTTAACCGATTTTGATGAAAATGTTCGTGTCGGGTCCGTTAGTGGTATGTAACTTAAGTTTCAAGTTTCAAGTTCGTACGATGTTCCGTTCTTGAGATATTCTGTTCACACACACACACACACAGACACACACACAGACCAATCGCTAAAAACATGTTTTTTGGGTTCAGGGGGTCTGAAAATGTATAGATCCGGTGAAAACTCGATTTCGAAAAATCGACATGAAAACAATACTTTCCTTCCTATATATTCATATAGGAAAGAGAAAGTAAAAACTAATCACAATAAATTAATAACATTAAATAAATTAAACTAAATTAAAAAAATATTTTTTGCTTAATTAAAGTATAAGTCGATTGTTTAATATTAGTTCTAAGTTTGTAGGGTGGAAATTAAGAGCTTTTTGTAGAGCCTGGCATGCTGATAACCGTACTTTTCCACTCAGTAAGTTGTGGCATGGTAAACCACCTCACTCCTCGTTTTACTTAGTAAAGCCTCTACAGGTTCAATCCAGCCTTTCTCGGCTGATCATGCCGGTCGCATTGGCGTAGTTGGTAAAGTGCTCGCCTCTCATCATGTGGTCTTGGGTTCGAATTCCATTCAGGCACGATATATTTTCATACGTTACAAAAAATCATTTCAACTTTCACCGTCTGCAATAGCAGTAGAACAGTAGAACCGGGTTGGTCTAGAGGTAAAGTCGTCGCCAAAATCAGCAGCTGTTTAACAGCTGATTTTCCGAGACGAAGGTTCCTGGTTGAAATCCTAGTAAAGGTAGTTTTACTTTTATACGGATTTGAATAGTGGACAGTGGTTGTGGGTGTACTTTGATGGTTGGGGTTCAATTAACCATACTCTCTCAGGAATGGTCGGCCTGGGTCTGTACAAGACTACACCTCATGTACACGTCATACACATCATTATCATCTGATTGGGTGATGGGGTTGCTTATTGTTCTCAATTGAACAGATTGCAACTGACACAAATTAGGGATTAACAAAAAGTAGGACGTTAAACCAAAAAAATAAAAATAAAAAACAAAATCGGCTGATCATCTAAAAAACAATGTTACGGGTACATCTTTTTTGAAACACCCGTTTTAAATTACTGTTAATAAAAAATGATTTTTTTGTAGTTTTTCAAATTCTAAATAAATAGAATCAGAACAAATTTGTTGGACTCATTAAAATGTGTAAACAGTGAACGAGCTACGAGTAAGTTACAGTATATTATTGTACAGTTTAATTTACTAGAGTAAAGAATAAAAAGTGCATTTGTCGGTGATTCATTAAACTCAAGTGGCGAACGTTTACACCAATAAGTGTAATGAAAAAGCGTTTCAATTATAAAGATATATTCGTTATTAAAACGGTGAGTTCTCTATTTATAGTACAGTATATACAATATACAAAGCGATGTGATTTCAGTGAGCGTCGGTTATATAGGCTATTTGCTTCCATTGGGCACCGCCTTCCTAATTAAAAATACTATAACAGTGTCATATCGTAATTTAACATTAAATATCTGCCTCATTATATATTCTACTTTTCTACATTTATGCTCAATGTATTTCCTCGAATATGATTCTTTCTACTGGACTGTGTGACAAAATATATTGAGATTCTGTATAGTAAATGTTATACTAGGTGACATCTCTGCCCATAACAGACAGGTGGAGTGTCAAATTATTTACACTCGATCTGTTAGTTGCAGGGCTAAAATAAATAGTTCTGTTTCTTATCACATGGTCCCCTAATTAAATGACTGAATCATTTAACAACAGAAGAGGTACAGGTGTACTGTGACACTAATCACAGTTATCTTATCTGAAAGTAATGAATTTCATTATACAGTTGGATTGTGTGTAGTGAATGAAGCGAAGGTGTCATTTGCAGAGTGGAAGATATGTGTTTTTCAGAGGGCTCGGCATGCTGATAAGCATACTTTTCCACTCAGTGAGTTGTGGCAATGGTAAACCACCTCACTCCTCGTTGTTACTTAGTAAAACCTCTACAGGTTCAAACCAGCCTACAGGCTGATCACCTAAACAACAACAACAGGTGTTTTTTATAATTAAGTACTACAGAAAAGTTACGAGTGAGAAAGAGTTACAGAAAGTTGAGTGACAAAGCTCTGCAGAGATCGATATTCCAACTATAAAAGGTTTGTGCAGCCTACAATATGAAGATTTCCTTAGAAAAAACAAAATCCATGCTCTTCTGGGGTAAATACCCAGTACGTACGAAAATATCTGTTCACAATGAAAATATTGAACAAGTGTCCCATTTCCGATATCTTGGTTGCGACATCACTTATAACATAGATAGGCCTACAGACATTGACACTTACTACGTTCCAATCGGTGTCTGGAACTTAGTAAGTTCCAGTCGGTGTATAATCGAAAGTGACAAAAGTGTATAATCAAATTTATAGAAAATTAAAAGATCCACAACTTTTATTTATAGCATTTTTCTCTACAGAGCCTAGTTTAGCGTGAAAGAGTGATTTTCCATATTTTTAAGGCAAACTGACATCGATTTTCATTTTTCGTTTTTCATATATGATTAAAATTAGGTTATGTTTATTGAGGTTAGTTTTTTGTTTATTTCTAATATTTATTACTAATGCTAGGTTTATTGTTAATTATTTTCACTGGCAAGAGAAAGTTTTGTGAGTGTTTCACACCAGATGTTTTACGGTTGCAATGCTTTTTCTGACTTTTATAAAGTGAGGCGAAAGTGAAAATGCACACGCATGAATTGACAGATAATTTTAAAAGGCCTATTAACCGATCGTCCGGAAATAATTCAGTCGGATGTGAAAAGCTGTACGCATGTGCACGTTTCTTTCACGAGCAACCGAATTTTCTGCCTGAAAGATTTCACAATGAGAATTTTGTTTTGATAAAAGAACAAACGTCAGTGTTTGGGTCCATTCCATAGACAAAGTTAAGAGTATCATAATATTGCTCCAGTGGTCACCCACTTTCTGTCTTCACAACAGCCACTTTACTTTTCGCCATTTTATTTTTAGTAAAGAGATAAACTACTCGTATTAAGATCCTCAATAATTATAAATAATCCTCAACTAATCTTCAGAATTTATTTATTTATTTACTGATGTTTATCATCCGTGCCACAATAAGACGATCATTTTAAATAAGTGAGCTTCACCATGAATACATTTTTAGGCCTTCTGAACACAAAAAATGTATGTTTAGCGATTGATGTGTGTGTGTGTGTGTGTGTGTGTGTGTGTGCGCGCGCGCGCGCGCGCGCGTGTGTGTGTGTGTGTAAGAGTGAAAAAAAATATCACAAGAACGGAATATCGTACAAAACAAAACTTAATACTTAAGTTTTTTAAAGACCCAACAAATACATGTTTTCATCAAAATCGGTCTACCAAAAATAATAGTTATTCGTACAGTTCTCTCAAAAACGGCTCCTACATTTTTACTTTCTCTTGCCTATATGAATATATAGGAAGGAAAGAATTATTTTCATGTCGATTTTGACACATACACTTCACCGGATCTACACGTAAACAGACCCCCTCAACCCAAATACATGTTTTTAGCGATTGTTCTGTGTGTGTGTGTGTGTCTGTGTGTGTGTATACAAAATATCTCAAGAACGGAACATCGTACGAACTTTAAACTTGAAACTTAAGTTACATACCACTACCGGACCCGACATGAACATAGGCCTAATCATCAAAATCGGTCTACCGGAAGTAGTAGTTTATTCGTGTAATTTTTAACTTTTTTGCGATTTTCTCAAAAACTGGTCCTACGATTTTTTTTTAAATCGCCTGGTTTACTCAATTTTTTATTCTCTACAAGATAGGGTAGGCGTCATATTTGCTGAAATTCTGGGTGAGGCTGTTTTCACGAAAAAACATAGTATTTTTAAGATTACGGCTTTAATATGCAATTTAGCGCAAAAATTTATAAAACAAAAGTTGTAGAGAATTTTAAATTCTACAACTTTTATTTCAAACATTTTTTTGTATTACGCTTAGTTTAGCAGTAATTAGCAATTTTCTGATTTTTTTTCTCACGAAAGCGTGTGAAAAATCGATTTTTTTAAGATTTCGGCCATAGAATGCATTTTACGACAAAAGTTTATATAATAAATTTTATAGGAAATAAAACGATCTACAACTTTTATTTTGTGCATTTTTCTCTACAGAGCCTAGTTTAGCGTGAAAAAGTGATTTTCTGTATTTTTAAGCCAAACTGAGTTCGATTTTCATTTTGCGTCTTTCACTCATGATTAAAATAAGGTTATGTTTTTGAAGTTAGTTTTTTGTTTATTTCTAATGTTTTATTACTAACGTTATGTTTATGATTAATTATTTGCATTGGCAAGAGAAAGTTGTGTGAGTGTTTCACACCAGATTTTTTTTTTTAAATTTCGGCATTTACTACATTTTTTATGCTGTACAAGATAGTAAGAGCAAGCGCTATGTCTGCAATCCATTGTAAACAAGATAACAATAGGTCTTTTGTAAATAAAACTTGTTACAGGTCTCTTTTACAAATACACAACACCCAACCTCTTATTATATAAATAGGTACAATAGCGCAGTCCTATTAAATAATTTTTATGAATAGGCATACCTTTATTGTCATTATTGTCCTATTGTCACTTATTGTCACTATTTCACTCTATTATCATCCTCTCTTACTATTTTCATGAATGAAATTCTAGAAATTACGCGAACCATGTCTTTGCGATATTATCACATTATAAAACAGGGTGATTCACGAAGATATGAAGAAAATTTGGGAGCTCATTTTACATGGAAAAATAATGAAAAAAGTTTATATAAACATGGGTCTGGAAATGCTTCGTTACTGAGTTACGGCTAGCGAAAGATTTCGCCCCTATTTCAGCTCACCAGTTGAAATGAGGTCATCCTGAAATTCTGGTAAGGTAGATTAAGGAGCGAATTCAATCATTTCTTATGGTTTTTAATCTGATAAATTGAATAAAACAGGTCCCACAACTGTAAGTTAAATAGTTTTTAAGAAAACCAGTGTCAAATGCAAAAAATGGAATGAAAAATACATTTTTTCATGTTTGGGCAACAATAACTTTGTTATTTCACCAAGAAACAGTTAAAATTTTTGAATAAAACATGTAGAAAATTTTATTCTGAACAAACCGGTGTAAATTAAGTACACAGAAAGCGAATAGATGTTTGATTAAATGAATTTTTATTCATAAGAGTACAATATAAAATTAACCGGAAAAACTAAGGTGAAAAATGTGTTTTTTTTTCACTCCATTTTTTGCATTTGACACTAGTTTTCTCAAAAACTATTTAACTTACAGTTCTGGGACCTGTTTTATTCAATTTATCAGGTCAAAAACCATAAGAAACAATTGAATTCGCCCCTTAATCTACCTTACCAGAATTTCAGGAAGACCTCATTTCACCCGGTGAGCTGAAATCCGGGCGAAATCTTTCGCTAGCCATAACTCGGAAACGAAGCATTTCCGGACCCATGTTTATATAAACTTTTTTCATTATTTTTACATGTACAATGAGCTCCCAAAGTTTCTGCATGTCTTCGTGACCACCCTGTATACAGAGTATGTACGTCTCCTTTTATACCTGTATGAGAGCCTTAATTAATGGTATATAAATAAGATAAATAAATTTGAAAAAGGCATTTTGGGAAACCAAATAATATAACCCATTAAATTTATTTCTAATTTTAAACGTATAACAGCTGCAATTTTGCGTGGGTTTTACTCTTATTAATGAGTATATGTTTTAGAATATATTTACATGCTGTGTGTTAAATTTAGCATGTAAGTTTGGTCAACGTCTCCTAATTTACTGCGTTAAAAATTTGTGAAATATACTAATTTCATATAACTATTACTTTCTCTTTCCCTATATGAATAGTATACGACGGAAGAAACGTATTATTTTCATGTCGATTTTTAAAATCGAGTTTTTACTACTATCGTTTTCATAATGATAGACACCCGAGTTTTGAACCCAAAGCATCTCCAAAACCATGAGTCGGATTTCAAAATATTTTTCATCAAAACTTAGCTTATTTTATTCTACGTTCACCTATAATAGTCCTACATTTTTAATGTTGTTCAAAAATTGCCATATCGAGGTTTGAAGACAAAAACACCCCGAATTTTTGCTACCGCAACAAATTTCATGCGTTTAGAGGCGTCTATCTCGATAATTTTTTTTTCAATCCCTAATGTGTGTACGTTGCAATCTGTTCAATTGAGAACAATAAGCAACCCCATCACCCAATGAGATGAGGATGATGTGTATGACGTGTAAATGAGACTGTGTAGTCTTCTACAGACACACTCACAGAGAATGGTTAATTGAACCCCAACCATCAAACTGCACCCACAACCACTGTTTAGTATTCAAATCCGAATAAAAGTAACAACCTTTACTAGGATTTGAACCAGGAACCTTCGTCTCCGAAAATCAGCTGTTAAACAGCTGATTTTGGCGACGACTTTACCTCTAGACCAATCCAGTGGTATAATAATTATTATATCGATAATTATTTGACAGATAAGTTTGAAATTTTAACACAATATAGACAATTATGTTCTTACAGCGTGCACAAAATTTCAAATTGGTACGTTATTTAAATTTTGATTTATTAACAATATTCTGAACCCTTGTTATCTCGATAACTGCTCAATCGTTGGGCACAAACAAACTATCGTTTTATTCAGCGTAAAATACTCAGTAAGTTACAAATATGTGAATAACATGAATTATTGATTGGCCAATGTTGTGGTAGAGTTTTCAAAATTTTAAAAAATAGACTGAGTAATGCAGGAGTGGGTGATACTATCCATGTTGCCAGGTTGTGTAAGTGAAATCCTGTCGGACTGTCTACCTGAATTGACTGCATTGTCAATTCAGGTAGACAGTCAGATTCAGGCAACATGGGTAGTAGGACCCACTCCCCGCATTACCCAGTCTATTTTTAAAATTTTAAAAATTCTACCACAACATCGGCCAATGAATATTTCATGTTATTAACATATTTGTACTAAGTTTATTACGCTGAATAAAACGATAGTTTGCCCGTGCCGAACGATCGAGTGATTACCGAGATAGCAAGGATTCAGAATATTGTTAATAAATCAAAATTTAAATGACATTCAAATTTGAAATTTCGTACTCGCTGTAAGAATATAATTGTCTATGTTTTGTTAAAATTTCAAATTTTTCGGTCGAATAGTTATCGAGATAGACGCCTCTAAACGCATGAAATTTGTTGCGGTAGCAACAAACACCGGGTCTTTTTGTCTTCCAATCTCGATATGGCAATTTTTAAACAACATTAAAAATATATAGGGTGATTCAAAAAGAGTGCCGGTTTTGATATATCAAATTAAGAAATTTATTTTATTGAAAAACTGAAAATAAATACATCAACAAGTTCATCTTACCTTCCGATTTCACGTATGAAAAATGATGTCATGCATGTGTCCTCCTCTACTGCGCTGGCACGCATCAACTCTGTCCATGAAATTGGATATTACTGCACGACAAGTTTCGACTTCCATTTGCCCGATAACCCGTCGAATTTCCTCCTTCAAGTCATTGATGTTTCGGGGTTTATTGGCATACACCAATGACTTCAGATGACCCAAAGATGAAAGTCACAAGGCGTCAAGTCACACGACCTTGGTAGCCATTGATGGTTGGAATTACGAGAAATGATGCAATCCTGGAACCGTACACGGAGCAACAACATTGTTTCTCGTGCAGAATCTGAATTTTATACGGGTGATATTGGAGATCGTACCGAAGAATTCTCCGTACAGAAGAACATCGTAAACCCAATTGTTGAGAACGGCGACGTATTGATTTTGCTGGGCCAACAGCCACACTGTCACGAACCAACGCAACGTTCTGCTCAGTTCGGCCAGAACGATGACGTCCAGAACTTTTAAGGTCGCCTGACAGTAGCCGCATAACTCTCTCCACTCTGGTAAAATGTTTTGACGATTAACACTCGTTGTGCAATAGTAAACTTCTCCATGGTTAGACACAGACTGCGAGAGTACTACACTGCGAACAAGAGAAACTACAACTGAATCGTCAATCGGAATGTTCTCCGAAATAGAAATGAGATCTAACAATGTTGCCAACCGATAAACAAAAATTTACCAGCCGTTTAAAAACCGGCGCTCTTTTTGAATCACCCGTTAGGTTTATTATAGGTAAACGCAGAATAAAATGAGCTAAGTTTTGATGTTTCTGTATGTTGAAATCCAACTCATAGTTTTGGAGATGTTTTGGGTTCAAACTCGGGTGTCTATCATTATGAAACCGATGGTAGATATACACGTTTTCAAAGCGCTCCCACACAAAAAAAACATGTTTTCTTTAATTTTATTATTTAAAAATTGCATTTTAGCTCAAAAGTGTATACAATAAAAGTTGTAGAAATTTAAAAATCTAAAACTTTTGTTGAAAATATTTCTTTGTAGCCTATTAAGCTTATTTTAGCGGTAATTAGTGATTTTTTTGTTGTGTTTTTTCATGAAAATCTGTACAAAAATGGATTTTTTTAAAATTTCGGCCTTAGTATAGGCTACATTTAACGACAAAAGTGTATGTAATCAAATTTATAGGAAATTAAAAGATCTACAACTTTTATTTAAAGCATTTTTCTCTACTTGTGATTTTAGCTTCAAAGAGTGATTTTCTGTGTATTATTGAACCAAACTAAAGTTGGTTTTCATTTTGCATCATTCACTCATGATTAAAATTAGATTATGTTTCTTGAGGTTAGGTTTTTTTGTTTATTTATAATGTTTTATTACTAGTATTTGCAAGACAAAGTCGTGCGATTTTTACATTTTAAGTGATCAGGTGTATGCGATAGTAGTCCACACCCAAATATTTTATGCTCCATGTGTGTGTGTGGTAGAGGTAGTGGAAGAGGAGAAGAAGTAGTAAGGGAAAGGGTAAGGATAAGGGAGGAAAGAGATACAGAGAGGAGTAGGGGTACAGAGGAAAGAAATTAAAAGGGAGGGAGAGAATTTAAACATGAAAATATGTAGGCTGAATAATATGAAGCCTACTTATGTATTTAACACATTCATTGGTGAGCAATTGCGAGGTAGGCTATCTGTCTGTCCGTTTGGGCTGATTACTGGTGCAGCGTGCTCTCCCTCCGTTTGCTTTATCTACCCCCTACAACTTATCTTACTAACATTTTTACAAATTTATTTTATTTGCGACCTATACATTGATTTGTTGTTTAGGTCATCAGCCAAAAGGCTGGCTTGAACCTGCAGAGGCTCTACTAAGTAAAACGAGGAGTGAGGTGGTTTACCCTGTCTTCCTCACTGTGTGGAAAAGTACGCTTATCAGCATGCCGGGCCCTCTGAAAAGCACATATTTTCCACTCTGCAAAAGACACCTTCCCTTCATTCACCACAGGGTCCAACTGTATAATGAAATTCATTACTCTGAGAGGAGATAACTGTGATTAGTGTCACAATACACCTCTACCTCTTCTCTTATTAAATGATTCACTCATTTAATTGGCTGACCATGTGATAAGAAACAGAACTATTTATTTTAGCCCTGCAACGAACAGATTGAGTGTAAATAATTTGACACTCTACCTGTCGTCTGTTATGGGCAGACATTGATTTATGTTTGCTAATAACAAAAGTAAACAATTTATTGGTTTTTTTTAGGTTTATTTTCGCCTGTTATTATAAAAATGTATTTCTTGTTTGAATTTTTCAATTAACTGTTACAATTTACGCGCATTTTCTCATATAATTTCAAATTAAAAATAATGTATTTTTAAAGTAAATCAAAAGTGTAAGCTATTTTGAATCGATACCTGTAAATACACTAAATTCACGGCTTCAACTGGACCCTGAAAACCACGTAAAAATATTGAATTGGTATACTATACGAGGGTAAAAGATTGTGTAACGAAAATTCAAAAACAAACTGCACGGTTACAAAGAAAATACCTTTCTGAGGGCTATTTATTTGCAGCAAACTGATATTTGACAGGCGGTGTCCCTCCGCAATTATTTAAAATTATAACAAAAGAGAACCCGCTAGGTGAGACGGCAGCTTGGCGGTATAAATACGAGGGGGTACCCAAAAGAAACCGGAATTATTTTTTAAAACTATTTATTTTTAATTTTTTTACAAAAGAACCTTATCCCCTTCAAAATACTCTCCATTACAACTAATACATTTGTCCCACCGCTGCTTCCACTGTTCAAAACATTTTTTGTACTCCTCTTCAGTGATGGCTGCCAGCTCATCCGTCGTTTTTTTCTTGATATCATCAACGTTGTTAAATCGGAGACTTTTCATGCGTGGGAACAAGAAAAAATCACACGGAGCCAGATCGGGTGAGTACGGTGCGTGTGGTAGCAAAACCATGCCGTTTTTCGCCAAAAACTGGGTAACCGAGATTGCCGTGTGTGCAGGCGCGTTGTCGTGGTGGAAAAACCAGTCCCCTGTCTGCCACAAATTAGGTCTTTTACGACGAATGCTGTTTCGTAGTCTTCTTAACACTTCAAGATAAAAAGCTTGATTTACCGTCTGGCCTGGTGGAACGAACTCTGAATGGACAATTCCCCTCACATCAAAAAAACAAATCAGCATTGTTTTGATGTTCGATCTGACTTGACGACTTTTTTTGGTCGGGGTGATAATGAAGTCTTCCATTGACTGGATTGTTGTTTGGTTTCTGGGTCGTACCCATAGCACCAAGACTCGTCAACCGTAATGATCTTTGACATGAAATCTGGATCAGTTTCAAGCTGTTGTTTCAAATCACTACACGTTTCAATTCGACGTTCCTTTTGAGTGTGTCAGAACCCGAGGCACAAACTTGGCAGCGACTCTTTTCATTGTCAAGTCTTCTGTTAAAATGCGTTGGACTGAGCTCCAAGATAACCCACTAACCTATGATATTTGGTCAATGGTCTGTCGTTGGTCTGTTCGTACAATTTCTTTCACTTTCACAACATTTTCGTCTGTTCGGGAAGTCGACGGTCGTCCAGAACGAGGTTTGTTCTCAATCGACATGTCGCCATTTTTAAAGCGCAAAAACCACTCGTACACTTGGGTTTTTCCAATAGCGTCGTCTTTGTAAGCTGTGTTCAACATTACAACTGTTTCCGCGGCGTTTTTACCGAGCAAGAAGCAAAATTTCACAGCCGCACGTTGTTCATTAAAACTTGCCATCATGAAAAACGACACGAGCACAAAACAGCACTAGCGAGAACAATCACTGCACGAGAACAGAACAAGCTAGATCAACGAACAAAATGGCATTGAACTGGCAATGAGTAGCGCTACAAGCAGCCTAGTGGCGGGAATTTGTACTGCACAAGCTCCGCCCACAGCAGAGCTATTCCGGATACTTTTGGGTACCCCCTCGTATAACCAACTACGGTGGCATGCGGGCCGCTCATGCGCAGTAAGTAGCTCCCCCACCCCACCACAGCGTTAACTAAAGATACAGGCTGCCTCTAAAGTAGCACTCACTACTCATTGTGTTCTGTTCATGCGGTAATCGTTTGGACATTTCTGTCGCTGTCGAAAGCCGCACGCCGTTGAAATTAGTTGCGCGCGTACAAAATACGGCAAAAAAATGTCTGCGATTCATTTTGGGGTAATAGGCAATAAGTTTTTTCTAAATGATGTACCTACCATAAGTTTTGACAGGCCCGAAAGAGAGGTACGTCATACCCTCATTCTGTTATTTATTTACTATACAGTTCTTTTTGTTAAAATAACATTTATAGTGTAATAAAATAAGATTCATTAGGAAGCGAAAGTAATATTTTCAAAATTTTTTGATGAAAAATGAGCTTGTTAGAGTGTAGTGAACGAAACTGGCCGACAGAGTGCACTACCGTACCGCGTATTGTCATTATTGCGCTTGAACATTGTGCACTGATTGAAATGAGTTGAGGGGAAAGGCGGACGCAACACATTCTCTCTCTGTCCCGCTGCCCTCCCGACATGCCGCCGTAAATGGCGAACAGTATAACAACTACCCATGACGAGTCTCTTGGCGAGTCTCTGTCTCTACCACTGAATGTGTTAAGGAAGTTATCTGCTACTCGTTCCGTTTTTGGAAAGCTTTAAAAGAGTGATGATGAAAAACACTGAGACGTGAAATTGTGTCTTTTTGTCATGTCTGTGTCTGTTTCAATATTTACACGATTGAAAGATGTTCATTGAACAACCAACACTTCAACCGGCAGGCAGGAAATTAAAAACAAATTGAAATCTCTCCACAACAAAATAATATCTCTTTTTTTCCAATGACAATTTTAACAATAACTGCCAACATTAGAGATACTCTTTCACTTTTCACCCACAACAAAAAGAGAGAGTGTTGCGATCGTCTGAAAATTCTGATTTTTTTTTTTTTAGCTTTTACTTGTTATCGGGAACTGTAGACTACACTACTGACAACTACCCAATTTGATCACTGCTTTTCGCTGTATTTTTTTTTTTGAAGTGGATTTGTCATGAATTTGAACAGGGACCCCCAGTAGAGTTTGTTCATTGATGGCTGTCAGCTGGTCACCATACAAAGTCGCTTGCCAAACCGGTGTTACTTAACAAATAATAGCGACTTTCTACCAGCTGACTGACTGGGCTTTTTATTTATTTTTTTTTTTTTGCGCCCTGGAGACTCCAGGAGGAGTATAGGACATGTCGTCAGATATAACACCTGAAATACATATAAGAATCACACAATGTATCACTACTATCAAGAAAGAAATTCTTGTACGCTATAAAAAGTTTCACTGATCAAATAATTTTTCAGATTTTTTTTAAAGGAATTCAAATCCTCACAACACTTTAAAGATTGGGGTAATTTATTCATGAATTTTCTCCCTGCATAAGTAGGTTTTTGTTCAAACAATTTTGTGGAGTGATTAGCCACATAATAATTATTCCTGTTTCTCGTGTTATGATTGTGAACATTGAAATTCTGCATAAAATTATTTTGCCTAACATACATAATCACCTCAAAAATGTAGAGGGAGGGAACTGTAAGCAATTTAAGCTCCTTAAATAGTGGCCTGCATGAGGTTAGCTGGTTAGCTCCCACCATCACCTAATAGCTTTCTTTTGAATTTTAAAAACCCTATTTATATTACCCATGCTAGAATTACCCCATACTAAAATACCATAACGGATATGAGACAGAATGAGGCCATGATAAGCTGCCATTAGTAATTTTTTATCATTTAATCTGGCGATTTGTTTTAGTGCAAATACCCCAGATGATATTTTACTACAAACTTGATTGATATAGAAGTCCCAAGACAAAGATCTATCTAGAGATACGCCCAGGAACTTCACTGTTTCTAAATGCTCTATTATTGCTCTATTATTATGAATAAATACATCCACTTCTCTACTTTCTTTAACGTTATGTTTATTTTTAAACTGTAAGTACTGACACTTTTTCCCATTAACTGTTAATAACATTTGATTCAAGAACTGTACTACGGACTCTATGTTAACATGTGTATTTACTTCAAGAGCATCTACCAGTAAACTGTTACTGATTACTGAAGTATCATCAGCAAACAACAAAGCTCTGCCATTAGGTATGACTTCTGGTAACCTATTAATGTACAATAGAAACAGAATTGGACCTAAAACTGACCCTTGTGGAACGCCTGCTTTGACTTCAAGCTTTCCAGATACAACCTTTGTAAGTTTCCCTCTAACAACCCTGGTTAACTCAACGCACTGTAATCTATTAATAAGGTAAGATTGAAACCATTTCAATTCTACATCCCTAACGCCTAATGACTCTAGTGTTTTCAATAAAATTTCATGATCAACACAATCAAAAGCTTTACTCAGATCCAGAAACACCGCCAATGCTTTCTCCCCGGCATCCAATATATCAACTACTTGCTCCACAAGTGAAACAATTGCAGTTTTAGTTGATCTACCTTTTTGGAAACCATGCTGATCCTCTGAGATGATTAGGCTGGCCCGAAGGCCCCTGAATTTTTAAAAAAATTTAATTGAATTTTCAACTCCTCAAGCCAAATAAATATTGATGTTTAGATGAATGTTCTCTCTTTCCCTCGAAACTATTGACTTATAATAAATAATTGTTACTAGCACAGTGGACACGTGCGAATAAATTCGCACTATGTTCTTGGGTTCAAACCACTACACACAAATTAACAACAAACTTAACTGTTGTTAGAAGAACGGCGGCGGTGAGTAACGACTGAAGCGAAGCACACCAATAGCCTACCATACACGATAGTTTCGTCCTTCAAAGAATGCTTACGGAGTATGGCTATGGGAGACCGCATTACATTTTTTTTTGTAATCCCTACTTTGTATACATTGCAATCTGTTCAATTGAGAACAATAAGCAACCCCATCACCCAATCAGATGAGGATGATGTGTATGACGTGTAAATGAGACTGTGTAGTCTTCTACAGACACACTCACTCAGTATGGTTAATTAAACCCCAACCATCAAACTACACCCACAACCACTGTCTAGTATTTAAATCCGTATAAAAGTAACTACCTTTACTAGCATTTGAACCAGGAACTTTCGTCTCCGAAAATCAGCTGTTAAACAGCTGATTTTGGCGTCGACTTTACCTCCAGACCAACCCGGTGGGTTATTACATTATAAAATGACATTTTCTCTTTTCCACTTCGCAAAAGCTCTGTCCATAACAGACAGGTGGAGTGTCAAATTATTTACACTCAATCTGTTCGTTGCAGGGCTAAAATATATATTCTGTTTCTTATCACATAATCAGCCAATTAAATGACTGAATCGTTTAAGAACAGAAGAGGTAGAGGTGTAAAATACACTAGTCAGAGTTATCTTCTCTGAAAGTAATGAATTTCACTATACAGCCAGACCCTGTGGTGAATGAAGGGAAGTTGCCATTTACAGAATGGAAAATATGTGCTTTTCAGAGGGCCCGGCATGCTGATAAGGGTACTTTTCCACTCAGTGAGTTGTGGCAATGGAAAACCACCTCACTCCTCGTTTTACTTAGTAAAACCTCTAGAGGTTCAAACCAGCCTTTCGGCTGTTGACCTAAACAACAACAACAAAATGAAGCTCATATTAGCATGAATTTCAATTTCAGAATCAGGAAAGAATACTCGTTAAAACCATGTAACAATTATAAAAATTCGTTCGGTAGAACTCTGTATTTAACAGTTAACAGAATTCCCATTTAAAATACATTGGAAGCGATTTTCATTTTAAGTATAAAGATAAGTTTTAAACCCACCGGGTTAGTTTAGAGGTAAAGTCGTCGCCAAAATCAGTTGTTTAACAGCTGATTTTCGCAGACGAAGGTTCCTAATTGAAATCCTAGAAAAGGTACAATCCAGCCTTTCTTAGTTTACTTCAAATGTAAACAAATAATGACGTCACTGCGCATGCGCATTACATAAAAATGTGTACATGCTGATAAAAAAGTAACAACAAAATACTTTTAAAAGTATTTAAATACAAAATACTTTTAAAAGTATTTTTATAAATGAAATTGTTAGGCCTACATCATATCATGACTGATGTTTTAAGTACTTTAAGTAGTTATAATTTAAAAAATAGTTAACTTAATAGGAATACGACATCCATAAAGTGTTGGACTCTAGCGTGCACCCTGTAGTAGATAGCTTTTGTTTGTTGACAGAAGGAGGAGCAAACTAAGAACAGCTCAACTGTAGTTACTTTTGTTGCCGTTCAGGTCAACAGCCGAAAGGTTGGTTTGAACCTGTAGAGATTTTACTAAGTAAAACGAGAAGTGAGGTGGTTTACCATTGCCTTCCTTAGCGAGTGGAAAAGTACGCTTATCAGCATGCCGGGCCCTCTGAAAAGCACATGGTTTTCACTCTGTAAATGACACCTTCACTTCATTCACCACAGGGTCCAACTGTATAATGAAATTCATTACTTTCAGAGGAGATAACTCTGATTAGTGTCACAATACACCTCTACCTCTTCTCTTCTTAAATGATTCAGTCATTTAATTGGCTGACCATGTGATAAAAAACACAACTATTTATTTTAGCCCTGCAACGAACAGATCGAGTGTAAATAATTTGACACTCCACCTGTTTGTTATGGGCAGAGTTACTTTTGTACGGATGTGAATAGTGGACAGTGGTTGTGGTGGGTGTACTTTGATGGTCGGGGTTCAATTAACCATACTTTCTCAAGAATGGTCGGGCTGAGTCTGTAGAAGACTACATGCCATACATATTATCCTCATTGTTCTTAAATTTAACAGATTGCACCGTACACAGATTGGGAATAGAAAAAATGTTTAACTTTTAGTAAAAACAATGTGAAGATTTTATGTAATGCAATAATTTGTAATAATAATGTAATAATTTTGCTGCTGACAGACAGGTGGAGTAATTAGTTATTTGCAATCGATGTGCTACTTCCACGGCTACAAGAAACAGTTCGATTTTTTTTTTTTAATTTCTGCCTTAGTATCCATTTTATAGGAAATTAAAAGATCTACAACTTTTATTTTTAGCATTTTTCTCTACAAAGCCTAGTTTAGCGTAAAAGAGTGATTTTCCGTATAATTAAGCCAAACTGAGGTTGATTTTCATTTTGCGTTTTTCACTCATGATTAAAATATAGGTTATGTTTTTTTGAGGTTAGTTTTTTCTTTATTACTAATGTTAATTTATATTTGTCATTATGGGCATTGGCAAGAGAAAGTTGTGTGAGTGTTTCACACCAGATTTTTTTTTTTTAATTTTAATAAAGAACTGTTGTTGTGTTGTTTAGGTCAACAGCCTGTAGGCTGGTTTGAACGTGTAGAGGCTTTACTCAGTAAAACGAGGAGTCAGGTGGTTTACCATTGCCACAACTCACTGAGTGGAATAGTACGCTTATCAGCATGCCGGGCCCTCTGAAAAGCACATATTTTCCACTCTGCAAATGACACCTTCACTTCATTTACCACAGGGTCCAACTGTATAATGAAATTCATTACTTTCAGAGGAGGAGATAACTCTGATTAGTGTCACAGTACACCTCTACCTCTTCTGTTCTTAAACGATTCAGTCATTTAATTAGCTGACCATGTGATAAGAAACAGAACTATTTATTTTAGCCCTGCAACGAACAGATCGAGTGTAAATAATTTGACACTCCAACAGTCTATTATGGGTGAAATAAAGAACTATAAGAAAACATGAAATATTACAATAAATGTAATATTGATCAGGTGTTTTGGAGTATTTGAACAGGAGGAGCTTTATTAATATCGAAAGAATTTTAGAATAACGTTATCGATATATCGATAAATGATAAGGAGATATCGAAGTGGTCCCTCCGTTGGGTAAGCGTCAGTGGATTGGAGGGACCGCCGATCTAAACAGCCAGTTATCGATTGGTGTGCGTTCGTGCCGATTGTATTGTCTCAACCGAAACCAGAGAAAGAGAGAACGAGAGCCAATGACAAAGAAGAAAAAGGGAGAGAGAACAAGGGAGAGAGAAGAACGCCCAACGGCCCGGTGGGATATTGTTGATCGAGAGGTGGGGTGAACATTTTAGATGCATTCGTACACACAGAAAATCCTTTTAATATAACCTCCTTCCATCACACCCTATCATCAAAACCTATCCCTTCTTTTCATCCCTATCGCATCTTCAGTATCATTTTTCCACCCGCTTCCACCATTCACGATTTTAAGTAGCTCTCTATAACGGAATCACCCGATCATTGATCAAATACACCCAGCCACTGTTTAATACTACCATCATAACACTAGTAATAGTTTCACAATAAAATTTAATTCTCCTACTATTACTGGCCGTTGCCAAGATTTGTGCAGCTGAGAGGTATGCATTACGTCACTACTACTGTCAGAGATTGCATTAGAAGTATACGTATCAGACGAACTAATGTCCCATAGCCGAGCGAGTGAGAGGGAGATATGTGGCATAACTACGCATGCGCTCAAAGGTCTTTACCGTTATAATCCAAATATGAAATCGTACTACAGTCGTTAGTTTGGTTGTCAGTTTACGTTTTTATTACGTTAAAAGTAGTCAAGGGTACTATCCAATGTGTGGCCGTCTACAGGGAATAGTGAAAACAACACCCACGCATGTCACCCCACTAGCAGGCAGCCTACTGCCTACCGAATAGCAATGAGATGATTAGTAGAGTGTTATGATGTAGCAGTAGTCTGGTACTTCGTCTGTCCCCTTCATCCTGGAGCTGCATAAAGCTCAGATTCATATAAGCACATATTGCACATATAAGCAGGCCCACATAACAACCGGGATGTGCAACGTCATAGCTCTAGTATACTAAAGTCACTTGAGTCACGAGCTTGCCCTTGTTTGCAACGAGAGATATAGGGGAGAAAGCATCAGTGCGCATGCCCAACTGCTTTGATTTCAGTGCGACAAACTTTAACAACTTATACCATACCCAAAGCATATACAGTAAATCACGGAACCTTTTCTAGGTTAACTGTTTGTTACAGATATGTCGGTTTCTCGAAAACGTGGTCGAACTATTCACAGTGCTGAACGAAATCTAATATGCAATGTAATAATATGCTATGAAGATGAAGCTAAACAAAAATTCCTTTCAGTGCCTCTTAACAAAAGCCGAGAGCGAGCGGCTAACTACTGTCATGTTTCTCTTTCCACAATTCGAAAAATAAAGAAGGAAATTACGGACGTGAAGAAACTATTCCTTTAACAGTTTTGTTGACACAGCTGGCAAAAATAAAATAAAACGGTTAGGTAGAAACTAGAGAGACTGATAATGAAAACGCCGGTGAAAGCAATAGTAGGCCTAAAGAAGGCGATTCATTCGTAATTACAGTAAATTTCTAGTCATTTAATTAAGCCGCTTATAGGCAATATTACAGGTCATATTTGTTTCTTACAAGGTTTATGAAGAAAACATTTTCTCGGAATAAACCACAGCTTACAAAATGTATCTAGAAACTGCACAGTAGTGGAGTGTACGAGTAGTGTCTCACTGTTGAGGTTGGCAGCACTGTCATATTTTCAGTTGTCTTCCTCACAACCCACACATACGCAAAAGCCAAACTCGTGACTTCAGTATCTATACCATCAACAAAAACGTTTATCGCAACTCAATGTACCCTATTTGTCAAAGGTGATGAGCTCTTAAGAGTATGCATTGCCCCCCCCCCCACCCACCCACTTTATAGCAAGCCAATCACTTGCCACCAACTACACCAATACTTGCTCCTCTTCTAGCTCTGTTAAATATTTCGTCAGCCAATTTTTTTTTTTTTTTTGGTCTTTTAATATCAATTATAACATATAGGCTAAACATACAATGTGAATGATTTTTTCAAAAACTGGTCTATTTTGCCCCGTAGCATGGTATTACCTTATGAAGGGTTAAGCCACTTGACTTGTCCACCGAATCTCTAATAACGAAACCTTTCAGGAAATAGAAAGGAAATATGCATTGCGTGAAAGATAAAGGTTATACGATGGAGTGAAACGGACACGGATCGACCTCTCTATTATATTTCAAGTAGATACTCGTAGATAAGTTATCTGCTGCCCCGTCTCGATTTTACAGTAAGTAATTGAATCAGTTCTTATCGCATCATATTTCATATAAAATTTCACCTCTTCTCTAATAACTTTTGATCGATGGTTTCTCAAATCTATTTCTTTGCACCTCTCTATGAATAGGCCTACCAGTTCACAATTGCATTAGGTCGTCTACATAGGTACGCCTTTACCAATTTTATCCTAGACATGAAACATGAAAGAAAAACCACGGCAGATGAAAATCTTTTGAAAAACTTTTTCTATCATTTATTCGGGTGGATGTCTATTCAATATTTTATGTATGTATGTATGTATGTGCGTGTGCGCGTGCGTGTGTGTGTGTATGTGTGCATGTGTGTGTGTGTGCGCGCGCGTATGCGTGTATGTGTGCGTGCGTGCGTGTGTGTGTGTGTGTGTGTGTGTGTGTGTGTGTGTTTTAAGGAGCGGAACGAATTGAATTGAAGTTGAAGATAACTTAGCTAAGCGTGCATTACTTATAGCCATAGGCCTATCTATCTTCTAACAGATCCACTCATTTTATACTGTACCTACTGTTTATATAAACGTAATCTACTCTGGTAGGCTATACAAATTTCCCTTCCTATGAAAAAATAATCCAGTGTCAAACACTCCACGACTTTCTCTTGCCAATATAGATAATAAAACTTAATAACCTATGATGTTAAATGTTGAGTGAGTGATGTAAAATGAAAATCAAATTCTGTTTCACTTTTTTTTGTCATCAGTCTCTCGACTGGTTTGATGCAGTTCTCTAACCTGTTCTGTCTTGTGCAAGTCGTTTCATATCTAGATACCTGTAACACCCTACATCTTTTGTAATTTGCTTTATATATTCTAATCTTTGCCTCCCTCTACAATTTACTCCCTCAATATTACCCTCCATTATTGATAGATGTCTTAAGATATGCCCCACTAGCCTATCCCTTCTTTTGGTAAGATTTTTCCATATAGTTCTTTTTTCATCCACTCGCCTAAGGACCTCTAAATTACTTATTTTGTCCACCCACCTAATCTTTAACATTTTCCTATAACACCACATTTCAAAAGCTTCTATTCTCTTCCTTCCTACAGCTCCTATCACCCACGTTTCACTTCCGTATAATGCTACACTCCAAACATAATGTTTTAAGAAATGTTTCCTAATCTATAAATTAATGTTTATAGTCAGTAAGCTGTTTTACTTAAATCACTAATTGACGCTAAGCTAGGCTCTGTGGTATTTCTCCTGCCCGTGGTGAATGAAGTGAAGGTGTCATTTGCAGAGTGGGCCCGGCATGGTGATAAGTGTACTTTTCCACTGAGTGAGTTGTGGCATGGTAAACCACCTTACTGCTCGTTTTACTTAGTGAAACCTCTACACGTTCAAACCACCCAACCAGGCTGATCACCTAAACAATAATCAAAGATATAGAAAAAAATCTGGTGTGAAACACTCACACAACTTTCTCTTGCCAATGCAAATAATTAACAAAATAACCTAACATTAGTAATAAAACTTTAGAAATAAATAAAAAACTAACCTCAATAAACATAACCTAATTTTAATCATGAGTGAAAGACGCAAAATGAAAATCGAACTCAGTTTAGCTTAAAAATACGGAAAATCACTCTTTCACCCTAAACTAGGCTCTGTAGAGAAAAATGCTTTAATTAAAAGTTGTAGATCGTTTAATTTCCTATAAATTTGATTATAATATACTTTTGTCGTAAAATGCTTACTAAGGCTGAAATCTTAAAAAAATCGATTTTTCACACGTTTTCGTGAGAAAAAATCAGAAAATTGCTAATTACTGCTAAACTAGGGTTATACAAAAAAATGTTTGAAATAAAAGTTGTAGAATTTCACATTCTCTACACCTTTTATTATATAACATTTTGCGCTAAAATGCATATTAAAGCCGCAATCTTAAAAAGAAAATGTTTTTACGTAAAAACAGCCTCACCAAGAATTTCAGCAAACATGGCGCCTACCCTATCTTGTAGAGAATAAAAAATTGAATAAACCAGGCGATTTTTAAAAAAATCGTAGGACCAGTTTTTGAGAAAATCGCAAAAAAGTAAATAATTATACGAATAAACTACTACTTCCGGTTGACCGATTTTGATGAAAATGTTCGTGTCGGGTCCGGTAGTGGTATGTAACTTAAGTTTCAAGTTCGTACAATGTTCCGTTCTTGAGATATTTTGTACACACACACACACACACACACACACACACACACAGACCAATCGCTAAAAACATGTTTTTTGGGTTCAGAGGGTCTGAAAACGTGTAGATCCGGTGAAGAGTGTATTTGTTAACAATACTTTCCTTCCTGTATAGGTTATTCATATAGGCAAGAGAAAGTAAAAAAAGATCTGGAACTGTTATTTCCAGATTTTTTTCTACAGACTCTATATAGTTTATTGTCAATTAGTTACTTTTCGTATTTTTAAGTTCTACGAAAATTAAATTTCATTTAACGTAATTCACTCGTGATTACGTATTTCATTTGATATTGTTTATACTTTATTAACTCTTTCAGTGCCTGCGTCCGTAAAACAGGACGTCGACAACTTTTACCTAGTGATAACATCCTGTTTCCCGGACGTCCGTAAAGTGCTAACGTCCGGATAACCGAACATTTCTAAAAAAAAACTTTCAACAAAAATTAATTGAATAATGTATTTTGAAACCGCCTCCGTGGCGTAGTGACTAGCGTGCTAGCATACAAAGCGAAACATCCCGGGTTCGATTCCCGGCTAGGATCTGGAAATTTGAACACGTTGAAACCACCGTTAACGTACCAAAAGCCACAGTAGTTGCAAATCACACGACTTTAAATAAAGTAAAAAATTTATATTGAATATTTTTAGTGTTGGAACGATTTCTTTTCTTTATGAACACAATAAAAATGTATTTTTAGCAGGAAGTTTTATTTTTCTGTAACGTTGAAATTTTGGTCGGCAATGGCAAGCTTACGCCTGCAAGTTTTCAAAATAAGGGTTGGCACTTTTTT
The DNA here is from genome assembly GCA_035578175.1 of Catonia carolina. Taxonomy (NCBI): domain Eukaryota; kingdom Metazoa; phylum Arthropoda; class Insecta; order Hemiptera; family Achilidae; genus Catonia; species Catonia carolina. Next base: position 989,858 of record JAQMRL010000002.1, on the reverse strand, counting down.
TACACCCTTATTCAAATTAAATGGCACTTTTAAATATTGTTTCGGCACTGAAAGGGTTTAACATGAGTTATAGTCTTGAGAAAGCGAGAAAGGAATTCCCTCCCTCCCCTTCCACTCCACATCACCCTGTAATTATAGCCGAACCGTATAACAACGGCAGCTTCAACGCCTCTACTACTCTTTATAAGAAATGAAAACCAATGATACATCAGGGGTCCCTCTTTCACTTCCCGCTCAAAAAACGTTACCACACTATTAATAATTTCACGACTTTGACTACGCAAAACTTGACCTTTTTATGCCGACTTTATTTTTTCCCCTATATTCACTCATT